>CM030361.1:40301606-40723614 GCA_017893485.1 Hemerocallis citrina
TTCCCGGGAGGCTAAGAAGACAAACTTCTTCACTGAGGAGCTTTGCTCCTGCACGAGAATGTTGATAAGAGTTTTCCAAGTTTTTTCGTCTTGACTCGCACTTTCTTTGTGTTGCCACCTCTTAGATTGGGTCTTGTGAATTTAGGAAGCATCTCTAGAGGAGAGTTGGACATTGAACTTGCCGTTTGAGCTCGATAAATTTGTAGAGGTGATCCGAGGAAGGAGATGGGTGCCGAACTTGTCGTTTGGGCCCGACAAGTTTATAGAAGCAATCCGACGAGAGGGTTAGCGCCGACCTTGCCGTTTGGACCCGACAGGCTTGTAGAGGCGAACCGAGGAGGTGGTTGGTGCCGACCTTGCCGTTTGAGCCCAGCAAGTCAGTAGAGGCAACTCAAGGAGGAAGATGGATGCCTAACTTGCCGTTTGAGCCCAACAAGTTTGAAAAGGCGATCCGAGGAGGGAGTTGGTGTCGACCTGCTGTTTGGACCCTGCGGACATGTAGAGGCGATTCGAGGAAGGAGATGGATGCCGAACTTTCCATTTGGTCCCGACAAGTTTATAAAAGCGACCCGAGGAGGGGGTTAGCGCCGACCTTGCCGTTCGGAACCGACAGGCTTGTAGAGAAGACCCGAGGTGGGGGTTGGCGCCGACCTTTCCGTTTGAGCCCAGAGACAACTCAATGAGGAAGATGGATGTCTAACTTGCCGTTTGAGCCCAACAAGTTTGCAGAGGCGATCCGAGGAGGGAGTTGGTGCCAACTTGCCGTTTGGATCCGACAGACTTGTAGAGGCGACCCAGGGAGGAAGATAGATTCCTATGCCGTTTGAGTCCTACAAGTTTGCAGAGGCAATTGGAGGAGGGGGTTGGTGCCGACCTTGCCATTTGGACCCGACAGACTTGTGGAGGTAACTCTTGGAAGGAGTTGGCCTTTAAACTGGCTGTTTGAACCCAACAAGCTTGTAGGTGCGACTCGAGGAAGTAGTTGGCGCCGACCTTGCTGTTTGGATCCGACAGGTTTGTAGAGGCAACCCGAGGTGGAAGATGGTGCCGATCTTACCGTTTGGACCCGGCAGACTTGTGGAGGCAACTCTTGGAGGGAGTTGGCCTCTAAACTTATTGTTTGAAGCCAGCAAGCTTGTAGATGCGACCCAAGGAAGGGGTTGGTGTCGATCTTGCCATTTGGACCCGGCAGGCTTGTAGAGGCATCCCAAGGAGGAAGATGGTGCCGACTTTGTCGTTTAGACCCGGCAGGTTTGTAGAGGCAACCCGAGGAAGGGGTTGGTGCCGACCTTGCCGTTTGGACCCGGCAGGCTTGTAGAGGCATCCCGATGAGGAAGATGGTGCCGACTTGCTATTTGGACCCGGTGGTTTGTAGAGGCAACCCGATGAAGGGGTTGGTGCCGACCTTGCCGTTTGGACCCGACATGCTTGTAGTAGCAACTCTTGGAGGGAGTTGGCCTGAAAATTTGCTGTTTGAACCCTGTTGCCACTAAATTTGGTGTGGGGGCAAACAGATAGAACTTGTGGATTCTTAGGGAAACTGAATAGAAAACCTGTGTACCTGTTCCGTCGGGCGTCGATCGTCGTTCCCGCCGTGCACCTGCAAAAAGTGCGAGACACCGGGGTTGTTCCCGGCGACGCACCCTCCGACGCTCAAGTCAGTAATCTAGGGAGACTATGAATGAGCGTAAAAACTGGTGAAAGATTGATTACCTCTTAATGGAGATGGATGGGGGGTATTTATAGGCGTCTTAGAGAACAATTTAGGGATGTAATCCGCGTGGCCTGATATAGAATAATCTCCTTGTAAACAGATTAGGAATGTAATCTGATAAGGTAAATTCTGGTAATCAGATAAGGAATTTAATCCCCAAATCCCAGTGAAAAGATTGACGTTCATCAGGACCGTTGATCAAGATTGGTCAGGGATCCTGATTTTATCTTGTTGGGTGAGGTGTGTAGCGGGTTAAAACCCGCACCCTCTTGTTAGCGGATCCATTCGTGGGTTATTGGGTCCCCGGGGAGAAGATCCAATACCCATTTTGGACTCTTTTGTAGAGAAATTACCGTTTTACCTTCGGGCTTCAAGATTCGTGCCTGATTTGGACGGCTCCGATTAAACCCCATTTTTAGCCATATCACGAGCCCCCCACTCCTAAAGACTGAGTGCGATCAGACTTTAAGGAGTAGTCTAACTATTTTAGTGGCTAGTGGAGTTGGATCGGAGTCCAATCGTGGGATCTTGAATCCGAAAAGGGGGCAGTGAGGTAATCCTTTTTGATCGGGCGGCGTTCTGGTGTGGATGTTTTCGTGGCTTTGTAATCTATCGGTGACCGGCTTGGTCGCGTCCTTCTGTTGAGGGTTGCGTCTTTCCGGCGTCGCGACTCCGATCCCTCCCAGAGCTCGGCGACCAGGGCGCCGAGGTCAGGGATCGGTTCGGCGATTCTTTCCAACGGGAAGAGGGACCTCGGCGTGGTTGCGAGTCTGGAGAGAGAGCTCGTCGAAGTCAGAGGGCCAGATCTCCCATGTACGGGGGGTCGGAACCAAGGGCGTTTGGCGGTCAATGCCGACCTTAGGCTTATAACAAGGTCGGTGACTAGAACGTTCGGGGCCGGTGCCGAACTCACGCGTGCAAAACGGTCGGTGTCAAGAACGCTCGGAGCTGATGCCGAGGCTTCAGACTTGGAAATTTTTGGAGATCTTGACTACCGAACTCATGCGTGCAAAACGGTCGGTGTCAAGAACGCTCGGAGCTGGTGCCGAGGCTTCAGACTTGGAAATTTTTGGAGATCTTGACTGCCGAACTCATGCGTGCAAAACGTTCGGTGTCAAGAACGCTCGGAGCTGATGCCGAGGCTTCAGACTTGGAAATTTTTGGGAGATCTTGACTGCCGAACTCATGCGTGCAAAACGGTCGGTGTCAAGAACGCTCGGAGCTGGTGCCGAGGCTTCAGACTTGGAAATTTTTGGGAGATCTTGACTGCCGAACTCATGGGTATGAAACGGTCAGTGTCAAGAACGCTCGGAGCTGATGCCGAGGCTTCAGACTTGGAAATTTTTGGAGATCTTGACTGCCGAACTCATGGGTGGAAAATGGCCGGTGTCAAGAACGCTCGGAGCTGATGCCGAGGCTTCAGACTTGGAAATTTTTGGGAGATCTTGACTGCCGAACTCATGCGTGCAAAACGGTCGGTGTCAAGAACGCTCGGAGTTGGTGCCGAGGCTTCAGACTTGGAAATTTTGGGAGATCTTGACTGCCGAACTCATGCGTGCAAAACGGTCGGTGTCAAGAATGCTCGGAGCTGGTGCCGAGGCTTCAGACTTGGAAATTTTTGGAGATCTTGACTGCCGAACTCATGCGTGCAAAACGGTCGGTGTCAAGAACGCTCGGAGCTGGTGCCGAGGCTTCAGACTTGGAAATTTTTGGAGATCTTGACTGCCGAACTCATGCGTGCAAAACGGTCGGTGTCAAGAACGCTCGGAGCTGGTGCCGAGGCTTCAGACTTGGAAATTTTTGGAGATCTTGACTGCCGAACTCATGGGTGTAAAACGGTCGGTGTCAAGAACGCTCGGAGCTAGTGCCGAGGCTTCAGACTTGGAAATTTTTGGAGATCTTGACTACCAAACTCATGCGTGCAAAATGGTCGGTGTCAAGAACGCTCGGAGCTGGTGCCGAGGCTTCAGACTTGGAAATTTTTGGAGATCTTGACTGCCGAACTCATGCGTGCAAAACGGTCGGTGTCAAGAACGCTCGGAGCTGGTGCCGAGGCTTCAGACTTGGAAATTTTTGGAAATCTTGACTGCCGAACTCATGGGTGTAAAACGGTCGGTGTCAAGAACGCTCGGAGCTGGTGCCGAGGCTTCAGACTTGGAAATTTTTGGAGATCTTGACTGCCGAACTCATGGGTGTAAAACGGTCGGTGTCAAGAACGCTCGGAGCTGATGCCGAGGCTTCAGACTTGGAAATTTTTGGGAGATCTTGACTGCCGAACTCATGCGTGCAAAATGGTCGGTGTCAAGAACGCTCGGAGCTAGTGCCGAGGCTTCAGACTTGGAAATTTTTGGGAGATCTTGACTGCCGAACTCATGGGTGTGAAACGGTCGGTGTCAAGAACGCTCGGAGCTGATGCCGAGGCTGGAGATTCGACGGTTCTGACGGGTGTGACGGCCTCTGGGTTTCTGACAGAAGTGACATGCATTAATGCCGCGTCCCCTGGGCTTCTGACAGATGTGACGTGCATTAATGAGCCGCTTGGCTAGGCGCGGCGAACAAGGCGACGTTTGGAGTCGCCTTTTGTCGTTTTATGGGAGTGGGCCTGCAGTAAAGGCCCGTTAACCTCGATTTGCGTGCTGGCTCTTCTATAAAACCCCTACCCCCTCTTCATCTTTCACTTTTCATTTCTTCGCTCTGGTGTTTTGGTTTGTTCTTGCTTGAGCTCCCGGTGATCGCTGATCTTTTTCCGGCGAACTTTCCGACGACATCTCCGTTAAGGTACCTTATATTTTTAGTTTCTAAACATGTCTGTCTCCGTCTCCTCTTCTTCATCCGAGCCCTCCCTTGAAGTTGCCGAAGCTCCGACCTCTAGCCGACCTTATAAAAGCAAGAAGGTGTTCGGCCAGGATTCCGTCGTAGAGGAGCCGAAGCGCATGCCGGAGTTCGGCAGACTACCAGGGCCGTTGACTGGACTTCACAGGGTTCGGGAACTTCCAGAGGAGGGCACCGAGCGCATTGTATACGGGAGGGCCCGGACATTCGAGGAGAATCCGGCGAGGGAGATGACATAGGCTGACGAGACAGCGTCGATCCTTCGCGAAGAGGATTTGGGAGTGATCCGGGACTGCTTTCAGATCCCGGAGGAGTACGAGCTTATATTGTCGGGTCCCGGCATTAGGGCTAACTCGCCACTGCCGGTGACCGTGTGTTGCTGGCCGGTCGACGCCTTCATAGTCGGGGCTCGGCTGCCTCTCCATCCGTTCGCGATCGCAGTATTAAGATGGGTTGGGGTCAGCCCCATCCAACTTATGCCGAACGCATGGAGAGTGATAAACGGCTTCGTACTTCACTGCCAAGCCGCGGTGATTGAGCCGGGGCTGAACGTGCTTCGGACCATCTACCAACCGCATCAGGGGAACAGGTCGGCGTACCGATTTTACTTGACTCCGAGGCACGGAGGTCGGCTCGTCGTGTGCCCTGACTCCATCAAATACTGGCGCAAGAAGTACCTTCTGGTGCGCAGTCCGGAGGCCTGGCCCATTCCCGCGAGTTGGGTGGAGGGTGTGCCGAAGAAAGTGAAGGCACTGCCAACACTTCGGCCCGAAGAAGAGGAGGCTGTACGGGTACTCCTTGGTCGGCCAAAGCTAGACTGGAAGGACTTGACCGATGACGTCCTGTTCGGGGGAGGGCTCGTTCATGCCGACCCCAGTACGCGGCTTTCTTTATTTATTATCGTTACTTTACTTTGTGCGCTTTTATTTTTCATAGCTTGTTCCGAACTAACAGACCTATCTTATGGAGCAGAGTCCATGGATTATCAGGCGGTGCTGGCGCTGAGGGCAGGCCTCGCCAACAAGGCGCCGAAGAAGAGGAAGAGGGTGGCCTCGAAGTTGCCGACGTCAAAGGCTCCGAAGGTTGCCGAGGCAGCTGACGAGGTGGAGATCTTGGAGAACCCGGCTTCCGACGCCGTGGTTGCTTCGTCGTCGACCAAGGTCGGCGAATTTCCCGTCGCCGCCGCCCTCAACATGCCTACGCCACCGCTGTCGAAGGTTGCGGAGGAGCTCTTGACCGAGGCCCATAAAAGGATCCACGTCCCGGACTGGCAGGTTCGGAAGCACGATGGGTTCCTCGGCAATTCTCTGGCGAGCATGGAGGCCATCAAGCACCTCGCCACACCGAAGGATCGGGCGGCCATGGAGGCCGGACGGGAGGGAGACGACGTTATCGAGATAGCGCGCTCGGCGGTATCGGTAAGCGTCGTATCTACCCCCTCTTTTTTATGCCGACCTTCTCAAGTTGAAATTTTCGAGACTCCCTTGATTTTTAATTGTAGATCGTCGTACACTTCGGGAACCTCACCGAGAGGATGGCGGCTCAGGAGAAGGAGATGAAGAAGGAATCCGACCAAGCTCGGAAGGAGAAGGCCCGGATTCAGACCGAGCTCGACAAGCTCGAGCTGAACTTCGAGGCCAAGTCGGCGAGGGTCAACTACCTCGAGGACAGGGTCACGACGCTGGAGGGCCAACTCCGTCAGCAAAAGGAGGAGGCGGCCAAGCAGTTGGCCGAGGCCCAAGCGGCGGCGGTGAAGAAGGCGGAGGATGCGACCATGGAGAAGGCGCAGAGCTACCTCGCCCAAAACATGGCCAAGGCCTTCGCCGACGCTCTCGCCTGGGTGAAGGAGGCCTATCCCTCCGTGGACTGCTCGGGTTGGAGGTTGTTCCCGGGGTACGTTGAAGGCTTTGACCTCGAATCGGAGGGAGAAGAAGAAGAGGAGGAGGAGAGGGGCGACGACGAGCCTTTGGTCGATCCCCCCGCCGGAGCTCAGGGGTCGGTGGTTATCCCCTTGGCGACGGTTGCCTCTTCGGAGGCGTCGCCCTCGACCCCCTCTCGCCGCCCCGGGAAAGAGGTCGCGCCCTGACTCCGTTTGTTTTTTTTTTCTTTTGTTTTTGGTTGTTTTTGTCGTGTAACGCCTAATAGCGGACTGGCCACCGCTACCTTTTTGAAATGAATGAAAAACATAACTTTTTGGGCTCGATTTCGTGTCTTTGTCCGTTGATTGTTGAGTGCTCGAGCGTTTGTTTGAAAGAAACCCCCGAAGTCTGGGACTTAGACAATGCCTGAATTTTTGTTGCTTGTTTGCGTTTCTTTTCAGCTCGTTGTGGTAGCTCAGGGGGTCGAGCGTACAGGGTCGGATGACAAGGTTCGCGCCGAGGCGGGCCTCGGGGCGACGAGGCTAAGTCTGGCGAGGTGTAGAGAGCGACTTTACGAAGTCGAGCTGGGACTGCGCCGAGCAGAAAGCGAGCGAAACCAGCTTCAGCTCATCTTAGGGCAGCGGGACAGCGACATTCGGCGTCTGGAACGCAGGATTGCCGAGATGACCCCCTCGGGTAAGGACGAGAGTTCGGCGGCGGCCTTTACCAGTAGTCTTCGGACTAAGTGCTTTCGCCACACATTGTCAAAGGTAACGGCGGAGAGGGACGATCTTCTTTCGGAGATTCAGCATTTGCAAACTGTGGAGACTAAGCTTCGAACGGAAGGAGAGGAGTTGACGACTAAGGTGGCCAAGCTTACAGCTGAACGAGATGAATTGGCGGCCGAAGTCGATGTGTTGAAGAGAGCCACTGTTGATAGGAGCATCGAAGTCACTCATCTTCGCCACCTCATCGCGAGTCACGTAGGCGTTCCGAGCTCGGCGGTACCGGCTTGCTTCGAGGCCAAGGCGCAAGATGGCTCGTTGAGGGGTCGGATCTCCGAACTGGAAGCAGAAGTAGCTCGCCTCAGACCGCGTTCGGGGCCAATCAATGTGAGGAGCACTTCATGTACCCGAGCGGAGAGCGAGCGTGGCATCACCTTTTACGAGATGGCGACCCGTGCGCGCCTCGGTCATCCGAGCCCGGGGGACGCGCAGAGTTCAGTGGCAATTTCGTCAAGCAGCGCATCCGTCGGCGTAGCTGCCAGAAGTAGCGTCGAGGACACGTCCCAGCTCGCTGGCCTGGGATCGGGTTCCGGAGGCAAACGTCGTCGACCTCAAGTGTCCCTGAAGAGGAGCATCCCTGCGCCTCGAAGGCGTTGATGGCTCCGAGTTTAGTGTCTTGTAATTTGCGCTTCTCAGTTCCTTGTAATCTTTGGTACCCTGTAATCTTGATGTATGTAAGGGTTGCTTTTAATAAAATTGGAATCGATTTAATTGTCGTCGTATCGTGGTTGCCCAATTTTCCTTCTAGTCGTGGAGTTGTGGAACCGAGGTTTGAGACTTGGTGTTTTTTATTAGTCTTGACTGCCGAACTTAAGCCCGTAATACGGTCGGTGGCAAGAACGCTCGGAGCTGGTGCCGAGGCTTCAGACTTGGAAATTCTTTGGAGACTTTGACCGCCGAACTCAAGCGTGTAATACGGTCGGTGGCAAGAACGCTCGGCAACCAAGCGTTGGAGTCCGAACCATTCAACAACTGTGGGAGCAATTCCGAATGGCGAGCTACTTCTAGATCGCTTGGAAGCGAACTTGCGAAGTAGAATCGAACCAAGTGTTGGATTCCGGAACCATCGTAAGATTAAGGGCGTGGGAGCAATTCCGAATGGCGAACTACCCCTAGTTCGCTTAGGAGCGAACTTGCGGAGTAGAGTCGAACCAAGTGTTGGACTCCGTACCATTCAACGGTTGTGGGAGCAATTCCGAATGGCGAGCTACTTCTAGATCGCTTGGAAGCGAACTCGCGAAGTAGAATCGAACCAAGTGTTGGACTCCGGAACCATCGTAAGATTAAGGGCGTGGGAGCAATTCCGAATGGCGAACTACCCCTAGCTTGCTTAGGAGCGAACCTGCGGAGTAGAGTCGAACCAAGTGTTGGACTCCGTACCATTCAACGGCTGTGAGAGCAATTCCGAATGGCGAGCTACTTCTAGATCGCTTGGAAGCGAACTTGCGAAGTAGAATCGAGCCAAGTGTTGGACTCCGGAACCATTGTAAGATTAAGGGCGTGGGAGCAATTCCGAATGGCGAACTACCCCTAGCTCGCTTAGGAGCGAACTTGCGGAGTAGAGTCGAACCAAGTGTTGGACTCCGTACCATTCAACGGCTGTGGGAGCAATTCCGAATGGCGAGCTACTTCTAGATCGCTTGGAAGCGAACTTGCGAAGTAGAATCGAACCAAGTGTTGGACTCCGGAACCATCGTAAGATTAAGGGCGTGGGAGCAATTCCGAATGGCGAACTACCCCTAGTTCGCTTAGGAGCGAACTTGCGGAGTAGAGTCGAACCAAGTGTTGGACTCCGTACCATTCAACGGCTGTGGGAGCAATTCCGAATGGCGAGCTACTTCTAGATCGCTTGGAAGCGAACTTGCGAAGTAGAATCGAGCCAAGTGTTGGACTCCGGAACCATTGTAAGATTAAGGGCGTGGGAGCAATTCCGAATGGCGAACTACCCCTAGCTCGCTTAGGAGCGAACTTGCGGAGTAGAGTCGAACCAAGTGTTGGACTCTGTACCATTCAACGGCTGTGGGAGCAATTCCGAATGGCGAGCTACTTCTAGATCGCTTGGAAGCGAACTTGCGAAGTAGAATCGAACCAAGTGTTGGACTCCGGAACCATCGTAAGATTAAGGGCGTGGGAGCAATTCCGAATGGCGAACTACCCCTAGCTCGCTTAGGAGCGAACTTGCGGAGTAGGGTCGAACCAAGTGTTGGACTCCGTACCATTCAACGGCTGTGGGAGCAATTCCGAATGGCGAACTACCCCTAGCTCGCTTAGGAGCGAACTTGCGGAGTAGAGTCGAACCAAGTGTTGGACTCCGTACCATTCAACGGCTGTGGGAGCAATTCCGAATGGCGAACTACTTCTAGACCGCTTAGGAGCGAACTTGCGAAGTAGAATCGAGCCAAGTGTTGGACTCCGGAACCATTGTTTGATTAGAAAGTTAAAAGCAGAGAGATGTAGTAACAGTGAAAATATGAAAAAACTTTATTTTATCTAATGATCGGCTGATTCTAAAGTTGCTAGCCGTTATTACAATGAAGAAATAAATAAAAAGAAGAATCACTACTAGTAAAAGGAAGGGGAAGGTTCGACATCTCGAGTTACCTAGAGAGGCATAGGTGCCTTCTCTTGGTATTTCAAAAGATGGTCGGCATTCCAAGTCCTGGAAATTTCTCTGCCTTCGAGATCTTCTAGCTTGTATGCACCCGGGCGGATTATTTTTGAGATTTTGTACGGTCCCTCCCAATTCGGGGCCAGTTTGCTTTTCTGTCCGGGGAACGAGATGGCCAATTTTCGAAGGACCAGGTCCCCTTCTTTGAGGTCCGTTGGTCGGACACTTTTGTTGTATGCCAGTTCGATTCTCCTTCGGTAAGCTTGCTGGCGTATGGCCGCCCTCTCTCGGATTTCATCTATCAGATCTAAGCTTGCTCTGAGTTCTCTAGCGTTCTGCTCTTCTTGATAAGCCATCAAACGAGGAGAGGGTATGCCGACTTCTAGGGGGATGATGGCCTCGGCCCCATAGGTGAGATTAAATGGGCTCTCGCCCGTTGGGGTCCGCTTAGTGGTGCGGTGATTCCAGAGTACGTTCGGCAGCTGATCGACCCACAGTCCTTTGGAACACTTGTCTAATCTTTTCTTGATGCCCGAGAGAATCTGTCGGTTGGCATTCTCTGCTTGGCCATTCGACTGAGGATGGGAGATGGAGGAGAATCGGTGTTGTATGGAGAGGTCCTCACATAAGGCTCGGAAGGCGGCCCCAGTAAATTGTGTCCCATTATCCGTGACTATGACTCGGGGAACGCCGAACCGGCAAATCACATTTTTCCAGAAGAATTGAACGACCCTATGCTCGGTGATTGTAGCCAGGGGCTCGGCTTCTATCCATTTAGAGAAATAGTCGACTGCCACGACCAGGAACTTTAGCTGCCCGGGGGCTGGAGGAAACGGTCCTAGTAAATCCATCCCCCACATAGCAAAGGGGATCGGACTTGATAGGGAGGTTAGCGGTGCTTGCGGAAGGCATCGGATGTCTGCATACTTTTGACAGGAGCTGCACTGCCGAACGTGTCGTTCCACGTCCCGTAGGAGAGTGGGCCAGTAATATCCATAGTTCAATACTTTGCGCGCTAGAGCCCTGGACCCAGAATGAGCTCCGCCGATGCCCTCATGGAGTTCCTGCAGGGCGTAGTCGGCTTGGCTGGGGGAAAGGCACCTTAGGTAAGGTCGACCATCCACCTGGGTGAAGGAGCGTTTATATAAGATGCCTTCGATCAAAGTGAAACGCTCGGCTCGGGTCCTGATTCTTCGTGCTTCCCTTGGATCTTCAGGGAGGAGTCCGTCCTTTAAGAATTCGATAATGGGCTTCATCCAATTGTCTTCGAGGAGGACGGGCAATGCCTCAACGGAGTCTGGTGCTTCGTCCTCTATGCTCGGCTTCAGGAGGACTTCTATCAATACGGTCCGTTCCAGACCTTGAAGGGAAGAGGAGGCTAACTTGGATAAGGCATCGGCCTGAGCATTTTCTTCTCGGGGGATCCTTTGGATGAGAGCCTCGTCAAACAGTGCCATGAGGCTCTTTACTTTGGCCAAGTATTTAATCATTCTGTCATCGCGGGCTCCATACTCGCCGAGGACTTGGTTGACGATCAACTGAGAGTCACTGAAGATCTGTAGCCGTTGTGCCCCTGCATTCCGGGCCATTCGAAGTCCAGCTATTAGTGCCTCGTATTCGGCCTCGTTGTTCGAGGCTTTGAAGTTTATACGGAGGGAATATTGGAGGACAAAGTCATCTGGGCCTGCCAGGATGACCCCCGCTCCGCTTCTTTCGTCGCAAGAGGATCCGTCGACATAAACCGTCCATACGGGTGGTCCCTTTATCGCTTGTTCGGAGTTGGGGATGGTTGTTTCCACTATGAATTCGGCTAGTGCCTGAGCCTTGATCGCGGTCCGAGGCTGATAGGTTATATCATGTTGGCTCAGCTCGATCGACCACTTCATGAGGCGGCCGGAAGTTTCAGGCTTGTGAAGGACTTGCTTCAGCGGCTGGTCGGTAAGGACGATCACCGAATGGGACTGGAACTAGGGTCGGAGCTTTCTCGCGGCCATTACTAGGGCGTAGGCTATTTTTTCAATCTTCGGGTACCGGAGCTCGGCGTCCCGGAGCACTTTGCTGACATAGTAAATGGGCCTCTGAGCCCTTTCTTCTTCTCTGACCAAAACTGCGCTGAGCGTCTGTTCGGAAGCTGCAAGGTAGAGGTAGAGTGGTTCGCCTGGTATTGGTTTGCTGAGGAGAGGTGGGTTGACGAGGTAGGCTTTAAGCTGGTCGAAGGAGTCTTGTTGCTGCTGCCCCCACTCGAATCCTTTAGCCCCTCTGAGGGCTTTGAAGAACGGGAGGCATTTCTCCCCGGACTTCGACAGAAAGCGCCCTATGGCGGCTATGCGACCAGTCAATCTCTGAACTTCTTTGACATTTCTAGGTGGGGCCATGTCCAATATGGCTTTGATCTTCTCCGGATTCGCTTCAATTCCTCGTTGGCTAACCATGAAGCCGAGGAACTTGCCGGATGAGACGCCGAACGCACACTTGTTCGGGTTGAGTCTCATATTGTGCTTCCTCAAGACATCAAACGCTTCTTGGAGGTCAGCCACATGATCAATGCCTCGGATGCTTTTCACCAGCATATCATCGACGTACACTTCCATGTTCCGACCGATCTGGGCCCGGAACACCTTGTTGACGAGGCGTTGGTATGTTGCCCCTGCGTTCTTTAGGCCGAATGGCATGACTCTGTAGCAATAAAGGCCTTGATCGGTCACAAAAGATGTCTTAGGGATATCCGGCGGGAACATCCTTATCTGGTTGTAACCCGAGAAAGCGTCCATGAAGCTTAGGAGCTCATGTCCCGAGGTTGCGTCAATCAGAGTGTCGATGCTCGGCAGAGGGAAGGGATCTTTGGGACAGGCCTTGTTGAGGTCGGTGAAATCAATGCAAATTCTCCAAGTCCCATTGGACTTCTTCACCATTACTACGTTTGACAACCATTCAGGATAGTTTACTTCCTGTATGAATCGGGCCTTTAACAATTTGTCTACTTCTTCTTTGATAGCGAGCTGACGCTCGGGGGCGAACTTACGCCTCTTCTGCTGAACCGGTTTGGACCCCGGATCAACGCTGAGGCGGTGGACCAAGAGTTCCTCGGAGATACCAGGCATATCTGCCGCGGACCATGCGAAGAGGTCTTGGTTGGTTTGGATGCATTTCACAATATCTGAGTATAGGGCGGACGGAAGGGTCTTGCTTACGAAGAACTTGCGAGTCGGCTCTTGTTCAGGGAAGAGCACCTCCTCCAGTTCATCCACCGGCTTGGAGGTCGATTTTGCCGTGTCTTGGGGAATTTCCAGAGTCTCTAAGGAGAGGACGGGCCCAAGGGTTGAGGTCATGTAGCACTTCCGGGCCTGCTCCTGATTTCCCCTAACTTCCCCGACCCCGGACCGGGTGGGAAACTTCATCTTCAGATGGTATGCTGAGGGGACAGCTTCTAGAGCTGCGAGGCCTGGCCGACCCAAAATGACGTTGTATGCAGCGGGAACATCCACCACCATGAAGTCCATCGGTTCTGTCCAGGTGGTAGGAGTTTGACCGGCAGTTACATCGAGGGTGATCACCCCTTCAATAGTTACCGGAACCCCCGTGAACCCGTGGAGAGTGTAACCGGCGGGCTTGAGTCTATCTCTGGAGAGCTTTAGGCCTTTAAAAGCGGAGAGGAAGAGGATGTTGACGGAGCTGCCATTGTCTACTAAGATTCTCTCCACTTTGAAATTCGCCATGTGGAGGCTAATGACGAGTGCTTCACAATGCGGGGTCCGAATTCCCTCGAGATCTTCGTCGGAGAATGTGACTGGCACTCCGAGTCCTTTGGGAGGAGGGGTGGATCGGACCGAGTTGACTTCTCTTATAAAGGCTTTCCGAGAGGAGTTCGAGGAGCCCCCCATTGGCCCCCGTGGATGAGGTGGAGGACTCGTTCTTCCTCGAAATCTGGCGTCTCTTCTCTTTCCGGGCGCTTGTTAGCCCCCCGAGGCGGAGGAGGAAGTTCCGCTTGGTCTTTTCTCACAAACCTGGTCAGTTGCCCTCTCTGGATAAGGGCTTCGATCTCGTTTTTCAGGGCACGGCAATCGTTGGTATCATGACCATGGTCTTGGTGATAGCGGCACCATTTCTCTTTATCTCTTCTCTTTGCCGGGGTGTTCATCCTCGGAGCAGGGGGTAAGACTCCCTCCTTTTCAACTTCCATGAAGATGGTGGAGATGTTAGTAGTGAGGGGAGTGAACTTTTCAAATCTAGGAGGTCGGCGCTGGCCGGCATTATCTTTCTGGAGCTTCCTGGCCCCTTCTTCTTCCGCCCCCTTCCTCTTAAACCCGGAGGTAGAACCCTCACGGTGGGGTTGTTGCTCGGCCTCTTCGGCCCGGATGTACTTTTCGGTGCGAAGGAGTAGGTCGGAAAAGTCGTGAGGTGGTTTCTTGGCGAGGGAGGAGCGGAGGTTGGAATTGAGGACATTGGATTGAAATGCTACCGTAGCGACCGACTGGTCCAGAGATGCAATGGTTCGGGCTTCAGCTGTGAACCTCTTCACATAATCTCTCAGCTTTTCCCCCTTCTTCTGGTGAAGGTGCAAGAGGGAGATGCTGGTCTTCTCTGCCCTTCGGCTGCTTACGAAGTGCGTGATGAAGAGGGTTTCGAACTGTTCGAAAGAGAATATCGAGGAGGGGGTGAGACGAGAATACCACTCTCGGGCCGGCCCTTTGAGAGTTGCGGGAAAGGTTTTGCAGAGGAGGGCATCAGAAGCCTGGTGAAGGAGCATGAGAGTCTTAAAACTCTTTATGTGGTCAACTGGGTCAGTCTCACCAGTGTAAATCTCGAACTGGGGAGGTTTGAATCCGAACGGCACAGGTGCATCCACTATGGTCCGGGAGAAAAGGGGTCGGCTAGGACGTAAGGTCCTCCCCCTGAGCTCCTCTTCTCGGTTCATCTGACCCAGGCGCCTCTCCACTTCATGAAGACAGCGATTCATGGTGTCATCCCTCCGGCGGTAGTCTGCCGAGCCTCAGGACTCGTCTTCGTAAGAGGGAGAGCGAGGGCTGTGGCGATGGTAACTTCGGGAACGACGAGGACTTGGGGTACGCCGGGAATTGGTAGGCGCAGGTCGAGGAGAGGGGGACCGTCGGCGAGGGCTTCGGACCGGAGGAGGGGACGGGGCCTTCGGCTCATTAGGGTTTTGACGGAGGTTGAGAGCCTGTTGTACCATTGCTTGGAACTGCTGGAACTCGGCACGGGTGATTGGTGCCTCATTGTTCCTAGGCTGCTGCCGACCTGCGGGAGAGTGCCTCCTTCGGTAATGATCGGGGGAGTCCTTTCTCCCTCTTCGGACGGGGGACCTCCTGTGCTCTCGGTGACGGGGGGATCGCTCTTGCTGGCGGGAGGCTTCCCCCCGAGCCCGCTTTTCATCCAGATGACGACGGAGGTCATCATCTTCCGGGCGTTTGGGAGGGGCATTGTGGCGACCAGAGGCTCGGGGATGATGGGAGGCCATGGAGGCACTGGAGGCGTTGTGGATGGAGAGGTTCTCTTGGTGAAGAGGCTGTTTCTGAGGGTTAGGACCCTTTGGATCAGGAGGTGGAGGGTTCCGTTGGAGCGGCTCTTCCATGGTAGGGGGAAGTTGCCCTTGTTGCTGAGCGGGATCAGGAAGGACTTCTTACTGGTCAGGGTTGGGCATTCGATTAGACCCTCTTGACCTAACCTTGCGAGGCGGTATGGCTGGAGAAGACCTGTTCTCGGGGAAGAGGAGAGGTTTCTATTCGTTAGTTTCCCACAGACGGCGCCAATCTGTTGCCGCTAAATTTGGTGTGGGGGCAAACAGATAGAACTTGTGGATTCTTAGGGAAACTGAATAGAAAACCTGTGTACCTGTTCCGTCGGGTGTCGATCGTCGTTCCCACCGTGCACCTGCAAAAAGTGCGAGACACCGGGGTTGTTCCCGGCGATGCACCCTCCGACGCTCAAGTCAGTAATCTAGGGAGACTATGAATGAGCGTAAAAACTGGTGAAAGATTGATTACCTCTTAATGGAGATAGATGGGGGGTATTTATAGGCGTCTTAGAGAACAATTTAGGGATGTAATCCGCGTGGCCTGATATAGAATAATCTCCTTGTAAACAGATTAGGAATGTAATCTGATAAGGTATATTCTGGTAATCAGATAAGGAATTTAATCTCCAAATCCCAGTGAAAAGATTGACGTTCATCAGGACCGTTGATCAAGATTGGTCAGGGATCCTGATTTTATCTTGTTGGGTGAGGTGTGTAGCGGGTTAAAACCCGCACCCTCTTGTTAGCGGATCCATTCGTGGGTTATTGGGTCCCCGGGGAGAAGATCCAATACCCATTTTGGACTCTTTTGTAGAGAAATTACCGTTTTACCTTCGGGCTTCAAGATTCGTGCCTGATTTGGACGGCTCCGATTAAACCCCATTTTTAGCCATATCAAACCCAGCAAGCTTGTAGGGACAAATCGAGGAGTGAGTTGGATATCATATCCAATGCTTGAAGGCAAATTAGTTGCAGGATAAGCTCTATGGACGAGCTGGGCTCCAACACCGTCACATGGAGTGAAGGAGTTGCTGGTGTGGCTCGGGAGAGGAACTGAGCAAAAAGCTTATTGATAAGGGTCGTCGTGCTGTAGGAGCACCTATACGGGCAAGCTAGGCCCTAGATTCATTATGATTGAGTCAAGTTTTGGGGATAGCCCTAGGAAGGAGCTAGTCTCTGAGCTTGCTTGTTGGAAAATCAACCAGTTTCGGGAATAGTTCGAATGGTCTTTTCGATTCCCAAACTCACATACTTGAAAGTTGTGAGGGCAATTTCGAGCCATGATTAGAACTCTGAACCAGTTGTTTAAAATTCATCAACGAGCTGTAGGAGCAATTTCGAATGGTGAGCCACTCCGCACTAGCTTGTTCACAAGCGACTAAAGTGGCGTCGAACCAAGTGTTGGACTCCAAACTTGTTGTTGGGATGTTTTAACTAGTTGCATGAGCAATTCCGAATGGTGAGATGCTCCGCACCTACTTGTTTGTAAGTGACTAAAGCAGCGTCGAACCAAGTGTTGGACTCCGAACTTGTTATTTGAGAGGGTTAACGAGTTGTAGGAGCAATTCCGAATGGTGACCCACTCTGCACTTGCTTGTTTGCAAGCGACTAAAGTAGCATCGACCCAAGTGTTTGACTTCAAACTCGTCATTTGAGTCTAGCAAGTTGTGGGAGCAGCCCTAGGGGATAAGATGGACTCCGAATTTGTTGTTTAATGAGTCGTAGATGTGACTCAATGTGATCGACATGAGGCCAATACAATGATCTTTATAAGAAAAATGCTATATTTTATTGAAACAAACTAAGTGGCTGTCTTGAGGGGGGTGAGACATTATTACATGTTTTGGCCATATCGCAAGTGGCGGCCTTATTGAAAACTGATAATCTACTGCTATGAGAGGGTGTTAGGCACCCTTGTGGTACTTCATTTGATGCTCTGTATTATAAGTCAGCCTTCCCAGAAGAAGAGGATCTCCTTGAGTTCATCAGCTGGCTCAGAAAGAACTTGATTGTCCCTTTGGAAGAGCTCTAATGCTTCAAGTGGGAGGACCAAGCCCCCCATTGTAGTGGTGTAACATCTCCGAGCGGTCTCTTGGCTTCCTTTGACTTCTCCTACTCATGCAGAGGTCGGGAACTTCATTTTCATGTGAAAGGCTGATGGCACAACATGAAGTATTGCTAGGCCTGATTAGCCCAGAATGGCATTGTAAGCAGACTTCACATCAACGATCATGAAGTCCTTTGTCTCTATCTGGGTTGTTGGGTTGCCTGCGGTCACATCAAGAGGGACTATTCCTTCGATTGAGACCGGAACCCCGGAGAACCCGTGGAGTGTGTATCTGGCAGGCTTGGGACGATCTCGAGAAAGTTTGAGGCCTTGGAAGGCTTCCAGGAAGAGGATATTGACAGAACTACCATTGTCGACCAGGATTCTGTGCTCCTCGTGGTTAGCCATATGAAGACTAATTATAAGCATGTCATAGTGGGGAGTTCAGACACCTTCTAGGTCTCTGTCTGAGAATGTCACTGAGACTCCAAAGCTCTTGGGTGGAGGAAGGTTCTGTACCGAATTAACTTCTCGGATAAAGGCCTTTCGGGAGGAGTTTGATTCTCCCCCTATAGGCCCTCCATGGATGCCATGGAGAACTGCCCATGGCTTTGAGTCTTGGAACTCAGTTGGTTTCTTTGTCCGCTTGTTAGCTCCTCGGGGTGGAGGAGGATTGGCTTTGTCCTTTAGGACGAATCAGGCTAGATGACCCCGCTAGATAAGCTCTTCAGTCTCCTTCATGAGGGCCTGACAATCATCTCTGTCGTGGCCATGGTCCTTGTGAAAGTGGCATCACTTGTCTCTGTTTCTCCTCTTCGCTAGGATATTTATTCTAGGGGGAACACGAAGCAGCCCTTCCTTTTCTACTTCCATGAGGACAGCCGATATGCTGGCATTGAGGGGGTAAATTTTGTCAAAACGAGGAGGAGGGTAGCGCAAACCATTGTCGTCTTTCTAGAATTTTTGAGATCCTTCTTCATTTGCACTCTTCCATTTGTGCCCGGAGGAGGGCTTTTCTTGACCAGGGGTTTAAGAGCCTCTTTAGCTCGGATGTACTTCTCACTCCTAAGCAGGAGTTCCGAGAAGTACCGAGGAGGCTTCTTGGCAAGGGATGCCTTGAGTTCCGCGTTTGTTAATGTTGTGTCTGAATGTGGCGGTCGCTATTGCTTGATTGAGGGAGGCGATAGACTGGTACTTAGCTGTGAAACGCCGGACAAAGTCCCTTAGCCATCCTTTTTCTTTTGGTTCAGGTCCAGCAAGGATGTGTATGTCTTTTCGGTTTGGTAGCTGCTGAAGAAGTAGGTGAGGAAAAGTTCTTCAAACTAATCGAACGAGAAGATCGAATCGGGAGATAGGCGGGAGTACCACTCCCTTGCTGGCCTCTTCAAGGTGGCAGGGAAGGTCTTACAGAGGAGGGAGTCCGAAGCTTGATGGATCATCATGAGAGTTCTAAAACTCTCAATATGATCTGTCGGGTCAGACTCTTCGTTGTAGGACTCAAGGTGAGGCAGCTTGAAAGTCTCTGGGACATGGACTTCCATGATCATTTTGTAGAATGGAGGTCTGCTCGGTCAAAAACTCTTGGCTTGATGATCCTCTTCCCTGTTGATGTTGTTGAGATGGTCTTCCATCTCTTGGAGGCGGCGAAGGACCGAGTTGTCCCTCTGGTCAGATCTGGCTGACCCATGGGACTCTCCTTCATGTATGGTTACGAGATAATGACTATTTGTTTTTCTGCCTCTGTCTGGGGCGACATTAAGGGATTGGAGAATTTGACTTTTGAAATTATTAAACTCTGCTTTGGTGAAGGGTGCCTATTCATCTCCATTGGCCATATGAACTAATCGATTGGCCGCGGTCTGACTTCTTTGCTGTCGAGAGGGAGGTGACCTTCTTCATCACCTAGGAGAGGGTGTTCTCCTACGCCCCCTTAGAGAGGGGGTTCTTCTGCGCCCCCTTGGAGAGGAGGGTCTTCTGCGCCTTTGCCTTCGAGGAGAGAGACTTCTCCTATTTCCCTGATGTTCTGGACTAGGGGGCTCGTCATGAGTTCATCTCTTATTCAAACAGGTTAGAAGGTCGATCAATTATTGGCGGTTGAAGATGATTTGATGAGATCTCTTGACCCCTGAGGACCTTACGAGGCCATCGAGTCGGTAGAAGGATTGTAGACCGAGACATGGTCATGGAGAGGATGTTGTTCTTGACAGCTTCGACGGGAGCCCCTCGGTGCTGTTCCTCTAGGCAGATGTGGGATTTGTTGGAGACGGGGCTGCTCAAGTTGAGGTTGTTGAAGTGGGTCCTCCGCGAGGGGAGGAGGTGGAGGAAGGTATTTGGCTCGTCGATGGGTAACCGTCATCCTCGCCTTCCTTCTTGGAGGCATGGTTGAGAAGGTAGTTTCAGATCGACGAGGTTGGGTCAGGGATCTTTTATGTTTCCCACAAACATCGCAAATTTGTTGTTGCTTATTTATGTGTGGAAGCAAACAGATACGTGAATTCTTATAAATAAAAACAGTAAAGATCGAATATTCGCTATTCGTCGACTTTGACCATGAAAAATTGCAATTGACTCCGAGATCTGATCGTTAGGAACGACTAAGATCGCTCCTCTGGACATGCAAACAAGTCTGAAACACTGGGGGTAGCCCCGACGACAGACTCGCCGACGCACAAGTGAAGATATTATGGGTTTTGAGAGCGGAGTTGTCAATTACCTTGTTTCTGAGCAGGTCTCGAGGTATATATAGTTGTTGAAGGGGTCAGTTTCAAGATATTCATCTATCTCTACTTCCGGGTGGTTGGATAGAGTCGGTTATGCCATCCATATGAAGAGATCGAGTCTGGACTCCTCTCTTGATGAAGAGATAGAGTTTTTAAACTCTCTCTTGTGCATGAGTGGATAGAATTAGTTACCCCACTGAATAGGGGGCTTAAACTTGGTTCGATGAATCTGGACTCCTTTGCGATAATGTTGTTGTAACAGTTCCTATTACAGGCTGGATTGGGTCACTGGGCTTGAAAACGGTCCAGCTTATCTTGTTGGGCCTGTATCTGCTAAAATTATCGTTTTACCCTTGAGAGCTTTAAGATTGTGCCCGATTTGGACGGTCCCGATTTTGTTCTATTTTTACTTCATTGCAGTTTTTCTAAACTTAAAATTTTAGCCTCCTCCATCTTCTTTCTTTATAATCTCAAGATCATCATCTCGCGCAATTCCCAAAATGGCAAAACCTCGGAACTTGTTGCAAGCATGGAGACTGAATCATGGACCAAACTAAGAACAAAGAATGAGAAGGAGCGATCAACAAAATTAAGAATGTGACTATGACGAAGTGAAAGCAATAACGCCAATGGCAAGACCATATGGAATCACAAGCAACACATCATTTGCTTGCTTTTCTAAGATCTAGGTTGTTAAGATAAGTCAGAGAGAAATGAAGACAATACTGAATATTGAATTGAGAAATAACTGAGTACAATATCTCCTATATATAGGAGGAACCAAATACAAAACTAGCCAACTATCCAATGTGGGACTATAATATCTAACACCCCCTCTCAAACTCACAATGGGTCAAACAATGTGAGTTTGCCTACTAAGTGTCGAAATCTCTAAACAATATGGGATTTGGTGAAGAAGTCTGCAGTCTGCTGGAAAGAGGTAACAGAATGGAGAGAGATGGACCCTGCCTCAAAATGCTCACGAACATAATGACAATCAATCTCAATATGCTTCGTTCTCTCATGAAAGACCGGGTTGCTTGCAATGTGCAATGCACTCCAGTTATCACAATAAAGTGGAGTAGCTCCTGTAAGAGTGACACCCATATCTGATAACAGCTAACGAACATGAACAATCTCTCTAGTAGCAGCTGCCATTGCTCTGTACTCAGCCTCAGTGGAAGAACATGCAATAACTGCCTGTTTCTTGCTCTGCCATGAGATCAGCGAATCACCAAGAAATAGACAGAAACCACTGGTAGACCTTCTGGTAGTCGGATCACCTGTCCAATCTGAATCAGAATATGCACTGAGGTCTAGTTTGGATGTAGAAGGCATGAATAATGAGCAAGTGATAGTGTCCGGAAGATATCTGAGGATCCGAAGAAGAGCACCGCAGTGAACTGATGTAGGAGCGGAAACAAACTGACTGATAATATTAATTGCATGAGCAATATCGGGCCTGGTCATGCATAAGTAGATAAGCTTTTCAACAATCTGCCTGTATCTAGTGGGATCTGGAAGGAGCTCACATCTGTGGGACGAAGCTTCACATGAAGCTCTAAGGGTGTATTAGCTGATCGACTGTCAGAGAGATATGCAGCGGAAATAATATCTGATGTGTATTTTTGCTGAGAAATCAGTATCCCCTGAGATCCATGAGCAATCTCTAAACCCAGAAAGTAACGTAGCTTACCAAGGTCTTTCATATGAAACTGCTGGTGAAGGTATTTCTGTGTGGATGCAATGCCGGCAGAGTCATCCCCAGTAATGATCATATCATCAACATATAGTAGTAGAGTTACCCTCCCGTGCGGTGATGACCGCATAAACATAGAATGGTACTGAGAACTCTGACTAAAACCAGCCTTGGTGATGACAGGGCGAAAACACTCAAACCAGGCTCGAGGGGCCTGCTTCAAACCATATATAGCCTGACGCAGCCGGCAAACATGACGGGGAGGAGTAGGGAGGCCAGGAGGAGGATCCATATAAACAACCTCAGATAAAGTACCATGAAGAAAAGCATTCTTCACGTTCATCTGGTATAACGGCCATTGGCGGATGGCTGCAACAGCAAGAAGGGTGCGAACAGTAGTCATCTATGCAACGGGAGCAAAGGTCTCATCATAGTCAATGCCATGCTCCTGAGTAAACCATCGAGCTACTAGACGGACCTTGTGTCGCTCAATAGATCCATCAGGTTGATATTTGACCTTGAAGATCCACTTGCAGCTAATAGGCTGAACGTCCTCTGGTAGAGAAACAATATCCTAAGTGCTAGTGTGATCAAATGCACTGAATTCCTCTACAATGGCTTTCCTCCATTCAGGATATTGAATTGCATCTTGATAGGTTCTGGGCTCACGTGTAGAGTGTATAGTAGTGAGATATTCATGAAACTGTGGTGAGTAGGAAGCTAGGGTGGCAAAACCAAACTGGTCAGAAGGACCAGTGGAATCAGGTGTATAACGTGTCGGAGGAATACCAGAAGTGGAACGGGTAGACTGACGAAGAGGTGGTGGACTGACAGGGTGTGGGGGTGAGGACGGTGGATGTAACACCTCGAATTTGTAAAATACCGAAAATACCTGTTTTTATATATTTTGGGGTGGAGAAAATTATTTTTGGTATATTTTATTTAAATATTGATATTGATATGAATATTTTTGATGGATTGGTGTAGATGATATATTGGAGTTTATGAGTTGAGTTTTGCGTGAAGAAATGTTGTTTATTTTATTTTATAATTTTAGAGAATTATTATGAGACTATTTTATGCATTTTAGATTGTTAGTATTTTAAAGTGCGAGAGCTGGGGGTTTATTTGAAATATTTTGGAGATTGGGGGTTTATATGCAAATATCCCCTTAAAAATCCTTTATTATATTTATATTTTATAAAATATTTCCCAAACAAACCCTCCTTCTTTCTCCTTTCTTTCCTTTCCCTGGTTTCTTCCCGATCGCAGCAAACCGCCGAACCCAAATCGCTGATCCCTTCCCCCGCCCGATTCCACCTCATCTCTCCAGGGTTTTTCAATTAATCTGGAGGGATGACTAATGGAAAGGTCCTCTACACCGTGGTAGCATCGATTTGGAGAAATAACTCCGGAAAGGTATACCTTATTTTATTTATTTGTATAAAATTTTGTGTGGTTAATTTATTTTGAGTAGAATGGTTATGGTAGGGAGATTAGGAGGTGTTGGGCATTGTAGAGGTAAGAGATTAGCAAATTATTGGGGGTTTTGCAAGTTGCTAAAAATTAGGGTTTTGGGTTTGTAAAAGAGAGTTATATAGGTATGAATTATTTCTTGTATAGTAATGGAAAATATAGTTGAGTTATTAAAATATTTTGGGGGTGAGTCTAGTTATTGTTTAGGGGATAAAAACCCCGTAGGAATTTGTCTCATACGTGCATTGCACGTGTGTATCTCAGACGTTCAATAAAACGTCTGTGTGATATTAAGACTAGTGTTATTATTTTTCTGTGGTTGATTTGGATGAATTGAGCCTTAATTGTGTGGAAATTTGATAATAGGTGATGTTAGCAATTTCGGATGCGTGGCAGGGTGCTTCGAGTCTTCACGGGATGCTATGTGAGTATGATCTTTTTATTTTATATGCATAATGTGCTATGATTGATTTTAAAATATGGTTTGGTGTGTGATGTGTGAAGTGTATTGAGTATGGAAAAGTTTATAAGTAGAATACGGAGTAAATTATGAGGTGTAAGAAATAAGTATATATATGTATGGGAGTGTGTTGTTGGTTGTAGATAAATATTTATATGCTTCGGGTTGTAATGAGTAGATTTATGTATGTGAATGTATGGGGATGTGTGATGTGTGATCTCATGATTGATGTGATGAGGTGGAACGCATGGCGTATATGATATGAGTCATATGGTGTATGTGTGATATGCGGGTGATAAATTGGAAATTTTATGTGATATTGTGATGTGAAATGAATATGGTGTGTGTGATGGGTGAGTGGGAAATGAACAGTTTATATGATAGCAGTGAGATTAATGGCTTGTGCATATTTATGAATTTCATGGAATTTATATGCTTTCATGTTATGTTATAACGGTGAAATTAGATTATAAAGGAGTTATATTGTAAATGAGTTATTTGATAAAGGAGCTATACTTTAAAGGAGATATACCGTGATATGTTATAAAGGAGAGATATATGTATGGAGAAATATTATAAAGGACATTTATTATAAATGAATATATGGAGATATTTATTTAAAGGAGTTATTCTATTAAAGGAGTTATATTAAATGAGTTGTTATGTTATAAAGGAGTTATTATAAAGGAGTCTTATAAAGGAGTTATATTAAAGGAGTTATTGTATTAAAAGAGTTATTTTATAAAGGAGTTATATTTATTGCCCCAAATTATATATGGGGAATAGGAGTCATATATGTATTAATATTGCCCCAAATTTTATATTTGGGGAACATGAGTTATATTGTGAAGGAGTATATAATAAAGGAGATATGTATATGTACATAAAGGAGAATTAAATATTGCAGTGCCGCATAATCTCCCAGGGGTTTGGGCTAGACCCCACAGGCCCGGGATACACCCGGGAACAGGAGTTATATATTGCCCCAAATTATATTTGGGGAACAGGAGTTATATATATATTAATATTGCCCCAAATTTTATATGTGGGGATCAGGAGTTATATATTGCCCCAAACTATGTTTGGGGATCAAGAGTTTCCCTCGCTGGTATAGGGCCAGGAGGAAGACGTAGCCTCGGACGTGTAAGACTCTGTGTGAGCATCGATCCGCGTGTTATATTTTACTTTTGACTAGCCTTTTGGCTTTAGTCTTGGTTGGACAAGCGCGCAACCGTACTTTCAATCCAGCTCACAAATGGTAGATGCTTAGGACACCTGGATCTGGGTGATGTGGTGGGTTTGCGGGATTGAAATGTACGGGATGGAAGGCACAGAGATCCCTGTGTTGTACGAGGAGGTCAGTTGTGTGGGCACTGAAAAGGAGGAAATATGAATGTGAATGTGTATTGAAAGAATATATGTATATGTACAGATACGGATGATATGATATCTTGCGGAAATTACTTATATTATGGGAGATATGAATATACTACGAGGGAGATATATATATATGTGTGTGTATGTGTGTGTGGGTATACATTGGCATATGGCTATACTTATGATGCGATATTGGCAAATGAATGAACATGAGTAGAGGAGAGTGAGAAAGTAAAGAAAAGAAATGAATAGTATATAGAGTATGTATGCGAATGTTAGAAATAAAAAGAGGAGTTATGCAATCATGAATGAAAGGTAAGGTGAGATATAATATGAGAATGAAGAGTTAAAGTAAGCGGTATTATGAGTTGTGAATGGAGATTTAAGTAAAATACAGTATGATATAAGTGGTTCCACCTTGGAATTGTGTCAAGGAACTACCTGCCCGCTGTTTCTGTGGAAATGGTGGGAACTACCTGCCTTGGCATAATTCGCAGGGTGAGTGGATATAATAGTGGTAATGATTGATAGAAATGAGAAATAAAGTGAAGTGAAGATGATAAGTGATTGAAGTGATTGATAATCAAGCTATCGGCTTGAGATGTGATGTGATATTACCCAAACTGTGTGTTTGAGGTACAGTGATTATTACCCAAGTTATCGGCTATGGGATGTGATATGTTGTGGCCCCAGATTGTGTTTGGGGATTAAGTAAAAATGATAATAAGATATATTACTTATAAGAATGAGAATTACTAAAGTGATGTAATGAGATGTTAATGAGCTATAAAACATGGTTTTGATGCAATGAGTATAAGTATTCTTATTATTGAGGTGTTGATGATGTGATGAAATGTGAGTAAATCGCATGGGCAATGAGATGTGGTAATTATGTCCTAAGATATGAAGGAAGGTGGTATTATGAGAATAGATGCATATGTTTATGATGCGATACTTTTTATAACATAATAAAATAAATACTTGTATTATGAGATTGGGTATGAAAATGGTTATTAAAGAAAGTATGTTGTGATATGAGTTTGTGTACCTGGGAAGTGTGTCGGGGAACTACTCGCCTGCTATTTCCGTGGAAATGGTGGGAACTACCTACCTCGGCACAACTTCCAGGATGAATGTGTGTGTTGACGACATAATATAAGTAAATGAAATGCATGGCTAAATAGAGTTGGAGAAATGATGTAATAACATCATGTAATTATATTAATATAAATAGTGGGATGCTGATATGGCGATAAGCGTGGAAAGATGAATATTCGTATTATGCGAATGTAAGATAAGTATATATATATACGAGGTTGATGTGAAGTGTATTATGAAATGTGGGAAGTTATGGATAATTAAATAGTTGAATGCAGGTTTGGCAGAGTATTTGATATGTCATTGTAGTAACGATGTTGTTGTATTCAAGATTCAGGTTGCCTTATTTTAATTTGGCATTCGTAAGTTTAATTTATTTCTTTATACTATTTTAATTTGTTATTTGATTAATAACTATACTCACACCAGAAATGACTAACCCCTTAGTGTTTGGGGGGTTAGGGGAGTCTGAGGACTACCCTAGGTCCCCCACTGTTGCAGGTTCTCATCAGTGCAGAGGTGAGGCGTGGAGTGGTAGTATAACCTTTTATTTTAAAAATTTGTATTATTTAGTTATAGGAATAGTGAAATTTATGATTTAAATTGTATTATGAGTGTATAAGCCTGTATATGACGATGATGAGTATAGTGTGAGGTGGTGTGGTATGTTTGTGACCCGTACCCATCTCGTCGTGGAGTACCAGGCTCTGTGGTAAGTTTTATAATGATTTTTTCTAAGATTTTACCTCGTTTTTCAAAGAAATTCATAGTTTTTAATTGATATTTGATGATCCGTTATGAGTTTGGCCCCCAGAGCATTATATTATATTGCCTGTGTGTATCTGCTCATTTTGGCCTGGGGAGCCCATAAAATTATTGTGTATTTTGTGAGCTACGGAATTTTGAGCAGAATTCCGTAAGCTTTTTGTGTTTCGGGGCAAAATTTACAGGGGAGACTCTGTCAAAATTTTTCCTGAAATATAACTTTCTTAGTTTAGGATTAAAGTGATATAGAAATTGAAAGATTTGAGTTTGGAGTCGGAAAAAAAAAATTTGGGGCGTTATAGTGGAGTAGGTGCATGTGTCGGTGGGGAAGTAGGTGGGATGAGTGCTGGCTGCTGTGGGGATGCAGGTGGAGTTTCGATAGGGGGAACTACAGGTGTGAATTAATGGAGCCAGAGGAGTGGGATCAAAAGGAATGCGGAAAGATAAAGTCGGGGGGCTAGCATCAACTGGGGAATCGAGAAATCTAGTATCCTCGGGGGGGGGGGGGGTCAGGTAGTATGGGGAGTCTTCCACAAAGGAGACATGTCGAGAAATACGGACACGACCCGCTGATGGATCAAAACAATGATAACCTTTGTGTTCAGGACTGAGACCTAGGTGAATGCACTTATCAGCACGAGCGGAGAGCTTCGTGCTCTCAGTAGGAGGAAGAAGGACGTAACAGGTGCATCCAAAGGTACGGAGTATATTGTAGTCGAGAGGTGAATGATAAAGAGCCTTGTAAGGCATCGTACCAGCTAGGGCAGACGAGGGAGTAATGTTGATGAGACTAACTGAGGTCATGATAGCTTCAGCCCAGAAAGAACGAGGAGCAAAAGAGGAGAGTAAAAGCGCGCGAGCCGTCTCAAGGATGTGACGATACTTGCGTTCAGCTACACCATTCTTCTCATGTGTGTGAGGGCATGATTGCCGAAACAGGGTGCCGTGAGACTGAATGATTGATCTCATAGTGGTAGAAGTGTACTCACGTGCACCGTCCGATCGAAAATTCTTAATGCGCACACCGAACTGAGTGTGAATCATAGTTGTAAAGAACCAGTAAATATTAGGTATCTCAGATCGCTGACGCATAAGAAAAACTCATGTATGTCTAGTGAAGTCATCGATGAAAGCAACATAATAGAGATAGCCTTTCCACGAGGGTACGAGAGAGGGTCCCCATATGTCAGAATGAATAAGTTCAAAAGGGTGAGTGGTTTCAGAAGTTCTTTTGTGACTAAAGGGTAGGGCAATGTGTTTGGCCAAATGACAACCCTGACAATCAGATAAATGTTTAAAAGTGAGGGAACCAAGGGCACCACTACGAGCTATAGTATGAAGTCGTAATGCGCTAATATGACCTAAACGTCTGTGCCACAGATCAGCATCAGAGAAAATAATACCGGCAAAACTAGAAGGAGAGTGATGTGCACGAAGAAAATCTAGATAATATAGACGACCATGATGTCACCCAAATTCCTCATCGGTGGAGGAATCAGTAATAGAACAACCTAAAAAGTCAAAAGTAACGACAAGACCACTATCGCACAACGCACTAATAGAAATAAAGTTTATTGATAAATGAGGAGCATAGAGAACATATGGTAATGTGAGAGTGGGAGAGTTAATTGTCTTTGAGTGTGTAATAAGAAGTGGTGAGCCATCAGCTGTAGAGGGAGATGCTGCTGGTGCCTGGATCGGGGTAGGGGGTAAGGCGGTGCTACCGGTAGTGGAAGTAGAGGTGGAGTATAGTGATGAGTGATGCAAGGAGAAGGTAGGAGGCCGGAGGAAGACTGAAAATGGCGCTGCTGCTTGTTGAATCTGGAGGAGGAACGAGAGGTGGTTGCATCGGGAAAGTCAGTGGAGGTGGAAATATGCGGGAGAGACTGAGATGCCATCAAGTAGTGGTACCTGTATATATATATATATATATAATATTTTTATTTGTTTATTTTTTTTGAATTTTTTTTTGAATTTTTTTTTTTGAATTTTTTTTTTGAATTTTTGAATTTTTGAATTTTTTTTAATTTTTACAATGGGCCGGGTTTGGGTATTATACACTCAAAAAAAGTAAAGAAAAAAGAAAAATAGTTAGGTTAAGAAAGAGGGAAGAAGAGAGAGGTGGCGCTGGGGATCGTCGTGATGAATCTCAACGAGCGCGAGGATTTCGTGGCGGTTCTGGACTTGCCGAAGGCGGCCGTCATCCTTTGAAGCAACGACGGAGTGGATTTCCCGCTCGAGAAGGCGCTGGTGATGGAGTCTCCGTTGGTGGCTCGCCGAAGCGGTGAAAGGAGCAGTTGCGGGGTTTTGGGGTTCTGGCATCGGCATGAGCGGAAGAGGAGGAGGTAGTTGAAGAAGATTGATGGCGACGGTAGTTGATGATGGATAGATGTGTTGAAGATGGGTTGCCGATGGGTTGATGATTGATCTGGACGACGGCTTGATGATCGATCTGAGCAAGATCTGGACGACGGCAGAGGAGATCAATTTGACGCTTCGAATCTGACGTTGCAGTGAAGAAGACGATTGGATTTTTATTTTTATTTTATTTAATTTTATTTTATTTTTGGAATTTGAGGATTTTTTTGGATATAGAAATTTAGGAGAAGAAATTTTTTTTAATTGACTCTGATACCATGTTAAGATAAATCAGAGAGAAATGAAGACAATACTGAATATTGAATTGAGAAATAACTAAGTAGACTATCTTCTATATATAGGAGGAACCAAATACAAAACTAGCCAACTATCCAATGTGGAACTATAATATCTAAGATAGGCTTTTGAAAGTATTGCAGGGTTTCCTCAGAATGGACGAAGTCGGCCAGGATCTCTAATTGACCAGTGTTGATGACATACTGATGCTACTGCAATACCTCTCCTTCCTATACAGATTGACCGGTGGACCCCTAATTTACGTTTCATGTATATTCTCTTATTAGTTCCTCCCATTGGAAATATTTTCTCTTACTTAAGACACTCCAAAGTTTTTCTTCTTATTTAGAATATTGGATATTCGCACAGGAATAATTCTGGAAATTTCTAGGTACTCTGTAGAGGGACAACGACATTACCATGCAGCCAAGTCAGTATTGCTCTTACATAATGTTTGAAAAGAATCTAAGATTAGTAAACCCCAAACCCAAAATAGATCTGAAGGATACTTCAATTTGTAGATATACTTTTCTTACTTAAACGACTAGACACTAAAGCAAACAACCCGAGAACAAACTATAACAAAACGAAACAAGTAAAAGAAAATAAACTAAGTTGAACTAAACTAAAATATATATCTCTAATCTCTAATATTATAATGGAAGAGTTGGAGTTGTCATTTATAGACAAATAAATTCAGGCATTGCCCATGCATAATTAATATAAAGAATGTCTCGGATTCGAGGCTAGACTATATTGAAATTTTTACTTGTAAAAATATATATTTATTAAGACATGCATCACACAAGTAAATTACTAGTATCTCTACTATTTTAATGGGAGAGATTGTCACCAAATAAACTCCATTTGTAATAAGACAAACATGTGCATTGTAACCCAACAAACACTTGCAATGCACACGCATAACTAATATAAAGGATGTCTTAGACTTGATGCCAGACAATGCCGAAATTTTTGTTTAAAAAATATATATTTATAAAGACGTGCATTGCACGTTTAAATTACTAGTAAGAAATTAAACGGTAGGGTGACAAAATACAAATTTTGCATTTCATGCAACATTCACACAATAACAGTGGCTTCCGTGCAAATTTGTTACATTCTATAATTACATTAATTGCATGACAAATGTGATTGTGTTTGAAATTATGAATGAATAATTGCACTGGAGAAAGTGGATATGCTTGATTTTACTTTATTTGCTATTTGTTTATAGGCTAAAATTGAAAAAACCCCTCTAAACTATTCTATATCTGCAGAAAACCACACTCACCTTTTTATTACGCTGAAAACCACACTAAACTATTGGTGCAAAAAACCCCACCTTCACACTGTTAGGGTTCAGTTTGTTTTTTGTCACGTGCTATGCACGTGACTTAGTAAATGTCGAAAATATCCACACTCACGTGCCTTCTTCCCTTCTTCTTTTTCTTCCTCTTTTCTTCAGAACCCAACCTTCCTTCTTTCTTCAGATCTGCATCGTTCAACTCCCAATTGAACCCAATTCTAATCAGAAGCACATCCCGACCGGACGACGCCATCCACTCGACGTCGCCATCGGCCGGACGTCGCCACCGTTTGGACCTCCCCATCGACGCGTCGTGCTGTTCCAGGTGTTGAAGTCAATTTCTTGACGCCATCAAGTGGAGCTAACGTCCTACTCTTCAGTCGAAGACTCAATGTCAGGTGATTTGTTCTTTCTATTGAATTATTTTTGACCTCGATCCGATTTCGTTTTCTCTTTTATTTTTCGATTTGATTATTTTGATGTCTGGATTTGTGTACACGCAGATTTTACAACCTCCAAATCTTCAAGGAGGAACTAGCGTAATAGTTGCGATGAAGGTGGAACCTTAGTGTGTTTTCACAAAGATCCTGCAGTTGTGAAGGTAGCAAGCACTGCTGCAAATGCTGGAAGATACTTTGCGGGTTGTCCATATTGGCAAACAGACAAATGTAGATTTTTTCGTTGGATTGAATTAGTGGGTGAAACCGAGAAACAGGCAAAATCTTACTCAGAACTGAAGATGGAAAATGCAAAGTTGAAGCTGGTAGTTGATGAACCTAGTGAGATGGAGAATAAACTAAGTGCGATTGTCGCAGATCTAAAGAATCAGAAGCTTGAGTTGGAAGCCGAATGTAATTTGCTGAGAAAGAAGGTGGTCGAGTTGAAAATTAGAGAGGGAACCGTGAAAGGATTTACAGGGTGTTTGCTTTTGATTTTCTTGGTTATTCTGTTGTTACTTATTATGAACTAAACATCGAAAGGAGATAATTGTTGTTGTGTTAGCTCTATAGAATGGATATGTTAGTACGTGTATCGTTGAAGTTGGGAATGGATATGTTCGTACGTGGCATTGGAGATCTTCACATTGTTTTGTACTGTATCTTATTATATCATTCATTCCCTGCCTATTAATTTGCATCCCATGTTCAGATTTGGTGTTAATTTGCATCCCATGTTTTGTACTGTATCTTCACATTGTTTTTGGTCTTATGAACCAAGTTGTTACACAGGGAAAGATGGTAATTAACAAACAGTCCAAAATTGTTCGTGTTCAAAACCAACAGTTGCTATAAGCAGTAATGCTCTATCCCAGATTTGTAGTACAATGGTTCTAAGCAATACTTGACTAAAAGAGCTCCAGGTGAATAGCAATCTGCATTACAACCAAGGAGTACAAATGAAGCTTCTTACAACCAAGGAGTCCAAATGAAGCTTCTTACAACCAAGTGTAAAAAAAAACATAAAAAAAACTACATTGCTGGAAGTTTAGTATGGAACATATTGGCAAACAAACAAAACATTGCTGGAAGTTTGGTCTGGAACATTGCTGGAAGTTTAGTCTAGAAGTTTTGTCCATATTGGCAAACATTGCAGCATGAGCAGCATCAGCATGAGCAGCATCAGCATGTCCTCAATCAGCATCTTCAATTTCCCACCTAACCAGTCCATCACAATAATATCTGCAGATACAGAAAGATGAATTAGTTGCTGAAAAAGCATCGGAGTTCATCCCAATCTGTACAACTCAAATAACATATTAACCACATTTCAAAGACCAGACCAATTCAATGGATACAAGTGTACCAAGTATACTTTAAGACTATTTCTGGCAGAATCATGAAACATCATGTTCAATGATTGTATACAGTTACACCTTTTCTTTGGAATGGTTTGAGTATCATCCACTAATATTAATGGAACTTGCTAATACACTTCTATGAGTGACTGAAATCCTTTGGAATACAGGAAAATATAAATATTTCTTCCTGTCAAACTGGCGACATGGAAGATATGGAAGACTAGCATCAGTTTCCAGCATATTCCTTTTCTAATTGACCATGGGTGCTGGGCTCTATTTTTTTGCAGTTGTTCTGAAGACTGAAGGGTTCGGCCACCTGGAGAAAACATGCCCGGTGCTCCTATCAGATCTTCTTGCAATTTTTGCTGTTTTAGACGATGATTCGGATCCAACCAGTCGAAAGAGGAGCAGCAGCAGTGTTATAGGCTTGAAATGAGTTAGTGCAGAAATGAGTTAGTTCATGTGCAGAAATGAGAATTCTCAAAGTGGGGATTCAAACTGAGTTAATGCAGTTAATTTAGTTGGTGCATGAGATTCAAAGTTAGCTGGAGTCAGTGCAGTTAGTGCATTACCATCAACAGTCTGCATGCTGGCTTCCATCTCCTTCTCCAGCAGGACTCTCATTAGAGATGTTCACCTATATGAATGTAAAAAAGATGATTATACTTACAGTTTGTTGTAATATGAAATTAATTCTTTGTTACGATTTACCTTGGATTTCTTGGAATTAACCCCTCCCATATATGGTCCTTTTTCCTTCCTTTTCCTCCCACATTTAACAGTGTCTCTCTCAATTCCAAGGGTCTCGTCGGAAATGGAATGAGGTCCTACTCTTCGGCTGCCCCCATCTCTAACAGCATGAGTTTCTCTTTGAATCTCACCTAAAGTTTGCCTCACGCTCCTCACTACTTCATCGGTTCTTTGCCCCTTTGGCCTCCCTCCCTTGTTGGTTGACCTTTGCTTTGGTGGAGCTGGTTCGTTCGTGCAGTTTCTAATATTGTGACCAGCTTGATGACACCTCTTACACGTCATCTTGATCCCCACTTTGCTTGCTTTTTGCAAGCCAGTTGGATTCTTCGACTTCCTCTCTGTCGGATCCTTCCTCCTAGCCTTAGCTGGCCTTCCAGGAGCTCTTCTCAATCGTGGCGGAAGGATGTCCACATAGTCCAACTTATCCCAAAGAGATGAATTTGGGATTGGTTCAATGATACCTATATTATGCCACAGTAAGTGGAAAAGTTAATAGGTGGTGCAAATTGTAAAGAAATGTAACAAATGGTTGGAGATAAAACTAGTTACCTTCGTAGACTTCCATATATGTAGTCATACTGTAGGAGGTGTCTGTAACACCCCGAATTTCAAATAAGGATAAATTCGAGATTTCACAGGATCTTTACTTCACTTCGTACAATTTTACAAGGAATTTAAAACTTTTCAGTATTACATCAGAGTTCTTTTACACTTGGTATTTACACAACGGAAAAAGTTACAACAGTTGAAAACAAAACTATAACTTGTACAATATTACATCATTTGCAACTTCTTTAACTTTCAGATAACAATAGCATATCCACTTTATAACTCCATGAATAGTCCATTACCTGCATGTCAATCTGTGGGCACGTTAGTTACTTACAACTGACGAAATGTTATACACGGCTATCCTCTCTATGCCGGGAATAGTATAACGATCTCATACTTTAACAAATCACAAAAAGATTGAATGAACAATTAAAGTGCCAAAGGTGATTATTCTAAACATAAGTGTATGTCATGCCTTAATGCCTAATGCACACAATTCTATACCAGGATGACACTAATGCACACTTGTTCGGATTCTATGTATCCCATACTACATAGGTCCGAGGGCAAGCGCCTACGTTCTTCACAATACAGGGCTCGATCCCTCGCCATGAAAACTACCCGGTAGCAAAACAAAGTTCAGACTATTCTACGAATTTGAATCCCAGCCTTGGAGTCCACCGCCGGCTGTTATAACAGATTCCACATCGTACGAATCGTCCCGTATGTGACCCTCTAGCCCAGTATATATATATATACACATTGGAGACGGTAAATACAAAACCCATCCGTCCGACTACTCAAGATCCCGGAGTCCACCGCTGACCCGTCCTCATAGTCTCGGATTAAAATATAATAATCCGTCTCCCACAGGGCAACCTCAGTCCACCAACTGGGTCTATAGTCTTGGAGTCCACCGCCGACTATATAGAGCACCCCACTTACGTTTCCCTAAGTTTACTACATCTTCACTTATGTGCCTAAATTTTCTTAAGTTCAAGACATGAATAATTTCCATTCAAAGAATTAGTTTTACCTCCTACCGGACTTAATCAACAAATGCGAGATAGCCCCATGGCCATACCTCCAAATCATATCTCAATTATTTCTTTCAATAATACCGGTATCGAGGTCTTATTAACTCTAAATAATAAACTTTCATGTACAAGAAGCATGGGTACATATACCCTTTAATAATCATGTCTTAAACATAAATTTTCTCATTTTCAACTTATTCATAATTTGATCAATGTCTCATCTTAGTACTATTCATGGTTCATTCATTCATTCATAATTCAAAAATAGAACAACAATTCCTTTCATGAACAAAAGATTCATCACTTAAATCCCAAATGCAATTTCGAGCTCAAATAAAATGTTTCGATCCACATCAAGTATTTCTTAAACCCAAACAAGTGTATAATTTCTTCAAATGAAAATTCAACTCACACAATCAATATTTTACTCTTCTTCACAAAAAAAGTCCTATTCTCAATTAATAAATTTCAAATTCAATAATTCATCTTTCTATCTCAATTTCATTTTTAATGTCCCAAATATACATGAAAAATTACAAAACTATTTTTAAATAATTCCATTTCATTTTATAAGAGTAATTAGAATTTTCTAATTTTTTTAAATTGCACTAAAACTCATCAATGGTGTCAAAAAGAAACCCAAAAAGTATCATATGGCAGCAAGGGGTTTCGAACCAGGCTCCCTCTGGTCAAACCCGGTCAAAGCCCAACCCAGCCCGCTAGCCACTTGAGCTATTAAGCTCTGGTGTAAAAAACCCATGCCAAAGTATTCATATAGTGAGCTTCGGTTTTAAGTAGCCTAAAAAAAACAATAAGCAAAGATATTTTGTTGCCTTCAGGATTCGACCCAGGCCAGACAAGAAGACAGTGCAGTGCCAGACCACCAGGCCAAGTGTGCCTATCGGTAAGAAAGTTCTTCATAACTTTTTATCCCCAACTTTCTGTTATTCTATTTTATTAAAAATAAAACTCGATTTCCTCGTACTTGATCAATCCTTTTATTTGATAAAAAATAAATTTATACAACTGAGATTATTTTATAACAGTAGCGTACTGATCGACAATTCATATTTTAGAAAAAAATAGAACAATTTGACAAAGTGGTTTCTCCTTATTAAACAACACAAATTTGCATTCGTTCTTTTTAGTCACGGATAGCATATTATATTTTTATAACAATCCAATGAGCTCCATAACATAAATTTTTCTTTATAAAAATTTATTTAGTTATCAAAAGAAGTGTTTCCAACATTTTCATAAAAAAACTACTATTCGTCATGTACATCAATTCATGACAAAATAATCAATTATCTATTTTCTCATTAACAACTACATGTTGTAATTTAATTTATATTGTTCACTACTATTTTCACCATATTCAATAGTTTATCATAATCAAAATTTTCATACTATTCATTCATTTTCACTATCATGTACTTTTTCTACAATTAGAAAGTAAGAGAACATTCACTTCTATGTTTTACTACTCATTTTCAGCACATATAAAAGTGTAAATTTAATCTACTTTTCATATCTTATTCAAAATACACATTCGCCAAGGATGAAGTTTTAACATGAATCATGGTATCAATTCTTACATCATAATTTTCTATTATTTAACCACACACATATTATTCGTATCATGTATAATAGCATGAAAATCACCTACATATCAATATCATCTCATAGAACTAATTTACAATTTCTAGCATGATATTTCTTCAACTAGAAAGTAAGAAAACACCCACCTTTTGAAGCTTGATCAAATGAAAGAATGAACGCCTCTCCTAGCTCCAAGACTCCTAGTTCCTCTTCTCCTAGCAAGCCTCCAAGCCCAAAACTCTCTTTTCTCTTTCTTTTCTTTCTCTTGATTTTTGTTTTGTTTTTGGTGTGAAGAAAAGAGAAGAGAATTGTGTGCTATTTATAGGATTTTGCTAGGGTTAAATTACAAAATTACACACCTAATAAATTACTAAAATTAATTTCTAACCTTTCACATTTCATAACTCTCAAAACTCCTAACTTTACATCTCCCCACTACTCTAAAATCCCAACTCCAAACCCTTCTCCTTCCTCATCCAAAACCGGTCATACCCAACCCTTCCAAGTAGCATTCGGTCAAGTACAATCCAAGTGTGCATAAGTACATATGCACCATTTAGAAACAACTCATATTACCAACACAACAGCATATTAGTGCTGTTCAAGAACCCGTGGTCCCCATCCCATTACCATGCATATAATACTTACCAATTCTATTAACTTTATCATATCCACATACATGTATCATATACTATATGTACGTTAAGTAGTTTACTTAAAATAAAAAAAATGTATCATGCATAAATACACATACTCCGGAAAATAAATACGCTCAAATATGTTCGTCGAAAACATGTGCGTCGCACGTAAAATTTCGAAATTCAAAAAACCGATTTTATCAACGGAAAATTATTAAAATATAATCAAAACAATATGAGAAAATCATATTTACCAATTTTATATATTTCATGATGAAATCACTGCACGTAGAAAACACATGCATTGTACGTGCAGAAAATCAAAAAAATGCATTTTAATCAAAACAAGGGGAAAATAAATTTTCATTTTATAAAATAGATTTAAATACATAAAAATAAATAATTTAAACCTATAGAAAACATTGTACGTAGTGGTAGAAACACGTGCATCAAAACACGTAAAAAAGCACGTAAATCACAGGGATTGAAATATTATATTTTAGTTGACTGAAATCAGTACGGAAAATGTATAAATAGTATGAATCCAAAATATGTAGTGAAACACATTACAAAAATATACGTACGTAACACACGAGGGCAAAATTGTAATTCCAGTTTTGCGGGGTGTTACACTCTCCCCCCCTTAGAGTAGTTCCGTCCCCGGAACTCGCTAAGGTAAAGATTGTATTTTGTACACACTAAAGAAAATATTATTCATGTATTTAGGAAACTGCAAACTTTAAAATATGCAACGAGGAAGACAAGACAACTCTATATAGGAAAATTATGAATATTCAAATGTTACAAGACAGAATAAGAAAAATAGGAAAATGGCATAAGAAATGAAATGTGACAGTAGACAGAATAGTTTGAGAGAAATTTTCGTACAAAAATAATATTAGGTAAGCTATTGGATAAAAGGGAAAAGTTGATTAAGTTGTTAATTTCGAAGTAGTTCGGAAAACAATGTGGCGAAGAAAACGTAGTCACTCAATGTAATAAACTGTAGAAAATTTGCAAAATGTATAACGAAACTGAATTAACAATTTAAAACGAGACCATTGAATAAGAGTTTTGGCAAAATAAATGGGAATGAGACTTGGTGGAAAACATAAAATGTCATTGTATACCAATTAATAAAATAGTTCGTAAGGTAACTATAATAATTATACATACAAATTTGAAAATTTAAAATAGAAGGCATACATTGAAATACTTTTGAATTGTCAAGTAGACCAACATACAAAATTTTATAAGCGTAAAAATTTTAGAATGTGACAACCGATAATATGACATGAAAATTATAAATAGTTTGTTGGAGTAAAGCGAACATCATAGTAGTAAAAGTAGTAATATATTACTGAAATAGTGTAAAAACTAATCATATAGAAATAACTTATAAATTGAAGAAAAGTATAAATACCAATTTGTTAGCTGAGTAGACACCAAAATCTACAATAAGTTAGTAGCAAAATAAATTACGATAAAACGGTATGAAAAGATTTGAAATATTAGGAAGGAGATAGTTGATATTAAATAGTGATTAATAGTAAAATGAATATATCAAAACAAATATGCAATAAGAATAATACCGAATGTAGACAATAAAATAAAATTGTAGGTCATATTTATATCGGTAGAAAATTTCAATCTTGTCAAAAACATATAGGATAAGATCAGAGAAAACGAATCATATAAAATGAGTGCATATAAGAAAATTTCATAAGAAAAATTCAAAATAATAAATGAAGAAAATATTGGTTGCAATATTAATTTAATAAACGGCAATTTAAAACTTGGCAAAATACGTAAGGTAATAATAGACATAGACGGGTAAACATGAAGTGACATAAATACATGAAAGACGAAATTTTAAGTTTGAAAAACAAGTTTAAAATATCAAGACTAAGGAAGATAGATAAATAATAAATATTCAAATGATTTAATAACATAAGAAAATATTTATTAAAAATTTATATATTGAATATGGAGAAAGTACCATGATAATGATCTACAAAAATAATTTGAGAGGGAAGTGTGTAAGGTATCATGAATGACGGTCCAAGCCAACCACGCTTCCACTGCGCCACTCTGATACCCAGGGAAAAATGTGCTCGCATACACTCTCATATTAATGTATACAAGGAGAACATCATGACGACTCCAGCCATCCAAAAGAAAGAGAAAACATTAGTGCATAGAGCAACACAAATGTAAATCGCTTACATTTAAATCTCCATAGACTGAAACTCACACTCTAGTGTCCGCAGGAATAATATTGTAACTACTCAATAAGGTGTCACGGGTTCTAGACTATAGTTAATGATCTTACTACTCTTCCTAAACAAATCTTTAGTCTATCAAGTTCTGATTTACTTGAGTTAGCTGTAGGAGTCGGTTCCCAACTAGCGGTGGTCCGAAGACGCTTAAATACCGTGTCGCTTAGGGCTGTTTACACCCGGTTGACAGAAGGACTCTTTCGGCTTGTTCCCAAATTTATCGTCCCTTTTTATCGTTCCTTATAAACTTGTACCATGCTCTGATACCATCTGTAACACCCCGAATTTCAAATAAGGATAAATTCGAGATTTCACAGGATCTTTACTTCACTTCGTACAATTTTACAAGGAATTTAAAACTTTTCAGTATTACATCAGAGTTCTTTTACACTTGGTATTTACGCAGCGGAAAAATTTACAACAGTTGAAAACAAAACTATAACTTGTACAATATTACATCATTTGTAACTTCTTTAACTTTCAGATAACAATAGCATATCCACTTTATAACTCCATGAATAGTCCATTACCTGCATGTCAATCTGTGGGCACGTCAGTTACTTTCAACTGACGAAATGTTATACACGGCTATCCTCTCTATGCCAGGAATAGTATAACGATCTCATACTTTAACAAATCACAAAAAGATTGAATGAACAATTAAAGTGCCAAAGGTGATTATTCTAAACATAAGTGTATGTCATGCCTTAATGCCTAATGCACACAATTCTATACCAGGATGACACTAATGCACACTTGTTCGGATTCTATGCATCCCATACTACATAGGTCCGAGGGCAAGCGCCTACGTTCTTCACAATACAGGGCTCGATCCCTCGCCATGAAAACTACCCGGTAGCAAAACAAAGTTCAGACTATTCTACGAATTTGAATCCCAGCCTTGGAGTCCACCGCCGGCTGTTATAACAGATTCCACATCGTACGAATCGTCCCGTATGTGACCCTCTAGCCCAGTATATATATATACACACATTGGAGACGGTAAACACAAAACCCATCCGTCCGACTACTCAAGATCCCGGAGTCCACCGCTGACCCGTCCTCATAGTCCCGGATTAAAATATAATAATCCGTCTCCCACAGGGCAACCTCAGTCCACCAACTGGGTCTATAGTCTTGGAGTCCACCGCCGACTATATAGAGCACCCCACTTACGTTTCCCTAAGTTTACTACATCTTCACTTATGTGTCTAAATTTTCTTAAGTTCAAGACATGAATAATTTCCATTCAAAGAATTAGTTTTACCTCCTACCGGACTTAATCAACAAATGCGAGATAGCCCCATGGCCATACCTCCAAATCATATCTCAATTATTTCTTTCAATAATACCGGTATCGAGGTCTTACTAACTCTAAATCATAAACTTTCATGTACAAGAAGCATGGGTACATATACCCTTTAATAATCATGTCTTAAACATAAATTTTCTCATTTTCAACTTATTCATAATTTGATCAATGTCTCATCTTAGTACTATTCATGGTTCATTCATTCATTCATAATTCAAAAATAGAACAACAATTCCTTTCATGAACAAAAGATTCATCACTTAAATCCCAAATGCAATTTCGAGCTCAAATAAAATGTTTCGATCCACATCAAGTATTTCTTAAACCCAAACAAGTGTATAATTTCTTCAAATGAAAATTCAACTCACACAATCAATATTTTACTCTTCTTCACAAAAAAAGTCCTATTCTCAATTAATAAATTTCAAATTCAATAATTCATCTTTCTATCTCAATTTCATTTTTAATGTCCCAAATATACATGAAAAATTACAAAACTATTTTTAAATAATTCCATTTCATTTTATAAGAGTAATTAGAATTTTCTAATTTTTTTAAATTGCACTAAAACTCATCAATGGTGTCAAAAAGAAACCCAAAAAGTATCATATGGCAGCAAGGGGTTTCGAACCAGGCTCCCTCTGGTCAAACCCGGTCAAAGCCCAACCCAGCCCGCTAGCCACTTGAGCTATTAAGCTCTGGTGTAAAAAACCCATGCCAAAGTATTCATATAGTGAGCTTCGGTTTTAAGTAGCTTAAAAAAAATAATAAGCAAAAATATTTTGTTGCCTTCAGGATTCGACCCAGGCCAGACAAGAAGACAGTGCAGTGCCAGACCACCAGGCCAAGTGTGCCTATCGGTAAGAAAGTTCTTCATAACTTTTTATCCCCAACTTTCTGTTATTCTATTTTATTAAAAATAAAACTCGATTTCCTCGTACTTGATCAATCCTTTTATTTGATAAAAAATAAATTTATACAACTGAGATTATTTTATAACAGTAGCGTACTGATCGACAATTCATATTTTAGAAAAAAATAGAACAATTTGACAAAGTGGTTTCTCCTTATTAAACAACACAAATTTGCATTCGTTCTTTTTAGTCACGGATAGCATATTATATTTTTATAACAATCCAATGAGCTCCATAACATAAATTTTTCTTTATAAAAATTTATTTAGTTATCAAAAGAAGTGTTTCCAACATTTTCATAAAAAAACTACTATTCGTCATGTACATCAATTCATGACAAAATAATCAATTATCTATTTTCTCATTAACAACTACATGTTGTAATTTAATTTATATTGTTCACTACTATTTTCACCATATTCAATAGTTTATCATAATCAAAATTTTCATACTATTCATTCATTTTCACTATCATGTACTTTTTCTACAATTAGAAAGTAAGAGAACATTCACTTCTATGTTTTACTACTCATTTTCAGCACATATAAAAGTGTAAATTTAATCTACTTTTCATATCTTATTCAAAATACACATTCGCCAAGGATGAAGTTTTAACATGAATCATGGTATCAATTCTTACATCATAATTTTATATTATTTAACCACACACATATTATTCATATCATGTATAATAGCATGAAAATCACCTACATATCAATATCATCTCATAGAACTAATTTACAATTTCTAGCATGATATTTCTTCAACTAGAAAGTAAGAAACCACCTACCTTTTGAAGCTTGATCAAATGAAAGAATGAACGCCTCTCCTAGCTCCAAGACTCCTAGTTCCTCTTCTCCTAGCAAGCCTCCAAGCCCAAAACTCTCTTTTCTCTTTCTTTTCTTTCTCTTGATTTTTGTTTTGTTTTTGGTGTGAAGAAAAGAGAAGAGAATTGTGTGCTATTTATAGGATTTTGCTAGGGTTAAATTATAAAATTACACACCTAATAAATTACTAAAATTAATTTCTAACCTTTCACATTTCATAACTCTCAAAACTCCTAACTTTACATCTCCCCACTACTCTAAAATCCCAACTCCAAACCCTTCTCCTTCCTCATCCAAAACCGGTCATACCCAACCCTTCCAAGTAGCATTCGGTCAAGTACAATCCAAGTGTGCATAAGTACATATGCACCATTTAGAAACAACTCATATTACCAACACAACAGCATATTAGTGCTGTTCAAGAACCCGTGGTCCCCATCCCATTACCATGCATATAATACTTACCAATTCTATTACTTTCTTTTCTTTTTTTTTTTAAAAAAAAACTTTATCATATCCACATACATGTATCATATACTATATGTACGTTAAGTAGTTTACTTAAAATAAAAAAAATGTATCATGCATAAATACACATACTCCGGAAAATAAATACGCTCAAATATGTTCGTCGAAAACACGTGCGTCGCACGTAAAATTTCGAAATGCGAAAAATCGATTTTATCAACGGAAAATTATTAAAATATAATTAAAACAATATGAGAAAATCATATTTAATTACCAATTTTATATATTTCATGTTGAAATCACTGCACGTAGAAAACACGTGCATTGTACGTGCAGAAAATCAAAAAAATGCATTTTAATCAAAACAAGGGAAACATAAATTTTCATTTTATAAAATAGATTTAAATACATAAAAATAAATAATTTAAACCTATAGAAAATATTGTACGTAGTGGTGGAAACACGTGCATCAAAACACGTAAAAAAGCACGTAAATCCCAGGGATTGAAATATTATATTTTAGTTGACTGAAATCAATACGGAAAATGTATAAATAGTATGAATCCAAAATATGTAGTGAAACACATTACAAAAATATACGTGCGTAACCCACGAGGGCAAAATTGTAATTCCAATTTTGCGGGGTGTTACAGTGTCACAGTAGTCCTCTACTCTTTTTCTTTTATTAGTTAGAGAAACTAGTGCATGTCTACATACTACTCCACTAACCTGCCACTCTCTACAATCACAAGTTCTCTCATTCAAGTCCACACAATAATTCACCCCATGCTCCATTATCTCATACTTGTTTTCATCGGATTTGAAAATGAAACAATGCCTAGACTTCTCGTATGTCTTCTTTAACTTCAATTGGATTTTGGGAGTGACAACCCCACTCGACCTACAAATCATCTCCCTCTTTTTCTGCAACCTCACCCTCACCATTCTCCTAATCATCTCCAACATTGTTATGATTGGCCGATCTCTCGCTTGCAATATGTATTTGTTCCAAGCCTCACATATATTATTGCAAAGCAAATCGCACTTGGTTGATTCATCAAAGTGTGACCTGGACCACTTCTCAGGGCCGACATCCATCCACCATTGTGCGGCTTCCTCGGATATATCCTTAATTCTTTTCATTGAAACCTCCCACCTTTGACGAGTGTATGCAGTAGCTGCCCCCCACACTTCTCCCTGCAAGTCTAAACCCTTGAAATTTTTCACAAAATTTGCATACAAGTGTCTCACACAGAATCGTACATGAGCTTCAGGCACGAGTTCTTTAAATGTTTCCATCAACCCCTACAATCAAGTAGGAAACGAATGGTTAACACATACAAGTAGTGGAAAAAACAATAACATTAATTAATATCAATGTCTGAGTTGATACCTTCTGTCAGTCTGAAATAAATGTCCACCCTACCAAATTTGGCACACCGATCGCCTCCATCAAGAGTGTTAAGAACCAATTCCATGTTTCTTTGTTTTAAACTCCAACGACTGCCCATGCAATTGGCCACATCTGGTTGTTCGGGTCCTTTGAACACGCAGTTAGCAATACACCCCCAGCAGATGTCTTCAAATGGCACCCATCCATGCCAATAATCTTCCTGCAACCATTCAACATACCCTTCACTAATGCACCAAAGCATACGAAGAAACCTTTGAATCTCTTCACATCGCAACCCTCTATATTCTCAGTCTTGATAATGGCCATATTATCAGGCATTTTCTTCATGGCATTTGCATAATTCCACAATTGACTGTATTGCTCGACATGCCTTCCATCAGCTTCATCTTGAGCCATTCTCCTAGCTCTAACAGCCACATTTTTGCTGACTACAACACCGTAATCTCTATTAACTGCAGAAATGAAAGCTGACACTCCAATTAGGCTCATCTCTGAAATGTTCGAGGTACTTGGTTGCCAACCAACTAGCCGTGACTTGACTGTTTTCGACGGCCCTCTCGCAAGTGTGTTCTATTCGGAGTGATACAATTCAGAAGACTCTATCAGATTCTTTCCAAGAAGCACCTACATAGAAAGGACAGTCACCTTCCGACATACACTCAACTGTGCATCTTTTTGCATCGTTCCGCCTCCAAAATAGATCATAGCCATTCCGAATAGCCCATTCTCTCAAGCAAGTCCTGAATTCACCAGCATTTGCAAACTCCATCCCTATCACAATAACTGGCTCCTCACTATGCTTGTCTCTATTGTACTGTACCTTCATCTCGCACTCCTCCCCATCGGAGACTAAAAGTGACCCCAAAACATCACTATCTTCATAATCTGTATCGACTACTTCTACATCACAGTCATCGCCACACAAGTTTTCGGGTTGCCTCCTCTGCGATTTTGGCCTACCTCCCAAATTTTTAAAAAGTCCTTCATTGCTTATGGCCTTCTCTTGTATGACTACATCGCTTGATTGGGAAGGTCCTTCATCCACAAAATAGTGAGTAGTAGCTAACTGCGAACCTCCCACTTCTGACTGCAACACTTGTGACTGAGTGCCTAGCTGATCAAGAGCTTGAGGCATTAGCTCATCTGGGATCTCATCTGCATCCGTATTAAAATAAAGAAATGTATTATATATAATCACACAAGAGCAGAATTAAATTATAGAAATATTTTATCATTACAAAGTAATAAAGTAACGAAAACATACCATCAACTGAGCTAATCGCTCTTGGAGGTAGAACGGGATTATCAATGCGAACACCATTATCCACAATCTTCACATACCCTGGAGGATAACCCCAATGCCCATCTCCATGAAGCCCTTTGGTTCCATCAAGATACAAATTTACAAACCCTATCTCAGGCTCTATGTTATCAGCTTCCCACATCTGCTTCGTTGATGTTTGGTCATTCACCAAATGAAAATTTCCTGGAAATTCTCCCTCCCCTAATCTGTAGTGAATACCAACTTCAGGAGTGTAGACACCACATCTCGTTAAAATGATTTTCAATGATTCCCATCCATGCAACTCCGGAAGTACATACCGATATAATCTTTTTTTACCACCAATGTATACCCACTTCTCGGAATTTTTCTGGAAGTATCCATCCCAATTAACCCACAATGCTAACACCATCCTGCTGTTAAAGAATATTAAACAAGTGATCTTGAGTAATACTTACACCCTTCAACACCTTTAATTTTAAGCTAATGTATTTCTTACAAACAAGTGAGATCATGGTATAAAGCCAAGCTCTTCTCAACTATGTTTTTATATCTAATTGTATGGCTATTCTCAATTTACCAATAGTATTAACTTTTAGACCATATCCAGAAAAAATTTTAAGTGTCCCCATCTCACCCAACAATTGAGGGTCCCCCTTCACATTTGTTTATGAATCCCAAGACCAAAAGCAAAATATTCCATCTGTGTTTTCGACAGCACAAACTAAGCGACTATTTTATACTACCGAAACAAAATAAAGACATCTCCATAGAAGCAACAAAGAAAGAAAGAAAACTCACTGGGTGGAGAGCGATGAATGTGTGGGGAACGACTTCGATGCTCTTCGACTTCGCGTCCAATTTGAGTGGAGAGCGACGAACGCGACTGGGTTGAGAGCGACGACCTCGGCTGGGTGGAGTGCAACGACTTCGACTGAGGGGAGAATGACGACTTAGTCTGGAAGCTCTCACCGACTTCGACGAGATGGCGTCCTCCGCTTCTGATTGCACCGTCGACGATGAGGAAGGATTTCGGAAAGATTGGGATGATTTTCGAGTTGGTGGATTTTATATTTGGGATTAGGGTTTCTAATTGGGAGAGAAATAATCGTTTAGAACGAAGAAAAAACAAAAGAGAAAATAATCAGATTGTATTCTGGGGGGGTATTTTCGACATTTACTAAGTCACGTGCATAGCACATGACAAAAAACAAACTGAACCCTAACAGTGTGAAGGTGGGGTTTTTTGCACCAATAGTTTAGTGTGGTTTTCAGCGTAATAAAAAGGTGAGTGTGGTTTTCTGCAGATATAGGATAGTTTAGAGGGGTTTTTTCAATTGTAGCCTTGTTTATATTTTTAATTGAAATTTTGATGCTTGCATAATAAGATCTCTTCGTGTGATGAGTTGACCTATTATTGATTGTTATTCCTTTATTCATGTTTTACTTTTTGCTTGAGGACAAGAAAAATCTTAAGTTTGGGGGTATTTGATGTGTATAATTTTTATATAAATATTTGTATTCATTTACCCATAAAAATTGCTTGTATTCGTCTATCTTGTTAATAATTTATCTTATTTCCATAGATTTCAGTTAATTAGTTATTTTTGAAGGAATAAGATTTTTGATGCAAAAATGTGAATATTTTTTGGTAAAAATCAACAAACAAAACAAGCAGAATGAATTATTAATTTTTATTACAAAATGATTAAAAATAAAATAAATTTAAAAGGGTTTAATTGAGATAATGCGATTATTCGTTAGTTTAATTAATTTAAACTAATTTATTTTGTTTTATTTTTAATCATAAAATCTGGTTTTATTTTGTGTGTATGCATCACGTACTTCAAGAAGAGAAATAGAAGAAAAAGAAGCAAGAAATAAAGAGCAAATCACATAAGAAAATAAATAAATGAAGAAGAGGGATTTTCTGCAAAAATAAACCCTAATTCTCACATTTGTACCCCTATAAATACAACAGCAAAAGGACAAGAGAGAACACGCACACAAACAAAGCCGGTTGACTTCAATAAAAAAAATAAAAAAAATTAAAAAATTTTAAAAAATAAAGCGTGGGCTCTGTCTTGTGGACTCAGAAACAAAGCAAGAGAGAGAACAGAGCACTGGTTTCGGCTCGGGTTCCAAGGTAGAGAGCGCTGACGTCAACAGCGACTGGATCGAAACACGGAAGGAGAGAGGTAGAGAGCGCTGACGTGGCTGGGCGCTGTTCGAGAGCGAAAGCGACAGAGAGAGAAGAGGTCAAAAGGGGGATCGATTTTCAAGACAGACAGAGAAGAAGAGAGAGGAAGGGAAGTGCTGACTTTGGCAGCTCGAAAATCTAGGTTTCGTTTGTAATTTCTTTTACAAAAACAGTTCTTTTTATATCTTTTCTCTTTCTCTAATTTTTATTATGCAGTTCAAGACAATATTTGTTAGTTGCAACGTTATTATGAACTAAATTTATTTTGCTAGGATTTTGGTGTAGCCTAGTTTTGAGAACACAATTTTTAATTTCATATTATTTTTCTATTTTTTCATGGCGGTGTGTTTGATTTTTGTGTTTAATGCTTACAATTGTTTGGCCAACTATTGTATGATTTATTGGATCATGGAGAGACCAAGAGGTAATTTGTGTTTTAGAACTATAAAATTAAACACCATTGATTGAGCAAAATTAGAGATAATTTACCGCGATTGATGTGACTATAAAGAAATCCATAGAACTTAATGAGTCTTCAATTAATTAAGTTTGCATAGAGATATGACAAACTGTTAGTTGAAGAATTTTTGGTGTTGTTCGAGAGAAAGCATTGAATACTTAGGGTAATCGGTCTACAACTTGGAAAAATAATCTTTTTATTCACATGGAATTATGAATTGTGTGGGATGAACTAGGTGAAATTAAATGCCCTAGAATTAATTTTGCAATTAACAAATCATAAAAATTTCAGATTCCACTCCTTTTAATTAATTTAGTTAGTTTTTTAGATTAGTTTAATTTAGTTGTTTTCTTTGTTGAATTTCAATTTTCCAAATAGTAGTTAAATTAGTAATTTCGGTACTGAATAAAATAATTAGTTCTTATGGGTTCGACACTCTTTTCACTTATCTATACTACTTGTTGCGATTTTGTATACTTACAAATAATTCACATCAGAACACCATCGCATACCTCCTCAACAGCTTGGATATGTCGGGTGGATGCCGAATGACTTTTGAAGCCTTATCAATTGTAGCAGATACCTGGAGTAACACTCCTTGTTTCACATACTTTATGGTCTTCAACATGGCCTTTGTCTCTGTCATTTCTACTCCTTAGTGGTGCACCCCCTTCAGCACCTTAACTACTCCTTCATACTCACAGTGCAGAGTGTAATTTTTGAAGCTGAGCCACATACCCTCCAATGTTCGAATCCATTCAGCTCCTAATATGAGTTGGTTGGTACCCATGGCAAGAACATGAAAGTTAGCCACTATTTTCACTCCTTGGCACAAGAATTCCACGTTTTCACAAATGCCTTCACACTGCAGCCTTTCCCCTCCAGCTACCGTAACTTCAAAAGTCTTCCCCTTAATAATCGGGAGCCTAACTCTCTTTGCCAGCAAGGAATCAACAAAGTTATGCATGGAGCCAGTGTCAAAGAGAGCAAATACCTCCTTCTTAGCAATAGTTCCTTGGAACCGCAAGGTCTGTGGAGTTGAGGATCCTGTAATGGCATAAAGAGAGATTGTGGGATGAGAAATGGTTTTGAGCTGAGCTTGCACTTGCTTCAAATCAGCTCCACCCTCTTATGACACTTGGCTCTGTCACCTGCTTATCGACTGCTTCACCCTCGTCTAACTCCCCTTCAATCATCATGAGAGATCTCCCCTGGCATCGGTGTCCCTTGACCCATTTTTCATCACATCTGAAGCAAAGCCCTTTGGCTTTTCGCTCTGCAATTAGCTTATCAAACGAAGTCTCCCTTAATAGATTGATGTACTTGGTCTCTATGATGGTAGGCTTGTTGACTATAGTCGGTGGGTTTTTATTTGGCTGATGTGGGGAAGCAAAACCCACGTTGTTCATCACCCCCTGATACTCCGCTGCCTTCCTCTGACACATCAAGATAGTTTCCCTCGTCTGAGCTTCCCTGTAAGCATTAGAAATGGTGATGGGGCATTTGAGCAAGACCTCTTATTGAATCTCCTCCTTGAGACCTGAAATGAAGCAATCTACCAATACTGGCATGGCCATGGGCTTGCTAAGTTGACTGTAACGAATGAACTCCTTGTGGTACTGTGGGACAAAACCTATTTGGCAGTTTCAACAATGTTGTCGTAGGGTTGTGCAACTCCGATGGGCCAAATTGGAGAAGCAGCTCCTCTAAAGCCTCCCAACCAATCTGCATTCGATATTACCCCCGAACCCTAACAATTAATGCTTATAACAAGTTATTGGAAAGCCTATTGTCTTCATGGAAAACAAGGTGTGAGCCATTGCCATTGCTTTCTATCTAAGATAGATTTATAACATGAATTTGCTTTTTTTCAAACTGTAATTAGCTTCACAATATTTTTCATAAAATATTTTAACTTACACTATCGATATTTCGCCTCTTTCATTGGAAATCACCAGTAAAATGATGGCAGATCAGTAGGATTTTTTTATATAAAAAAAAATTTTATCTGTTAAATTAAATTTAGAAATCCTATCCTTCCACTATAGTTTCTTAATGTTGCGATGGAACAGAGATAACATTATTCCACATTAATTGTTATTAATTTAGCTAATTCTTCTTTGCTCTTGTCTCTACATGTTCTTATACTATAGTTTCTTAATTATCTGCACCAATACTTCTATTAGATCTATTAGCTTCTAGTTGTAAATCCTCACAACAATAGAACAAACATTTCAAAATAAAAGACTAAGGACAACAGAAGGAATCACCAAAATCAATTTTGAGTCTATACCAAAATCTGTAAAATTTCCAAATGCCCTAAATCATTCACCAAACCATATCAACTGAGGGGCATGGAAAATTTGAAACAAATCAAATGCCCTAAAATTTTCAAAAGCCCTAAATTTTCAAATGCCCTAAAATATGTAAAATTTTCAGCCTATACCAGCGGAGAGAGGGGCGGCGGCGATGACGGAGGCGACGGTAAGGGATGCACGATGATATGGCTAAAGAATAGGGTTAAATCGGAACCATCCAAATTGGGCACGAATCTTAAAGCTTGGGGGTAAATTGGTAATTTCACCTACAAACGGGTCTGAAATGGGTACTGGGTCTTTCTCCAAAAAACCCAATAGCCCATGAACGGATCCATCTCAACTTGGTGCGGGTTCCAACCCGCAAGAAACCCGGTCCAGCTGGATAGAATTAGGGTTTATGATTAACCTTAATCAATAGCCCTGATGCTCTCTATCTATTCACTGGGAAGTAGGAATTTGAATCTTATCCCGAAACTGGTCCTTACGGCGGCTATAAATACCCCCCCATCCCCCACCATTAACAGGTAATCAATATTTTGCCGGTAAAAGCTCATTCATAATCTTTTCTGATTTCTGACTTGAGCGCCGGAGGATATGTCGTCGGGATCAACCCCGGTGTTTCGTACTTTTTACAGGTCAACAGCGGGAGATAACAGTCAAACTCTGGCAGAAAAGTTTCAGGGTTGACTATTCAGCGTCCCAAAGAATCCATAAATTCTATCTGTTTACCCCACACCAGATTTAGCGGTAACAGATTGGCGCCGTCTGTGGGAAGCACACGAATAGCAATCCTCCCTCCTCCAATCGGTCAGATCATTTCCTGCCATGCCTCCAAGAAAACTAAGATCCAGAGGGTCCAACCGTGGACCCACTCCTCCTCAACCACAACAGGAGGTCCCCCTGCAAATAGTCCAGCCGCAGGGGTAGCTCCCTCCTCAGCCTGATCAGCCCCCACAGCAGGACTAACCTCCTCTTCAGAACCTTCAGCCCTCGCGGGGTCAAACCGGGCCCCAGAATGCCGGTGCAGGGGTCTCCCGTTCCAACCATCAGAAATAACCTCTTCACCATGACCACGTCTCCGTGCACAACCCCTCTACCGATTCGATGGCATCTCACAACCTCTGGTCTTCCGAAGACCTATGAAATATCCTCATCAACCGGCAGAAGGAAGAGGACCTTTGCCGCCGTTTGGATGAAAGGCGGGCCCGTGAGGGAGCCTCCCGCCCGGAACGTACAAATGAGCGATTTTCTCGTCGCCGCGACCACAGGAGGTCCCCTCCTCATAGAAGGCGGAGAGAGTCCCCTGAGTACCATCGAAGAAGGCCTCACTCTCCAGCTGGTCGGCAACCCCCGAGGGATGATAACGCACCTATCACCCGTGCCGAATTCCAACAATTCCAGGCAACCATCTTGCAAGCCCTCAACCTCCGACCAGACAACAACAATGCTCAGAGGGTCCCCACTCTTCCTTTAGTCCAAAGTTCTCACCATCGGTCCCTAACTCCTCCCCAAGCTCATAGCAACCACCATCATATTCCTAGTCCTCGCCATTCTCTGAGCTACCGTCGCCGTAGCCCCCGCTCCTCTTCGTACGAAGACGAGTCCAGAGACTCATTTGGCTACCGTCGAAGGGATGATGCTGTCTATCGTCGTATCCACGAGATGGAGAGACACCTCAGCCAACTAGACAGGGAAGAGGAGTTGAGAGGGAGGACCTTCCGTCCAAGCCGACCTCCCTTCTCTCAAACAATCATGGAGGCGCCCGTTCCGATAGGCTTCAAGCCCCCACAGTTTGAGACTTACTCTGGGGAGTCAGACCCCGTGGACCACATCGAGAGCTTCAAGACCCTCATATTGATCCACCAAGCTTCCGATGCTTTACTGTGTAAGACTTTATCGGCTACTCTCAAGGGTCCAGCCCGGGAGTGGTACTCTCGCCTTGCCCCGTCCTCCATATTCTCCTTTGAACAATTTGAGACCCTCTTTGTCTCCCATTTCGTGAGTAGCCGCCGCACTGAGAAGACTAGTATTTCGTTACTCTACTCCAGTCAGAAGATGGGTGAGAAGCTGAGAGATTATGTGAAGCGGTTTATCGCGGAAGCTAGGTCCATTGCCTCCCTCGCCAGTCGGTCACTGCAGCAGCCTTTCGGTCAAATGTCCTTAACTCAAGCTACCATGATCGCTAACAAGAAGAGAAAAAAAACCAGAACCAACTAAGAAAGATTTAATTTCATATCAGCATAATATTAATACAGGGATGACTGCCCTTTTGCAGAGGGAAGTGCTAGTTGTTCACTAACACGGGCAACACCCGTAATATGAAAAAAGCTACAGTACAACTGCCATAACAGTGACAGGGCCCACCCGCTGTTCCCTACCCTATCCTACGCTGACAGCTAGCCCACGCTCTGTGCGAAACAACTAAAGGCAGCGACAGGAGAGGGTTTTATTACAAAAGTCCCGACCCCTTTACAAAAAAGCCCAGAAAAGAAAAACAATAACAGGAGGACTGATACGCAACTTCAAAGGACCGATACGCAAGAATTCTTCTTTGGCGCTGCGAACAGATACAGCTCTAAGGAGCTGTATCAGACTTCTAGTCCAATTGCAAGATCCTCGCCGTCGTCAGAAGCTGCCATTGCCCTACCTTGCCGCATCTCGATCTCGCCGTGGATGATTTCTCCAGTGCGTCTAAGAATTATGGGTCCACGCTTGCTACCAGGTGCTTTGGGTTCTGTCCTACCGACTCGCAGGTAGTGCAATCCCCGATATTCATGTCAATTGTTAGTTTTTTACAGTGCATTGTTGATGATTGATTGTGAATCTTGATAATTATGTGGAGATCTGGAACTATTTTTGTGATGCATGAACAATGTGATAGGATTTAGGTTTGTTGATTTATTTAATTACAATTGGTATTGATCATATTGACTCGATGAGGTTTAGAATGGTCGAAATTGGCAGATTTGGCGATTGTTTTGATGTGGGTAGCATGAAAGTATGATGTCGAGGCTTTTGGGGAGCTTTGACTTTAGAAACGCTCAGAATTGTGTGTTTGTGAAGGAGGGAAGGATTAGATGCTGTTTGAATACGTAGGTATGATAGTGTAAGTCGTTCGTAACCAGAGGTAGAGGCACGAGTACTTGTAGTTTGCGTACCTTTAATTATACTAAAAGTTCAACTTAATTGGTAAAGCCTTGGCCTAATCCCATGTTTAGGAAGAAGTGAATATTATAGATCTTGTCATGAGCTGTGAAAATTTGATTAGAAATTTAATGATTTGCGGACAAGCAACTCCATGTTCTTTGAAATTGTTTAATAGTTGGAATTTTAAAATTTTAAAAAGAAGAAGAAGAAGAAGATGAAAGTTTGTAGTTTTAATATTAATTTGCGCTTATTGGCCAGCTTGAGGAGGGCAGTGAGTTGGGAAACAGTATTATATTGTTTCCTGCTCATCAACAAGCTCAGGAACATCACATGCTCACAATGGTGCTGTTATAGAAATTACCCTCGAATCTTGATTTTCTGCAACCCAATATAACAAATTAAAAATAAATAAGAACAGAGTTACCGGCCTATGGGGAAGTCGCGCGGAGCGCACTGCCCTAAGAGTTGATCCGCGGTCTTATGTGCAGACTTTTCGCAGATGCTCCTAGTGGTAAAACCCCCGGTATCACCGGCGTCTCGCTGTCGCACACAACGTCGAGAGATTGACCCGAACTTAGCCTTGCCCAGAACGGAAGAGAAAAGTAGAGTACCAGATTTGGCAGGAAAGAAGTGAAGGAGAGGAAGAGTTATGTGGGAAAACAATTTTCAGTAGTGTTAAGGGAAGAGAAGATTAAAGTATATATGGGCTGATCCCACTCACAATGCACATCTCCCAACCGATGTGGGACTAAAAGCATGGAAAGGAGGAGCTTGGTTTTGACCAAAAAGCCAACAATCCCCCCCCAAAACCAAGATCCGAAAACAGAGATAACAAAAGAATAATGATGGAGAAGTTCTGGGCAAGAGTATACTATGCATAAATGAGATGGACTACAGCCTTGAATCTCACGTAGTGACTATTGTCTTTGTCTGAAGAAGTGCTTGATGGACTATGCCTTGAATCAGACTTCTTGACTCAGATTCAGAAAATAACACACATAGTACGCTAGAGGTTCTTGGGTCTATCGGGTGGCGCTTTTGAATGGCCATGCGCTCTTTTTCCATATTCATGAGAGTTGTCTGGGATCGCCCTGTCCCATAGTCGCGGCCTTCACGACCTCTCATATAGGTAAGTCCTCAAAGGGTTGGTGATCGGAGTCAACCCTACATAATAATGTTTGGACCTATTAAGAGTTTAGAACTCATCCTAACCAGATCACACAGGAACACTGTCACCATAGGGATGGGATATCATTGTACAACCTCGTACAGCCACCTGGGCATTAATTTTTGAGAATTTAATCTCTGAGTCAGTGTTCCATAATAGTCAGCGAAGTCCAGCTTGTTTCTACCCATTGAACCGGCTTCTTGGGATCTCCAGTCAGACTCGGTTGGGTTGCCACTGCTGGTGACTTACTTATGGGCTTAACCCCATCCCCCTCGATGATTCTAGGATCAACGTCCTAGACAAACCATTTGTCAAGTGGTCTGCAAGGTTCTTTTCTGACTTTATATAGTCAAGAACCACATATTTGCCTAATAGGCTCTTGATTTACTTGAAGTGCAGCTGCAGGTACCTGTTCATCTTAGCATTCACAGAATCATGCTTTAGTAGCTCTATAACAGATTTATTATCACAGTTTATGGAAATAGCAGGAACAGGAATATTAGTAACAGGTATATGCATAATCAAATTTCTTAGCTATTCAACTTCTGTACAAGTAGTGTCCAAAGCTATCATTTCAGAATCCATAGTACTTCTATCTGTGATTGTATGTTTGCATGAACCCCAGGAGATTGCAGCTCCTCCTAGGGAAAAACATATCCAGTTGTGGATTTCATATCATGTGAGTCAATTACCCAGTTTGCATCTGAGTAACCTTCATGATATCAGGGTGTCTAGAATAATGAAGTTTATAACCTATAGTACCCTTAAGATATCTAAATACTCTTTCTAATGCTGACCAATATGATCAGTTTGGGTTACTAGTATATCTACTAAGTCTCCCAACAGCAAATGCAATATCAGGTCTAGTTCTATTTGTTATATACATAAGAGAACCTATCAATTGAGAGTATTTATGTTGTTCTACAGGTAAACCTTCATTCTTCTTGAGAATGATACTACTGTCAAAATGAGTACGAGCAGGTGTCTTATCAAAGTACTCAAATTTTCTTAGCATTTTCTCAATAGAATGTACTAAGGAGAGAGTATAACCCTCCTTGGATTTGGATACTTGAATTCCTAGAATCAGGTGAGCTTCACCTAGGTCTTTCATATCAACATGCTAGATAACGTTATATAGATTAATTGAATGTCTTTGTCTAAATCTTGATGTTATCCATGCTAGATTTAAAACTGTCATCGTTATCATTTGCCAAACAAGTGTGTAGCTTATATATTTAAATTTTGGTATTGTTCCAAATGATTAAAGGTTTGATTTACTTCCAATAGCAGATCCCGATGTAAGTTAGCATTTCTACTAACAATTGAAAAATTGAATTGTTTGCAACAATATATCAAGATGTAAATGAGCAAAGGGCAGCAGGAGGAAGAATGATCGACATGTACTGTTTCAACTGAAACAAACGATAAAAATTTTAATCAATCAGGAAAAACACCAATGAGATAGAATAGACGAATTGAAGCCGATCAAACTAGCACTGTCATTTATATTGAAGCTAGCATTGGCATTAAAAACCCGAAATCCGGACCCGACCCGGACCCGGCAATGGACCGGAACCGACCCGATCTAATTTGGGTAGAGTATGGGTCCTAAATTACTACCCGTTGAAATTTCGGGTAGGGTCTGGGTCCCTTAAAAATGGAACCGACCCGTTACCCGTTAAAATATCCCTACCTGTAACCTATTCGGCTATTCGGAATTCTCCTTCAGTTATCACTAATCAGTACTCTAAAGTCTCTAACTTAGTCTAACTTAGTCTAAATCAGTACTCTAACTTAGTCTCTAGGGTTCAAGTTCAAACAAATGATCAGCCACCAATATCCTTTACACGAATAAAACTAAAATCTCTAGGGTTCAAAGTTCAAACAAATGGAAAAAAAAAATAATACTGGAGGCCCATATATTTAAAAACCATAGGTTTTCAGTTTACAAAAGCATTTTCCCATGCATATGATTCCAGTTTTGACATATAGGACACAATAATGCTATAAACTAAAGTCTGCTATAATGAAAGTTTGCTCACAAGTAGATTTGTTATACACCCACAAGTTCAATGCAAAATCATATATCTTTAACTGCTTACTAGATGAATTCTTTCATTAATAAAAACATTTCAGTTACTCTACGTCTGTAAACACAACAGAGCTGACCATCAGGATCCTCACTTGGGAAATTTGCGGATAAGTTGTACGGAAGAAGTTGCGCAGTTGACAATGTATAATAAGGAAAATGAGGGGAAACTGGTGTTTGGAAGATTTCATTTCTACTTATAATTATAAGTCTAGTGCCCCAAGTTCAGTAAAGCCATACATCTCATGCTATTATTTTTGACACTTGGTCAGAAGGGCATTCTAAAGTCATCTGCATGTGCCAACATTATAGTATGCAAGTGACCAACACCCAGGTTGCAATAACTGGACCATGATCACCAACTTTACTCTAAAGCAGCTAATGTTTCATGCTTAGTTCACATATCACTAACTAAACTCTATTTGGTCTCTATGTATGGACATAGAGATTCATGATACAAGGACCACAGTGATTCTGGCCACACTGAACAACTTAATTTATGATGATGATAAACCTATAATATATATGTAGTTACTACTAAACTTAGGAATTTATTAATAATAAAAACCCAAAAAGTTTCTGCTTTGTTTGAGCGTCTAACCGATGTGAAATATGACCATTGAGAATCATATTTTCATCTATCTGTACAATGTTTGGTACTGAATTGTCAGTGAAATGTATTTATTCTATCAATCACTCATGAATCTTTTATCTCAATCTACACAATTTATTCTATCAATCACTCATGAATCTTTTATCTCAATCTAATTTTTTATTTTCTAATGAACCAACTTGATCTATGAAGATGAAGCACAAGGTCTTAAACCAGACTTCACACCTTTTCAAGCTTGCCTTGTGCTCCATGGTTCCAACTTCCAACATCTTGTCACAGAAGTCAATATTCATCTCATCATATAGCACAGGATTTATTTATTTTTATTTTTATTTTTTAAAATGTGGATTAGCAATCTTGATGACATATTTCTCAAAAGATAATGTCATAGAGATAAAGAATCCCTTCAAGCTTGTAAAATCAAGATGGCTTTAGGAAAAGATATCTTCAACAGTGAAATTAAAGAGAGAAATCAACATTGAATATTCAAGATGGCTTTAGGAAAAGACTCGCAGTGTTTTGCTAGTTACCAACAATTTGTCAAAGTTCCAGAAGTTAGGTAATTGAACATCCTAAAATGGCATCAAGGTGCATTGTGCAGATCATGTAAGAAATGTTCTACAAAAAATGTTTTGGCTACTTTATTTTTACCCATTATTCTCACAACTAGTAGTGTCAAATTTGACAATAAGAAGAGCAACCAGAAAGCCCGAAACAAACCTAGAAGAATCAGTATTTGTATGATTAAATGTTCAGTGCATCCCTTCATGCAGTTCGGGTGTGGAGGATTAGCCAACATTGTGAAACATTTAGAGAGAAATTGCCGATTTTTAGAAGTGAGAACTACAGTGCAATCACAAAATTGTCATCTACTTGATGATCTCTTGTGGTTGGACTCAATTATAGGGAATTCGTTGATAAATATAAGTTTTTTTTTTTTTTTCCAATCTTCATGTCTGCAAGTGTTGCCTAGAAGATACGTTGAAGCAGGAATCTGTTTGTTCTCCCTTCTTAATCATCCAAAACGAGCTATATTATCAGGACATTTTCCTCTTACATTTCATGTTGTTAGGCACATCTAGAACATGTATTGGACAAATCACCCATAACTTTCAAACAAATCTACATTTTCATTACACATTAAAAATATACTTATGTGCATGATTGTACTTCAAAGAAAAATATGTCAAACTAGAAACTTGTCTAAAAGAATTATAGGTTTAAATTACAAGAAAGAAGACAAGTATCTATGAAGTTAATAAGGAACACCTACTTCTCATGCATACTTGTAAAAAATATTGCTAGTTAACACTAGACATATATATAAACCTCCTACTGGAAACATGTGTATGCATTTGAGATATATATAAACTATGAGAAACGTGTGTATCGCAAGGATGATCTGCTTTCTTAATCTAGTTCAACACTTCCATACACCTCTTAGTTGAAGAATGAGAAATTGACTAATTATTAGAAAGCACATATGTATATTTATTATAAGTTATGAATAATATGTAGCACGATTTCATGAAATTTTTAATACAATGACTCATATGCCGGATGCAAATAATGGGTATCTCCTTTTCGCATTTTCATGCAGAAAAAAAAAAAAATCTAGATCGAGCTGTAGGGATATCCATCCAACCCTCAGAGTCACCCTCTGATCCACATTATCAGCTCAAGGATGCCACGTCTAAACCCACAAACACACGTAGAGTTCATCCACACTTCTCCTCTCACCACGTGTCATCCCCCCACGTTCAACATCATGAGCCTGTTAAAACCTAACCGCATCAACAGATCTCAACTTTTGTCTCTCTTCTCTTCATAATTCTCCTTCTAACTTCTTAGAATAAGAAAATCTCTGATTTGTTATGAATGTCACTGAACCAAACATATGCATTCACATGGCTACCTAGGTAGGTCCTATAATGTCAACCCATTACCCATATATGGATCTGTCGATTTTGACAAAGAAACTACATAATCTGAAAGTAGAAAGTAAAGCTCAACCATGAGTTGGGGTGAGTGTACTGGTCACATAATGGATACATATATAAGATTAATATGGACAACGACGGTATACCAAATCTTCACGTAATTTATTTTATTTAATTTGGAATAAATTCTTCACCTAACATTCACATAACAATACCCCAATTGAATATCAACATTCGATGGCCGAAAGAATAATTCAACTCTTAGATTGTTATAGAAATTACCCTCGAATCTTGATTTTCTGCAACCCAATATAACAAATTAAAAATAAATAAGAACAGAGTTACCGGCCTATGGGAAAGTCGCGCGGAGCGCACTGCCCTAAGAGTTGATCCGCGGTCTTATGTGCAGACTTTTCGCAGATGCTCCTAGTGGTAAAACCCCCGGTATCACCGGCGTCTCGCTGTCGCACACAACGTCGAGAGATTGACCCGAACTTAGCCTTGCCCAGAACGGAAGAGAAAAGTAGAGTACCAGATTTGGCAGGAAAGAAGTGAAGGAGAGGAAGAGTTATGTGGGAAAACAATTTTCAGTAGTGTTAAGGGAAGAGAAGATTAAAGTATATATGGGCTGATCCCACTCACAATGCACATCTCCCAACCGATGTGGGACTAAAAGCAAGGAAAGGAGGAGCTTGGTTTTGACCAAAAAGCCAACAGGTGCAAGGTCTGGCTGCTAGTTTATTGATGGAGTTTGAAAAATGGGTTCTTCGTGCAAAATCCACAGGGACTATTTTGAAGACACCCTTAGATTCTCAAGCACTTGGCACAGAGGAGGTCTATTCTTTAGGTGTTTAAGGATGTAATATTTATTTTCTTTTACAGGGGTGTATTGGATTGGAATTTGAAAAGAATTTAAAAGAATGTGAAAATCCTAGTGTATTCTATTAGGATTTTAAAGGAGTTTATAAAAGTCACTGTATATTTAATTGAGACTTTAAGTGATTCTATTCAATTCTTGGTGTATTCAATTGAGATTTTAAATAACCCCATTAAATTCTCAGTGTATTCAAAAAGTTATTGATTTTGGTAGAATTGAGAATTTGGAGGATTTAGATGGAATCTAGGGTCTGAGGTATAACTACCAAAAGCCTTTGCAATTCTCATCTTCTCTGTAGAAACTTTCAAGCCATTGGTGAGTATGGTTTTGTTTCTTGTATATATGCCCCAAATTATCCCCAAATAAACCCAAACTCTAATCCCCTTCTTTCGCCATCGTCTTCTTCCTCCTCTATTCTACCTCCCGGCCTCCGATCCCCACGCAGAGGCCTAATTCAACCCAAACCCTAATTCAATCCAAACCCTAATTCAACCCAACCACCGATCCCCACGCAGAGGCCTCCATCCGCCTCCTGAAAGACAATGGAATCAATTTCAATCAAAATCAACGCGACGGAGTTGATTCAAAAATATTCTCAAGATTGCTATGGCATAAATTGGTTTCTCGTTGTAGGTAAAGGACGAAGTGGATAAAGTTCTATGGTTTGTATGATGTGGCCTATATAGTGAAACTATTAACTAGAAGACATATGGTGCAGAAACAGCAAGTATTGAGTTGATGAGGAGATGTGGTAGAGTTATGATGCCTAACGGGAGAGTTGGTGCTCCTTATAGATCTTTTGCTCCATGACTTTGGTTACTGGGTATTATTAGTTGTTATTATTATTTTATACTATTTCAGAATGTTAAAACAGCGAGTATTGAGTTGATGGACTCATCAACAGCTCTCTCATGTATGACTCTTTCTTTTTTGCTGTTACTTTTGTTTATGTAGGTGTCCTAGTACTTCAGAAAAATCTTATGAGAATGACATTTTTATGACTTGCGAGGTGTCTTGATATTTATTCGTACTACTCTTATGAGAATGACAATCTTGTGTAGGAAATGAACTAATTATAAAGTCTATTGTCATCGAATTCCTTCGAATTTCATTAAATTCATAATAAGAATTCTATCAAACTATTTTAAAATCCTTATAAATCCAGTCAAAGTTTTAGGTGAATTCTCCATAAATTCCTTAAATACTGGGATTCTCAATTCTTTTAAAATCTTTTGAAATCTCAATCCAATACACCCCTGTTAGTTTCCGGGTCACTACTGGATATTAACTAATCTCTTTTGTTAATTTAAGGTTATTAATTAAAGCAAAGAAAAGGAGGCTTGGTCGTTCCCAGAAGACCATAGGGGACTACTGTTTGTTGGCTGGTTCACCTATTGATGCAAATGCACATTATACGACGGCAATAGAGCTTGCCAGACTATTCCTAGATCTACGTCGGATCATACCCCGGTCCTACTTGATGCAGGGTACAAGGATCTCAAAGACCAAGGAAGTTCAGATTTGAGAAAGCATGGCTATAAATCCAGGGAATTCACCACATGGTGCTGGAAAATTAGGCGCTCCAAACTACTGGTACAGACGCTCAACCCAATGGTGTGAAAAAATCCGCAGATTGCGGAAGAGGCTACGTAAATGGAATCGGTCTAGATTCTCGACCATCTGGAGTGCAAAAGATTCTTTTTTGGAAGGAATTGATGAGCTAGAGAGAGTGGAAGAGGCAAGAGTTCTGTCACAAGACGAAAGAAACAGGCTACTAGAGCTCCGAGAAAATATTGTCAATCTTTATAAGCTGGATGAGATCAAATGGCAGCAAAGATCGAGGATCTCGTGGCTCAAAGAAGGAGACTCAAATACGGCCTACTTCCACCGAGTGGCAAGCGCAAAACGCAGATCCAATCTAGTCCTGTCAATACAAACAGAAACGGGAACGTCTCAGGACGAAAATGTGATTTCCAAAACCTTTAACGACTACTACAAAAGGGGCCTCTTTGGGAAAAAAAATGACTTCAGGATCCCACTTAGAGACGATTTCTGGCAGGACTGCCAGAATGAGTCAGCTAATTTGCTATCCACATTGGAAGCACCTTTTTCGGAGATGGAAGTGGAAAAAGCCATCACTCAAATGGGAGCAGAGAAGTCGCCTGGGCCAGACGGCTTCCCAATGATGTTTTACCAAGTTTTCTGGAAAGAAATAAAAGGGGATATTATGGCTTTGATGGATGAATTCTTCAACAACAACCTCAGGTTGGGTATGTTCAATTTTGCGGAGGTAGTTCTGATACCTAAACGGGTGTAGTCTACTCGGGTGGGGGATTTTAGACCTATTAGCCTCATAAACTGCTCGGTAAAGATAATCACAAAGGTCCTGGCCATCCGTCTAGGAAACATAATGGACAGATTAATCAACAACGCCCAATCTGGATTCATCAAGGACAGATGTATCCTGGACTGTGTGGCCACCGCAAAGCAAGTTATCCATCACTGCCACACGGGCAATTCTAAGAATTTCCTCCTCAAACTGGACTTTGAGAAAGCATATGACTCCGTCGACTGGGATTGCTTGCTGGAAGCTCTCAAAGGGAGATGCCTCGGGGTTAAATGGATTAGGTGGATCAAACAATGTTTATACACTAGTAAAACGGCAATCTCGGTTAATGGGAGGCCGGGAGCACCGTTTTCTTGTAAGAAGGGTCTTCGGCAGGGGGATCCGCTATCACCTTTTCTTTTCACTATAGTAGCAGACGTTCTGAGGGGCATGCTCGAGAACTGTCAGAGAAAAGGGTGGATTAAACCTGTGGCTAGTAGCACCGCGACACAGGGGTGCACTTCTCCAGTATGCTGATGACACCCTCCTTTTTGGTAATGGGAATAGGTCAGAAACAGTTTGCTTTAAAGGGGCCCTCTACTGCTTCGAAGCCTGGTCAGGTCTCAGGATTAATTTCCACAAGAGTGCTTTGATTCCGATTGCACTTTCAGATGCAGAAGCACAGGACCATGCCAGCATACTCAATTGTATGAAAGATGATTTTCCAATCAAATATTTAGGCCTGCCAGTCAGACCAGAAAAGCTTACCAAGATGGACTGGCTACCTATCATAGATAGGGTGGAGGAAAGATTGTCGGGATGGAAAGGAAAGTCGCTTTCCCTCGGGGGTAGAGTGGTCCTTATCAACTTGGTGTTGTCCAATCTGTCCATTTACTACATGTCGTTCTTTAAGCTACCTAAATGGGTGATCCAAAGGATTGACCGAATCCGAAAACGATTTCTCTGGAGAGGGGCCAATTCGAATAGGGGGGATATTACCTGATCAAGTGGGGTATTGCATGCATGAAGAAGAAACATGGAGGACTAGGCATCATCGACTTGAGAGACATGAACCTTGCCCTACTAGGAAAGTGGTGGTGGAAGATCTTCCACTACAGCGGGGTGGGGGGGGGGAGAGGGGGGGATGGCAGGAATTCATTCAACCATACCTTAGGGGAAAAGGTACGAAAAGTTTAGGCTTCCGAGTAGGGTCTAGAGTCTTTCACTTTTGGAAAGGGATTGCCAAAGCAAGCGGGCCCTTCAATTCAACAGTTACTTCGACTATTGGGAATGGACGGTCAACCAGATTCTGGTGGGACAAATGATGTGGTGCCCATACCCTTAAAGAGTCTTTCCCAGAGTTGTATGAGAAAACAACTCGCCCGAATATAGCGGTGGCCAAGACATGGAAGAGGGGCAATTGGAAGCCGCCTTTCCGAGGACCTCTTAACCCAGGGTTACAGCAGCAACTGAATGAAATGCAAACATACATTACACTGAATGGAGCAAAATGCGCTCAACGCCCAGACCAGATGCGCTGGGGACTGGAGACCAAATGATCTTTCACTGTTAGGTCTTCGTATCATTGTATTCACTATCGAGGATGTAGACCCAGTTAGGCAACCTTTTCACTCTGTGGATTCTGTAATGTACATACGGAGAAACCGAACCACCTTTTCATTCATTGCCAAAGAAGTAAGGCAACTATGGTAGAAGTATTACGGACCCTAGGGACTAGTGACTACCCGGGGGGGGGGGGGGGGTGGCAGGAATTCATTCAACCATACCTTAGGGAAAAAGGTACGAAAAGTTTAGGCTTCCGAGGAGGGTCTAGAGTCTTTCACTTTTGGAAAGGGATTACCAAAGCAAGCGGGCCCTTCAATTCAACAGTTACTTCGACTATTGGGAATGGACGGTCAACCAGATTCTGGTGGGACAAATGGTGTGGTGCCCATACCCTTAAAGAGTCTTTCCCAGAGTTGTATGAGAAAACAACTCGCCCGAATATAGCGGTGGCCAAGACATGGAAGAGGGGCAATTGGAAGCTGCCTTTCCGAGGACCTCTTAACCCAGGGTTACAGCAGCAACTGAATGAAATGCAAACATACATTACACTGAATGGAGCAAAATGCGCTCAAGGCCCAGACCAGATGCACTGGGGACTGAAGACCAAATGAGCTTTCATTGTTAGGTCTTTGTATCATCGTATTCACTATCGAGGATGTAGACCCAGTTAGGCACAGGTGTTATGGAAAGCCAAAATGCCCCTTAAAGTCAGGGTCTTCCTCTGGTTAATGCTCAATAATGCAATCCTCACCAGAGAGAACCTAGCCAAAAGACAACCCCAGATCGCGACCAACTGTGGATTCTGTAATGTACATACGGAGAATCCGAACCACCTTTTCATTCATTGCCAAAGAAATAAGGCAACTATGGTAGAAGTATTACGGACCCTAGGGACTAGTGACTACCCCTGCGAATACGAGAAATTGTGGGTTGGCCCCCAAATTTGCCTTGGTCCGCCATGAAATGAAGGATGCTTGATACATAGTCATTGCGACAACTACTTGAGTGTTATGACTAGACAGAAATAATTTTTATTTTCGTGCTTCATGTAATAGTATTTCTTGTAATCTTACTCATATCATGCATCTTATTTCCTTTGGGACCACAACTGTTGCTATAGGAGCAAGAGGAAGGATTGCTAGAGTCTTCCAGGTGGAGGATTTCGATGATGAAGATGTCAAGTTTGGACCGACGCTGGACTGAGGGGTAGGCTCCCACTGAGACTCACAGGGTACATGATACTTTGGGAAGCCAACTGACTGCAGCTAGCTCTATTTTGTACTTTGGTCTATTGTATCTTGGGTTGTAATTTTGCTCTTTTGGTTGGACCCACCCCCCAGGGTATTGTTGGGGGATTATGTTCTACTTTCTGCACTGTTACTTTTTTGTATTTCTCCCCCGGTACACCGGGTTGTTTTATTAACTTCTTATTAATGAAACAGGGTGGCGTTATTCCATCTTTTCCCTTAAAAAAAAATTAGAGCTTGCCAGACTAGCTAACGATGTTTTCTGGCATGCTGGCGCTTTAGAAGGCAGTGTATGTGCATTGCTGGTAGGTACCACTACTGGGCTTAACTATATTTCGGTTTGGAAAATTGGGAAGAAGAAGGTGGCCAGATTCCACCTTTTCCTCAAAAAAAAAAGGGGGGGGGGGGGGGGGGGGGGGGGGGGGGGGGAAGAAGAAAGAGCCAAGGAGAGTTTGTTTTAAATGTGGGTTTCGGGTTTGAAATTGAATGTAGGTTTTGGGTTTGAGTTTATATTGATTTAAATGTGGATTTGTTTTAAATCACTCAAATTAAAAATCTCAAATTCAATCAAGCACAAACCCAAATAATTTTAAAAAAAATTCTAAAGGCCCAAATAATTATTTTTGGGCCCCTAATAACATTATAATTTTTTTACGTACAAAATACATACCTATATTTGTAAGGAGAGTACAAATTTGGGGGCCCCTAAATTTGCAAAAACTCCGGGGGCATAAGGCGGCCGCCTCACTGGCCCTCAAGGGTGGGCCCCTGATCTTAGGCTTAACTCAAATTTGATCATGTATGCAGACATGTATATGTCATTCAATCATAACTTCATTATGATACTCTCTTAAACAAATCATTGGTAACAAATCTTCCAAAGATTTTTAACTTCCCAAGAAATCCCTTTTCGTTGTTTCTTTTATACGATTTTTTTCTTTTTTCGAATCAGCGCATGGTTTTCTTCAATTAACACTTGCGGAGCATGTATATTATGTAACCAAGGATTCATTATACTACATACATACACCAACCTTTATACTCCTACCGTTTCAAATTATAAGTCATTTTAAAAAGGAAAAAGTCAAAAAGTCCTCAAAATTCGTGCTCCTTCTCTCTTCACGGCAATTCAAAATGCCCTTCCTCCTCAGTCGTTATCTCCCCCAGATCCCTGCTCCTCCAGGCCCCTTCTCCCACTCACCTCTTCATTAAAGTTGTTTGTTGCGTCTGCCTCTTCAGACCCATCTCCTTTTTGTTCACCCTCTCCACTCTTTCTCCCTGACCTCCTTCTGTGTCGTACTCTCTCCTCCGCTCCTCCGGCATCCTTTTGGGTCCATTTTGCTCTTCGGTTTGCTCCTCAGTCAGCCGCTGTAGCCCAATCCACCCTTGCCTCCGGTTGGGCTTGCCTTGGGCTGCTCGTTTTGGGTTCTTTTGTTTGGACCTGTGTAGTGTCATTCTCTGTAGTGCTCCGAGCTTCAACTGCTTTGTCAGATCGAGTCCCCTCCTGAAGGAATGTGGACCTGTTTGTTCGGGTAGCCTCCCTGCTTCCCCCATCTTGTTCTTTTGCTACTTACTCACTGTAAGTACTTCTTGTTTTTAATTCATTGTTCATTTTTTCACTGAGTTTTGTGTTTTGCTTCTTGGCTTGTTTTTTTTTTTTCTTTTTTTTTTCTTTTTGGTTTGATTTCGCTCTCTTTCTCTTATTTTGGGTGATTCCTTTAGCGCAAGTCTCAGATTGAGTTCTCTGGTACTCAATAGTTTCTTCTCTGTGTCTTTACTGTGCCTATTTCTTCTTCTCTTTTTCTTCTTCCTGCTTTACTTCGGATCTTCTGGGTGAGTTTTTTCTTCCCTTATTCTCCTTTCCTTTTGCTGTTCTAGTTCATCGGTTGTTTTTATTTTTTTCTTATTTATTAAAATTTTTCTGTTTATTTTCTTCCTTCTCCTCCCGTTCTCTCAATCTCTACCGTGGAAGTTTCTCTTTTTTCAGAGGATTTCTTTTCTTTTCCCTGCCGTCCCCTGTTCTGGGCTTGAGCTTTGTGATGTGCTCTTCTTGGGTCCACGTGGTAAAAAGAAAGAGTAAAAGAAAAGAAATTTCGGTGGGCTCTTTCCCTAACCGGCCCATCCACCAGAACTTTCTAGGGGCATCGAACGCCCCTCCTACCTGCCTTCTCACCTCTCCTGTCGCTTTAGCTTCCCTACCTTCTCCTGCTTCTCGTCCTCTTCTTCATCGGTGTTTTCGCTGCTTCTACCAAGACACCTCAAATCTTTTTGTACTTCTAAAATGAAGTGCCTTTTCTGACTAAAATCGGGTCTCCAGCAATTAATTGGTCTCTCGTTAGGCATGCCCATCTCTGATCAGGTATTGGCCGCCCTGGATTTCCCTTCCCTCCAATCTAAACTTGCGGATTTACAGACCTCTAAATCTAAGAGGATCAAACTGACTGTTGATTCTCCTCTTCTCTCTACCCCGCCAGCTTCTCAGCTTCTCTCTGCGAAAACCCCTTCCAACCCTCCTCCATAGTCGACTCCTGCTGCACCGTCTTCTTCGATTGAGAAAACTCCTATTACTCTAGTTTATGTTCCTTCTCCTGACATCTCAGCTAAGATTTCCAAATTGGATTGTTATGAAGCTGTTTCATTACATGGTGGTTCCATCTCTAGTTACTCTTTGGTTTCTTTTCTGTGCAATACTTGCAACGTCACTAATTGGACTTGGGCAGTAAACGCCTGTACTAACGGTGATGTGATACTCCTCGACTCTTGTTTACTCTTCATTACTCCGCAAATGAGTTCAACTAAGCTCTCTCCCTCCTGTTCTACTTCCTACTCCCATCAAAGTCACTATCTTGGGGTTACCTCCATTCTGTGATACTCCTCGACTCATTGCTGATAGGTCTAAATGTATTGCTGACTTGACCTGCACCTCCTCCACATCTTTGTTGGCATCTAGTTGTCTCTAGGTTGAAGCTGAATTCCTCTGCCCTTCTTTGCATGATAGAGTTTTGGCTTACTCTCTTAAAGTTGGAAAATCGATTTTCTCTATCTCTGTCAATTATCATGACGCTCCTCATTCTAGCGTTGCAAAAGCTTCTTCTCTACCTGTCGGCATTTCGATGCCATTGCCTGTAGACATCCCTACTAAATAGTTTACTGTCGGTGCCTCCTCTCACACTACTGCTAAGCCTTTATTTCCAAGAGGCAGTCATAAGGCCAAGTTCAAAAAGAACTTCTCCTTCAACCGTTCTAAAGTGGCCACTCCCACTAAATCTTCTATATCGCCAGTGACAGCCCCTAACTTAGTCTGGATTAACCCAGCCTTTACCCCACAGTCTGCTTCTAAACTGGTTTCGTCCACTATTGTCGCCTCCTCTGGTCCTCTTCTTACTCTACCCCCACCTACCTTTCCTCCTTCTTTACCTCCCCCTGCCACCTCATCGAGCGAGGCTCCAACTACTTTCCCGAACGAAGGTCCGGTTGCAGAACCTGATTCCAAATGGCCGGCTTGGAACGTCAATCCAAACTTTTCTAAGGATTGGGATCATTACAAAAAATCTGTGCAAATTTCTCCTTCTTCTGCTTCCAAAGATCAGTTGCCTTCTCTGAAATCCTCTGCACCTGTTCCTTCGGATGCGTGGACTGAGTCGGACAACCTTTTAGAGGAGGAAGAAAAGGATCTGGCTAATCCAACCCCTAGGTGCAAGGTACTTATCCCCGCTTCTTCTTCAGTGTTTCATTTTTATTCTCTGTCCTTCAATGGATTGAAGTATCGTCACACATTATGTTTGGATCATGGCTCCCATTTTCTATCTTGTTATACACTTTCTTACTTTCCTTTTTCTGTTAATTTTTTTCTCTATTGCCGGGACCTCTGAAGCGAGATTCTTAACACCTATAGACTTTATCGGAGCAAAGAAGAGTCTCCTCTCTCGTACTCTTTGATACTTCAGTATACCCCGCTGACTCACACAATGCCTTCTCCTCTTGACAATTGCCCTTCTTTGGGGCCTCTTATTAATTACTCTAGATCACCAGATCTAGACTATTCTTTTACCCTTCCCCTCCAACTGTGCTACCCATAGGGTCCTTTTTCTTCCCCTAATTTTTCTCCTATTAATTCTTCAGTTAAACATTCTATTGCTTCTCCTCAGAAGCATCTGCATTCTAATAAGCTTTCCTCCACTCTTCCAATCAAACGCTCTAGTGCTTGTATCCGTGCCAAAAAAGAAGCGCATTTATCAATGTCATCCAAGGCTTCCCTAGCCGCACAGATTCGTAACTTAGAAATTCCCCCTTTTGTTCCGGATAGAAAAGACCATTCTTCTCTCGGTTCAGTTTATCAAGTTCATTTAGACTCTTTATCTAATTCGGACATTATCCACCGTGCTTCTAGCATGAGTTTTTTTTTATTCAGACCAGTTGTCGGGCATAGATTCCATTCGACTGCTTGAAATTTCAAGAGCTTTTGAGGCAAATCGTAATCATGATTAACATTTCTTAGAATATTTGTGGGCTGTGAAGTTTGACTAAGCAGTAGTCTTTGTTCCATCTTATTGCATCATCCCGATGTGATTTGATTTCTATTCAGGAATCGAAGCTTGATTCCATTTCCCCAGCTCTCCTGCGATCCATCGGTGGTTCTATAATTTCTAACTGGATTCCGCTTAACGCTATTGGTACTTGTGGTGGAATCCGCTCGGTTTTAAGGAGTCAGTTTTCTCTATTATTTCGGTTCGTTAATTTCTTCCTCATTGTTTGCCTGCATTGGGCTGAATTCAATTATGGCATCATAGTTATTTCGGTTTACGGTCCCTTTACTGTAGATCGTCACAACTTGTTTTGGAGAGAATTGAACTCCTTCCAGAACTGTACTAACGGGTATTGGATTTTTTGTGATGATTTTAATGTCACGAGATTTTCCCACGAAAGGATAGGGAACCGCTCCTCGAGTGCGGATTCAAACCGCTTAAATGATAGCATTCGTTCGCTCAACCTAATTGATTTATGTTTTAATGGTAGATCCTTCACTTGGTCTAATATGAGGATCACTCCGTCTATGGCCAAGCTTGATTGCTTCCTGGTTTCCCAGGATTGGATTTCCTACTTTCACAACTCTTTCACTTGTGCACTGCCGAACCCTTCTTTGGATCATGTGCCTATTGCTCTTTACTCGAACTACAACTTCTCTAAACCTTTCAAGTTCTGCTTTGAAAAAGTTGCAGGACCAAATTTTCGTTAATCTTATTATCCATTGTCTCTCCACGGTTACGGTCTCCCACGGCCTGAGTCGTATTCTGCTCAAACTTCATGCTATTAAACATGGTTGCAAAGTCTGACGTAATGAGAGATTCGCTCATGCTAATTATCTCAAAAATTATTTCTTGCCTTCGATTAATTCTATTGATCAACTTGAAGAGTTTGGTCCCATCTCAGACTCCTTTCGTTTTGAATGAAATTCTTGCAAACGGGAGTTTGCTTCTCTTCTAAACCTCGACCATATCAAATGGGCTCAAAGGGCTAATATCCGTTGGCTCAAGGAAGGTGATGACAACACCTCTTTCTTCCATAATTTTGCATCGCATCGTCAGCGATGCAATCATATTTCCTCCATTATAGACAATGGCATTGAATTTACTTCCAATTCTGAATTCCAATTTACCTTTCTACACTTCTACAAAACCTTTCTGGGGTCTTCTGAACCCCGTTCTATCCACTTGGACTGGACACAACTATATGGGAACGAAACACATGATCTGTCTAGCTTTGAAGCTCCTTTCATATTGGAAGAGATCAAATATGCTGTTTTTTCCCTTAAGGAGTGATTTTGCTCCTGGACCGGATGGTTTTCCCTCATTCTTCTTCCAAAAGTTTTGGGATTTACTAAAAGATGACCTTCTTGATATGTTCATGGACCTTTACCAGGGCCTTTTTTCCTTTGACCGTATTAATTATCTGCATATCGTTCTTATTCCCAAAATCATGGGTGCTAATTTGGTTTTTGCTTTCCGTCCTATACGTCTTATGAACACCACGTATAAGATCATTATGAAATTCCTTTCCAAACGCCTCAGCTTAGTCATCTCCCCTCTTATTGATCCCGCCCAGTCAGATTTTATTAAAGATCATTTTATGCTTGACAGTGTGGCTTGCGCCCAAGAAATTATCTCGGAATGCCATTGTCATGCCCTGCTTTCCAAAAAGAATACGGAATACGGATGCATAACAAAAGCCCAGCGAATAATTTTCATCATCCATAAGCTGTTCAGGAATCTTTACAACATACCACAGGAATAATCAGAGTCGGAAGCAAAAGATACAACCAGACATGCATAATTGAAACAAGATAGAAACAGAAATTACTTGAAACCAAATACAATAATCTCAAATAATCAAATTCTGAACAAGTCAAATATCCTGAGTCACATCGCCCAAATACAAAATAATTATCCAAGTCATCAAGTACATTTTATTCAAGTTCAAGCAATAAATAATAATAATAATAAAACAGAAAATCCAACACTAATACATCATCTCGCCAATACCATCTGGCAGTCGACCATCCTGATATGCAATTAGTAAATTTGCAGAAGAAGGAAAAAGAAAACAAGTACCCTTCAATTGCAAGTTACGGGCCACTTATAATGTAGGATACAAGTACAGGGGATAGGAAATTCTAAATAATAGGCCTAGCATGGTATAAGTGTCCACAGAAATATAATGTCTAATCATGAATCAGGAAAATAGAAACAAGTAGCATAGTATACTAACAGGTACAGGTAACATGTATCAAGTGTCAAGTAAACAGGTAAACAGGTAAACATGTAACAGGTATCAGGTAACAGGTGTACAGGTAAACAGGTAATCATGTAACAGGATAATCAGATAACATGTATAAAGGTAATCAGATTATGTCATGTCAAGTCTTGTTATATTACTATTTAGGTAGGACTTCATGCATTCCAGCTTTTACTACATGGTTGCTACAACAAAGTTTCGCTTTAGATTTCATAGTGGAGTCCATAGGGCAGTGTACTCAGGTACAGGAAACAGGTATAACAAGAACAGGTAGAACCTAGTGGTTCTCTTCTGAGTACATCTTCTAAGGGAAGTATGCAGTCAGGTACAGGAAACAGGCATAACCTAGTGGTTATCTTCCGAGTACATCTTCCTATAGGGAAGCATGCAGTCAGGTACAGATAACAGGATCGTGAATCATGTAGTCATGAACACGTAAAAGGCAGGCAGGACACAGGTTCTCTTCTAAGTACACGTTTCTATATTTTTCACTACTAGATCTTTCCCTTAACTTCGGCTTGGTCATTTATTATTATAATCAGGCATGCATGTATGTGTTGCAAAACAAAGATGGGATAACAGGGCATAAACATGTATCAGGTTCAGGGTGCAAGATAAACAAGTACATGTACAAAATAACACATAACATAGTAAAACAACTAGTTTTCTAATTCAGGACAGCAAGACAGTGGTGTACTAAAATAGCAATTCCTGCTACTACAAATTTCCAAAACTGGATCCATCAAAGGATCTGGAAAATAGACTTTCACACGAATCCAGAGAGTATAAATAAGTCATATAGTAATTCACAACATCATAACTCAAAACAGATTTGAAAACAGAAACCATGTTCAGTCAGAAATCAGGAAAACAAATTCTCAGTCAGGAAAACTACATCAAAACCTCTCAAATAAATTCAAGAAAAATCTGGTTTATTCCCCTATATGTCTAGCATCCAAAAATAAGAAAACATCAAGAAACGATACTTTGAAAAATCTGGAATTCCCTGTTGTACGAAAACTGAAATATCTCGCAAGCCGTGAAACGAAATCCAAATCCGCCAAAGGGAGGTGAAAATAGATAAAATAAACTAACTTTAATATTTCACGGATATTTTTTATACAGTAAAAGGAAATGGGGTGAAAACATAATTCTTTACAGAACAGTAACCAAAATACAGCATGTATAGTTTTCATAAACGGGCATGAAACAACGCATAAAACTCACCAATAAAATCCACCAAAATTCTGGATAATCCCTAACTAGATAAAGAAACACCGAACAAAGTTTTGTTTCAAAATAATATAGGTAGCATCAGTATCAAAATCATTTAGTCATCAAAATCATCGAAAACAAAATCTGAAAAAAGATCGACACCTCTGTAGTAAAACAGTCATAACTCACTCATACGAAACCGAAATCAAGCAAGGTCAGAGGGGTTGGAAAATAGACGAAATTCTCTAAAACTCATATTTTATACCGAAATTAAGTTACTGACTTCAAGACAGTCCAAAACAGCAAACAAAATAGATCAGCGTCAAACTACAGATTTTTTCTTTTAACAACAACTCAACATATATCATACAAAACTTGTTCAAAACACAATCGAACATGAAATCGAGTCTAACAACTGTCTAAAAATCATAAATTAGGGTATCTAGCATGTTCACACCGAGTATTTCACATGGGTCTCAACCAAAATACGAATTCTCACAAAAGTCTCACATACACAATCAAAATCAAGAACGGGTAAATCCTAAGTCAATTCATGTCAAGATTGTGTCGTGAGGCAACTATGGTCAAGTTTTCACAATAGAGACAAAACCAATCAATGATAACATATACAAGAGTCGTCTCTAGACCCAACTACACTATAGGTGGTATTTTTGGTTTGTATCAAACAAATGAATTGGAGTACAAGTTACTTGCCTTAAATCGGAGATGAAATGACTCTAAGAATAATGGAAATGAATTTCCGAGCAACAAGCAAAAATCCACGAACAAGAGAATCCAAATCCAAGAGCAATGAACCCACGAACAATAGCACGAACACACGGCACACTTCTCAAAGCAAGAGAAGAGAAAACCTACAACAAGAAAAATGTGAACTTGCGGTGCATGAGGCTTGGGATTGTTGATCGGCAAGGGGGATGGAGATCAGATGGGGGATGGAGATCGGATGGGGATGGAGATCGGGAGTATGGTCGGAGGTGGGCTCAGCCAAGGTGCAGCTGGGTGAGGGGGTCGGGTCTGGGGTGCCGGCTGGGTTGGGGTCTCGGGTGTGCAGCCGCCAAGGGGGAGAGAGAGGGGGGGGGGGGAGAGGGTTTAGGTGTTAGGTCTAGGGTTTGTGTGAGGGGTTTATATATATAGGATTAGGGTTAAGGAGTTGGGTTATTGGGTAATTGGGTATTTTAGGAGTAGTAATAGGATGGTTTAATGGGTATTGATATGGAATGATTGAATAGGATCTCAAATAGGATTGAGTTTAATTTAGCTTTGGTAAATCTTTAGGAATCAAACAATAGGGTTGGGAATAGGTTGAGCAACCAATACCACCATAAGCGCCCAAGAGCACAAGATAAAGAAGACAAGAAGCAAGAAAAGAAAAGCAATAATAGACGAAGAACGAAACAAAAGACGAACAAAAACCAACACAAGGAGCTCAAAATGAAATAAATGAGTATATATTAAAAACAAACTCCAATATACGGTTCAAAAAAAATACATGAGAGATACAATGAGAGAAAAATACACCAAATGAAAAATACACTTACAAATACATAAAACGAAAAACAGGTGTTACAGCCATAGATCCAATTCCGAGGGAATCCTTTTAAAATTAGATTTTGAAAAAGCGTATGACAAAGTGAGTTGGGATTTTCTTTTAGACATCCTTCTCCACCTAGGTTTCGGGCATACGTGGATAGCTTGGATTAAGTCCAGTCTTTTTGCTGGCACTTCTTTCATCCTTATTAATGGTACGGAAGGGAACAAATTGAAATGCAAGTGTGGTCTACGTCAAGGAGATCCTATCTCTTCCCTTTTATTCGCCCTAGTTGCTGATGTTTTCAGTAAACTTCTTCGTAATACTTGGGATGCTAGTGTTATCGAAGGTTTGGATGGGTCACACAGCTTCCGTGGTGTTCTTAATTTGCAGTATGTGGATGACACCATTATTTTCGCTAAGCCTGACAGTTGCATCCTCCGGAACCTTAAACTCCTCCTCTTTATTTTGGAAATGGCATCCGATTTAGCGATTAATTTCCATAAAACTTCTGTTCTTTGGATCGGTGGGTCCAACAACCGGCAGCACGCGATTTCCCAATTTTTCAACTGTACTCCGCTTCTTTCCCTGTTCTGTATCTGGGCATTCCTTTGAGATGAGGAAAATTGCATAAATCGGATTGGATTCCTATGATTGATAAAGTGAAATCCAGACTTAATGTCTGATCCAAAAGGCTATTATCTCGTAGAGGTAGATTGACCTTGGTTAACTCAGCTCTCACTTCAATTCCTCTATATATGATATTCTTTTTCTATGTCCCATCCTGGGTTATCAAGAGAATCGATCAGATCAGAAGGAACTTTTTCTGGTCAGATTCTGATTGTTATAGAGCTGGGACCCATCTCTGTAACTGGAAGATCGTTTGTTCTTCCAAATCTGCAGGGGGCTTGGGCATCCTGGATCTGAGGAACCAAAATTTGGCTCTGCTGGGTAAATGGTTATAGAGAATATTGAAAGATGATAGCCTTCCTTGGGCTCGTCTAATTATTAATTACTAATAATTATCATTCTCGTCATAAGGTGTAGGAACTTTTCCCATCTATTTCTCCAACGGCCTCTCATTTCTGGAAGGGTGTGTGGAAAGTTATAGCTCCTTTCTAGGGTGGACTGTCCAAAGTTTGCGCTAATGGATCGAAGTCTAAGTTTTTGACGGATCTATGGATCGGTAATAATTACAAGATTACTTCTGTCTTACCGGATCTCTTCCGGTTAGCCCTTAACCTTCTTGCCATAGTGACAGATTATTTCTATTTCATGGATGATCACAGGGAATGGCTCATTCCTTTCAATGCTTCTCTTCCTCCTTCTTTAATCCCTAATTAAATACTTCTCCTCTCTTGTTTAAACTCTTAATCCTGGCATCCAAAAGAGGATGTCATCTGGCATTGGACTAGCTTAGGTTCTTATTCGGTTGAACCCTTTTACTGTTTTCTTAACCACGGAGGGGTCGAGTCCCATTTTGCCAAGCTTATTTGGAGTAGTTGCGCTCCGATAAAAATTAGAATTCTAGTTTGGCTTTGCATTCATAACAAGTTATTAACTGTTGAGAATCTCAACAAAATGAATATAGCTATTGGTCAATTGTGTTCGCTGTGTCTTTCGGCTCACGAAGATGCAGATCATCTGTTTGTGCATTGAGCCTTCATTCGTCCATTATGGATGATTTACTTTGATGCGTGGCAAGTCCACTCTATCCCCTCCTCCATCCAGGCTGGGTGGACTACCTGGAGGTCCCTCTTTGTTAAGAAAGTGTTTTCGATCTCTTGGGATTTCTCCATGATGGCACTCATCTGGATTACCTAGAGAGAAAGAAACAACCGAATTTTCTATAACACCTCTCGCCTTATTGCTAGTCTTATTGATGAGTTGATTTTCTTTACCAAGTTTTGGTCTTCCATTTTATCGCATGATAAAGTTGATGCACTGCATCTCCATCGCCTTAATGAGGCAGCCTTTAAATTTCGCAGTTCTAATTTTTTTCCTCCTTGAGTATGTTATGTTGTTTTGTTTTAATCTTCTCCTTTTGATTCTCTTTTGCAGATTTGATTCTGGCAGTAACTTTCCTTCCTTTCCCTCACCGGATTGTCACAGTCTAGGCTCCGTGCTATCTCTTGCTTTTTGAGCTGTTTTGTTACTGGAGCAGCGACCTACGTTTTGGGTGTTTGTCTTTTTTCACTGCACTGTTAATCTCTCTCGTGTTTACTAATGCTTTCCTTTTGTTGCTTCTATGCTTATTATTGTTTTCTTTTCTTTGTTACTTTATTCTGCCTCTTATCCATGTTTCTTTTCTATCTTACTATATCCTCTTTTACTATCTGTTTTCTTTGTTCACCGTGTTCTTGTGGGTGGCGCTTTACCTGTTGAGATGGACGGCCTTTACTTTCAGGCGGCTGTTTTGGTGGGGGCCTATTTTCTTTTAGCTTTTCTTCACCCGTTTTGGGTGCTTTGATTTGATGGTGTAATCTGTTTGCTGCTGTTTGTTTGCTCTTCCTGTTCATGTTGGGTGACCACAGGTTGCGCCTATCTCTGGCTTTCGACCTGCGCCTCTCCCATTTTTGTTGGTGCTGATGTTCAGACTGCAGTTTTGGTCTTTTTGGTGTTCTGTTTTTTTTTCTTCTCTAGGTTCATTTTTGCTGGGCGCTTTGTTTTCAGTGGTTGCTTTATCTTTCGGCTGGGTTGTTTCGGTCTCTGGTGGGTCTCGGAGTTTGATCTGAGCTTGTTTTGGCGGTTCCTTTTCTCCTGCCGGTCGCTCACTGGCTTCGCTGCAGTGGGCGTTATTTTTTGTAGGCCAATATTGTCGTTGGCTATTGTGTTTTAGGCTGTGTTGTTCTTGTTTTCTTTGAGTTTGTTTGAGTTGTAATTCCGACCACTTCTTTGTCGCGAGTTTTACACTGTGTGAAATTATTTGTTTGTACAGTTCTTCTTTTATATATATATATTTGGACTGGAGTCTTATGACTCTATCCTCATTATATATATATATATATATATATATATATATATATATATATATATATATATATATATATATATATATATATATATGTTATTTTTGCCTTTTTTTTCTTCTTCAAAATATAAGTCACTTTAGGTTTTTAAGACAAATGTCTTGTCAATCTTAAATGTCTATCAAGTATTTTTTTATGATATTTCAATTTAACCATTATTTTTTTTATAAAATGTGTAATACTAAAATTATAAAGGATGACAAATTGGATATTTTACAATTGATAGCTCATGTATGAGCTTAAAAAATAAAAAAATGTCGATACTTCTTGTTAATTCTAAGTTTTGTTTTAAATAGACCGATAGAAACTTAAAATGACTTGTATTTGAAACGCGCGGGGGGGGGGGGGGGGGGGGGGGGGGGGGGGGGGCGGGGGGAGGAGGGAGAGTATTTAGACTAGATCAATTTGTTTGATAAATAATTATACCTATATAAATAATTATACCTATATATATATATATATATATATATATATATATATATATATAATGATAAAAGAGAATATATAATGATAAAATCTCTTTTCCACATTTAACTTGGTGAAAATTCAATTTCTAGTCCAGTCTTGGGTTAATGAATTGAAAGACAGAGGATAGAGTTTAGAAGAAAACCTGGTAGTTTAATTATCATGAAGAAAGTAGCAGTGAATAATGCACTGAATTGTCCCATAATAGTAAAGATGAAATAAAAAGCTTGCACGTGTAGAGTTTTCCTTGCATTCTATACACAACTTTTGATTCCACCATATCTTTGTTCTCTAAGTAATGCTTCATCCACTACCAATTTCACTATCATTTTGTTCACTATCTGTTACCCCTAAATCTGGTGTGGGGGCAAACAGATAGTATTTGTGGATTCTTGGAAAACCTGAATAGCAAACCTGAAACCTGTTCCGCCGGAGTTTGACCGCTGACTCTCGCCGTTCACCTGCAAAAAGTGCGAGACACCGGGGTTGATCCCGGCGACGCACCCTCCGACGCTCAAGTCAGTAATCAGCAATGATTATGAAAGAGCGTAAATTGGCAAAAGATTGATTACCTCATAACGGTGGTGGATGGGGGGTATTTATAGCCACCTTAGGGATCAGATAAGGAATATAATCCCCGTAATCAGATTAGGAATGTAATCCCTAATTCCCAGTGAAATGATAGATGTGAATCAGGGCCGTTGATTAGGATTAATCAGAGACCTTGATTTTATCCTGCTGGATCGGGTTTGCCGCGGGTTGGAACCTACACCCGGCTGGATATGGATCCGTTCGCGGGTTAATGGATCTTTGAGAAGGAGACCCAGTACCCGCTTCGGACCCATTTGTAGGTGAAATTACCATTTTTTTCCTAAGCTTTGAGATTCGTGCCCGATTTGGACGATCCCGATTTAACCCTATTTTTAGCCATATCACGAGCCTCCCACTCCCGAAGACTGAGTTTGATCAGCCTTTGAGGAGTAGTTTTACTGTTTCCATGGCTTACGGGGTTGTATCGGAGTCCAACGGGGAGTTTTGAATCTTTGTATGAGACAGTATGGTAATTTTTCGAGTTGGATGTGTGCTCTGAGTTGTTCTTGAGCTCTTTTGGACATTTGGTAATTTATCTATTTTTTCGGATTATTTATTTAATTTTGCATTAATCCGTCGTTCGGGGGTCTTAATGAACTGTTCTAGGCAACAATTGTTCATTCAGGGACTCGAAAACACACCCCCGAATTTATAATTATTTCCTAGAATTTTTAGTTAATTTTTCCGAATTTTTAACAATTTTTTCTCGATTTTTAAATAAATAAAACGATTAAAATAAATAAAAACTAATTTTTACTACCGATTTATGGCGTGGCGCGATCTGGGCCCTCCATCAGCTTCGAGCGCGATTTTCTGGGGGATCGGACGATCCAAGTTGCTCGGCAAGTAGTTTCTTCGTATGAGAGGGTCGGTGCCTCGGCACCTCGGCTCGGCTCTTCGGCAGCTCGGCTCGGAGCTTCAGGATCTGCCGAGCTACGTCGCACGATCCTGAGTGTCCATCACGGCGCGAATCACGAGGACGGGATTCAGATCACGAGAAAATGTTATTTTGTTATTTTGTGGGCGTGGCGCGATCTGAGTCGTCCATCAAATTTTGACACGAATTTTGGAACGATCCGACGGTGAATTTGGCTCGGCAGAATTTTTCTCCATATGTGGAGGTCGGTACCTCGGCACCTCGGCTCGGTTAGAATGGCACTTCGGTGGCACGTCGAGGCGTTGGTTGCCGAGGGATGGAGTAAAGCGTTTTGACGAGTTCTTGTCTTGAAGCGTCGCTACCCTCCGACCCAGTAGCTCAGTTGCTTAGCCAAGCTGTTTGGTAGCTCGGCTATGCACCCCGGTGGCCGGCAGCTCGAAAGGAACGTGTGGCTAGATCTGGAGCATTCATCACGGTGTGAATCACGAGGACGTGGTTCAGATCACGAGAAAACGTTATATTGTCGTTTTGTGGGCGTGTCGCTATCTGAACTGTCCATCAAGTTTCGACACGAATTTTGGAATGATCCGATGGTGAATCTAGTTCGGCAGAATTTTTCTCCATATGTGGAGGTCGGTACCTCGGAACCTCGGCTCGGTAGCTTGGCGAGGCTCATTGTAGGTTCGGCGGATAGCTCTTCCACTCAGTAGCTCGGTCGCTTAGCCAAGCTGTTCGGTAGCTCGGCTAAGCACCCCGGTGGCCGAGTAATGGAGTTAAGCGAATTTGAAGAGCTCTTGTCTTGAAACGTCGCAACTCCGTTTTGTCGTTTTGCCTTCTCTTTGTGGGCCTTTAACCGCCTAGGGAGCTCAAATGTCGCTTTGAGGTTGTGAATTCTCACCCCCCCCTTCACCCATTGGCTCATTCTCATTTTTACTTCCTAGTTTTTACTTTTACTCTCAGTTTGCTCTGCTAGCGGCGATTTGTGCTCCAAGGTGGTTGCGCTAGCTGTCGCGTGGGCCAGGCAATTTCCGGTGATCTAATTCCGACCGTGAACGTCACTTCAAGGCCACTCATATCAAGGTCAGTGTATTTGCCTTATACTTTTTTAGAGATGCCAAGGGTAAACTCGGGAAGTGAGGTCTCGTCCTTGGATGATAGTGGTGCCGAGGAGAGGAGGCAAGTGGCGAGCCGGAGAAAGGGGAAGGAGTTGGTAGGATCATCCGTGGCCGAGGAGAAGAGGAAGAAGGTAGTGGCCCGGTCTCTTGTAGTCGAGGAGATCGTGGAGACTGAGAGGCAAGCCCCTGAGTCGGGCCGGTACCCTAGTGTGCTGTCCGGCCAAGCCGGAATTAGGCAGTACGAGGGTGATCTTCTGAAGAAGGCGATCGTTGGTAGGTCGGCAGTGTACGAGGAAAACAACCCGAGAGAGACTACCGAGGTGGACTTCATTGCCTCGGTATTAACTGAGAAGGACCTGCTCTGGATTAGAAAGGGGTTCGCCATCCCTTCGGAGTACCAGCTGATCCTCCCCGGCCCTGGGATGCGGGCGAACTCCGTACTGTCGCCGGATACGTGTGTGTTCGACTTCGACTCTTTGAGTGCCGGCTTGCGCTTCCCTCTGCATCCCTTCGTGTTAAGGATACTTCAGTGGTATTGCCTGGCACTAACCCAGTTTATGCCGAACTCCTGGCGCCACGTGCTCGCCTTCTTGCTGCAGTGCCGCATCGCCGAGGTCGAGCCTGACTTGGTGGTCCTCCGGAGCCTGTATCGAATCCACCGGATGAATAAGGCCGAGCCCCGCTACTACCTGTCACCTCGAAAAGGAGTTAGGCTCATAGAGAACCCGGATTCGATAAAAGGTTGGAAGGAGAAGTTTTTTCTGTTGAAGGGGCCCTCGACGCTGGACTTTCCGAAACGGTGGAAGGTAGAGGTGCCGAAGTTCACAAGGTCGACCCGGTGCTGACTGCAGCCGAGGAGGAGGTGGCAGCGAAGCTCATTGCTCTCCCAATGTTGAGTTGGAGAGAAATGACCGAGGAGGTGCTACACGGGTCGGGCCTTAGTCCGATCGACCCGAGTATGCCCCTGACATCTTGTTGCAATTTTTTTCTCTTTAAGTTTCTTGTTTGTTTTTCTAACTTGTTTTTGTTTGTTCAGAACAGAAGCGCCGAAGATGGATTTCCTAGGGATGATGAATGAGCGAGGCAAGGTTGCCAACGGTAGGAAGAGGAAAAGGATGGGCATGGGTCCTTCGTCCGGCCGCCCTACCAAGGCTGCCTCGGTAGTCGCCGACCCCGCCCCTGCTACTCAAGCTCCATCGTTGGTGGTGGTTGTTCCTGCCGACCCCTCGGCCCCTGCTTTGTCTGTCGTGGCCGGTGAGACCTTCTCCGTTTCGGCGGCACTGTCGCTTGAGGCCCCGCCTCTGACGCCTCAGGCCGAGGAGATTCTGACCGAGAAGCACAAGAAGCTGTTCGTCCCCGACTAGCTGGTGAAGAACCATGACGGCTTCCTCGGCGACTCACAGATGTGCATGCAGGCCATGAAGCGTCTCGCGACCCCAAAGGGCCGAGCTGCTCTAAAGGCGGGGACGACTGGCGACGATACCTACGAGGTCGCCTGGTCGCTTATGTCGGTAAGTCTTGATTTTCCCCCTTTTTAAGAACTTCGCCTAAGTTCACAGCTCGGCGCTAACTCATTCTTGCAACAGGCCACCTGTCACTTCGGCCATCTCATTCAAGAGTTCGCCGACCAGGAGAGGAAACTAAAGGCTGCCTGTGACAAGGACAGGGCTGAGAAGGCGAGGGCAGTTAGGCAGCTCGAGGCGGAGCAACGTCGCTCGGATGGCTTGGTGGTTCGGGTCGCCGACCTCGAGGCAGACTTGGAGCGAATGAACGAGCAGTTCGCCGCTGAGGTTACCAAAGTTGCTAAGGCTGCCGAGGAGTTGGCGGAATCGGCGAAGGCCCTGGAGGCGGCGAAGGCGGAGAAGGACGCCGTGGCGGCAGTGATAAGGGCGGAGGTCGAAGCCGATGCGAAGAAGCACATGGCTGGGAATATGGAGAAGTCCTACGCCAGGGCGCTCGACCATGTTCAGGCTCGGGTCCCCGGCTTTCAGAGAGTTGGGTACCGGCTGTGGCCTGGTGACGAGGATGAAGGCGAAGAGGTTGAAGAGGACGACGATTGGGAAGAGGAGAATGAACCTCAGGATGGGGAGGTGCCAGCCGACCCCAAGACCGCGTCGGCCGATCCTCGAACCGAGGTGACGAGGGGCGAAGGGCCATCTGGCGAGGCGCTGGTATCTGAGCTGCCGCCCCAGGTGGATCCCTGATTCTTTTTGTTTTTGTATTTTTCTTTTTATGTAAGTCTTATAGCGGACTGGCCACCGCTCTTTTGATGTGAATGAAAAAGGCTTTCTTCTCGAAAATTTTGTTTTGAATTTGTCTAAGTGTCTAGCTCGGATATAGTCTTTCAATGTGATGTCCTCGTCTTTCAGATCATCGAACTTGATTCGGACATCGCAGCAGCTCGACGTCGTGCGGAACTGTTCAAGCGGTCTCGCAAAGCTCGTCTCGAGGGCGAGATCGATCTGATCCGGAGAGTGCTGTTCAACGTGGAGAAGAAGAACAGCGATTTACTGGCCGAGGTACAACACTTGCGGATAGCCGAAGAGGAACTCTCGGCTAAAGAAGAAGAGTTGGCCTCGGCACTGGCCCAGAGAGACGAGCTCGCAACGAAGGTCGAGCAGTTGCAGAGGGTTACAGTTGACAAGAGCATCGAGGTGACCAATCTGCGTCGCATCATATCTGATAGTGCTGAGTACCCGGGCTCGGCAAAACTCCCTCGGCTCAAGATATCGGTGAAGGACGACACTTTGAAAGATAGGATCGTCGAGCTCGAGGAGGAGGTAGCTCGTCTTAAGCCGCAGCCCATGAGGGTTAACGTCCGCAGCACCTCATGTACCTGCAAGGAGTGCGAACGAGGGATCTCTTTCTACGAGCTTGCGACTCGTCCTCCCGTCACTGGTCAGATTGCGGCCGATGCCCAAACTGGTGTAGCAGTTTTCTCGAGCGGAGCCTCAGTAGGAGCAACCGTTAGAGTTAGTGGCGAAGAGGTGTCTCGGTTCGTCGGCCTAGAGACGAGCTCGAAGGTTAAGCGACGCCGACCCCAAGTGTCTCTGAATCGGAATGTGCCCGTTCCGAAGAGGCGTTGAAAAAGTTGTACCGGGCTCTCGAGTTTTTGTAGCGCCTTTTTGTAGTAACCTTGCCTTGTAAAAATATTAAGTTGTTTTAATAAAATTGGAGTTCGTTTGTTAGCTGTTGTGCCGTAGTTACTTTACTTTTGAAACGAACCATAAGAACCAAAAGTTAGCTTCTTTTATTCGTTCTAGCTGTAGAATTTTCGCTCTTGCTTGGGGTGTGCCGAAGTCTTTTTGCTCTTCGACAGTTAGGTAGTTCGGATTTATGGCCGAGCTACGTGGCTTAATCTGGCGGTGGATCATGATCATGGTGCGAATCATGAGACAAGAGGCTCAAATTCCAAGAAAACGTTATCTTGTCGTTTTGTGGAGATGTGGCGCGATATGAGCCGTGCATCATGTTCTAGCAGGAATTTTGAGATGATCCGACGTTGAAACTGGTTCGGCGACATTTTTCTCCATATGTGGAGGTCGGTACCTCGCCCACTCGGCTCGGTAACTCGGAGTGCTTAAGGAAGCGGAGTCGAGCCAAGTGTTGGACTCCGAACTCGTAGTTAGAGTTATTCAACAGTTGTGGGAGCAATTCCGAATGGCGAACCACTTCTAGCTCGCTTAAGAGCGAGCTTGTGAAGCAGAGTCGAGCCAAGTGTTGGACTCCGAACTCGTCATTAGAGTTTGTTCAACGGTTGTGGGAGCAATTCCGAATGGCGAACCACTTCTAGCTCGCTTAAGAGCGAGCTTGTGAAGCAGAGTCGAGCCAAGTGTTGGGCTCCGAACTCGTCGTTAGAGTTTGTTCAACGGTTGTGGGAGCAATTCCGAATGGCGAACCACTTCTAGCTCGCTTAAGAGCGAGCTTGCGAAGCAGAGTCGAGCCAAGTGTTGGGCTCCGAACTCGTTGTTGGAGTTTGTTCAACGGTTGTGGGAGCAATTCCGAATGGCGAACCACTTCTAGCTCACTTAAGAGCGAGATTGCAAAGCAGAGTCGAGCCAAGTGTTGGACTCCGAACTTGTCGTTAGAGTTTGTTCAACAGTTGTGGGAGCAATTCCGAATGGCGAACCACTTCTAGCTCGCTTAAGAGCGAGCTTATGAAGTAGAGTCGAGCCAAGTATTGGACTTCGAACTCGTCGTTAGAGTTTGTTCAACGGTTGTGGGAGCAATTCCGAATGGCGAACCACTTCTAGCTCGCTTAAGAGCGAGCTGGCGAAGCGGAGTCGAGCCAAGTGTTGGACTCCGAACTCGTCGTTAGGGTGAAGAGTAAAAGCAGAGAAATACAAGCAATTTTACAAGTAAAATATGAAAAAACTCTCTTTATCGATAACTAATAGTTGGCTGCTTCTAAGTTGCGAGTCGTTATTACATAGGAGAAATAAAAGGAAAAAATACAAGTAAAAGGAGAGGAACGGTTCGACATCCCAGTATACTTAGAGAGGCGTTAAAGCGCTCTCTTGGTATTTCAAAAGATGGTCGGCATTCCAAGTCCTGGGGATCTCTTTGCCTTCGAGGTCTTCCAGGCAATATGTCACGGGCCGAACCACTTTGGTGATCCTGTAGGGTCCCCCCCAATTTGGAGCTAGTTTACTCTTCTGACTGGGAAAAGACATTGCTAACTTTCAGAGGACCAAGTCCCCTTCTTTGAGGTCGGTGGGACGGACTCTCTTATTGTACGCCAACTCGATCCTCCTCCGATAGCTCTGTTGGTGGATTGACGCTCTTTCCCGCAGCTCATCGACCAAGTCTAAGTTTGCCCGAAGTTCTCTGGCATTCTGTTCTTCTTCGTAGGCAATAAGGCGAGGAGAAGGTATGCTGACTTCTAATGGGATCACAGCCTCGGATCCATACGTGAGGTTGAATGGCGACTCTCCGGTGGGGGTCCGTTTCGTGGTGCGGTAGCTCCACAGCACGTTAGGGGCTGATCGACCCATAAGCCTTTAGAGCACTTATTCAGCCTCTCCTTAATACCGGTGAGGATCTGTCGGTTAGCATTCTCCACTTGACCATTCGACTGTGGATGGGAGACGGAGGAGAAACGTTGTTGGATGGCGAGGTCTTCACATAGAGCTCGAAAGGCAGCCCCGATAAATTGGGTTCCGTTGTCTGTTATGAGGACTCGAGGGACACCGAATTGGCAGATAACGTTCTTCCAGAAGAACTGAAGTACTTTGTTCTCGGTGATTGTGGCCAAGGGCTCGGCCTCTATCCACTACGAGAAGTAGTCGATTGACACGACTAAGAATTTGAACTGGCCGGGAGCTGGTGGGAATGGCCCTAGTAAATCCATCCCCCACACTGCGAAAGGAATAGGACTTGATAGGGAGGTGAGTGGAGCTTGTGGGAGGCGACGGACGTTGGAGTACTTCTGACAAGAGCTGCATTGCCGAACGTGCAGTTCGGCGTCTTGTAGGAGAGTGGGCCAGAAATATCCATAATTCAACACCTTCCGGGCTAGGGATCTGGATCCTGAATGTGCCCCGCCGATACCTTCGTGGAGCTCTTGCAGGGCGTAATCGGCTTGTTCCGGGGAGAGGCATCTCAAATAAGGCCTGCCGTCTACTTGTGTGAAGGAGCGCTTGTATAGGATGCCCTCGATAAGTGTGTACTGCTCTGCTCAGGTTCTCACTCGGCGAGCTTCTTTAGGGTCTACGGGGAGGAGCCCATCCCTTAGGAATTCTACCAGGGGTTTCATCCAATTATCTTGAAGCAGGATAGGTAGCAACTCCATCGAGTCGGAAGTTTCATCTTCTATACTTGGCTTCAGGAGCACCTCGATCAAGACGGTCTGCTCGAGACCTTGGAGGGAGGAGGAGGCTAGCTTGGAGAGGGCATGAATTCTCTTCTCGGGGGATTCGCTGGATAAAAGCTTCTTTAAATAGGGCCATGAGATTCCTGACCTTGGCTAGGTACTTAGCCATTCAGTCATCTCGTGCCTCGTACTCACCTAGGACCTGATGTATGACCAGCTGAGAGTCGCTAAAGATCCGGAGGCGCTGCGCCCCTGCCTTGCGAGCCATTTCGAGGCCGGCTATGAGTGCTTCATATTCTGCTTCATTGTTAGAGGCTTTGAAGTTGATGCGGAGGGAGTATTGGATGACGAAATCATCTGGGCCGGCCAGAATGACCCCGGCTCTGCTTCCCTCGTTACAAGAGGATCCATCTACGTAAACCGACCAGACAGGCAGTCCCTTCATTGCTTGGCTGACCTTGGGGATGGTACTCTCGACGATGAATTCAGCTAAGGCCTGAGCCTTGATTGCGGTCCGTGGCTGGTACGATATGTCGTGTTGGCTCAGCTCGATAGACCACTTCATGAGGTGACCGGAGGTCTCCGGCTTGTTGTCACGCCCCGCTTCCGAAAATACGGAAATACAGGCGCGAGACTAAGGCCCAGCGAATGGTGCGAACACACCATTCATAAGCTGTATAAGTAAACTCAACAACAAGATAATAAACAATCCACGCAGGCATATAAATCACAATTTGATAATGAAAATTCATGACATAGTCCATAAAAATAACCAGCAACTGGAAAATACAAATTATTACGGGTAAAACAAGCCCGGATTACAATAAATAGTTGCAAGAAATAAAATACAACTAAAGATAACATAATAATGATAAACTAGAACACTTGGTCAGCGACACCTTCTGGTAACTCTCCATTTGGGCCTGCAAGTATATTATAATAACAGAAAAGAAAAGGAAAACAAGAAGACCCGTTAATACAAGTTACGGGCCGCAAGGGGTACAAGCTAAGGAAAAGAGGTACAAAACAAAACAAAAGAAAAACAGGAAAGAGCAAGAAATCGAAAGTCATGAAATAGGAACAAAAATACAATATGTAAACATGATATGAACAAAGCAATATGGGACAGGTGACATATAAAACAAGTAATCAAACAAACAAGTATCGAGTCAACATGAACATGTAACATATAGTTGGATCATGCAAATGCACGTGTTAATCTTATGTCTAATGTTTGATTCTATCTAGGTAGCACTTCATGCATCCATCCTTTTACTACATGGTTGCTACAGTCAATACAATTTCGTTTAGATTTAGTGGTGGGTTTTATAGGTCACGTACTCGGAAAAACATGTACATTCAATATTGTATCGAGATACGTGCAAACATGTAACGTGGAACATGTAGAGTGTAAACTTGTAACGTGAACATGTAAACTTGTAATTCGCAATCTTGCAAATTGTAAGTTGCAACTTGCATCGGGAAACCACGAGCTCCCGTCCGAGTACGCTCTTCTATATTGCCCACTACTTAAATCTTTCTTTTAAACCCCGGCTTATTACTTTTATTAATTTTGTTAATATGATCATAATGCAATGGAGATGAAGTCAAGATATGGACATGGAACATCAAGGGAGTATGCAAGAAAATATGTTCTTAGGTCATGAGATGCAAACATGTAGTTCTAATGTCATATTTGGGTCTAACTCATTATTACATATATGGGTCTAATTTATTATTACATATATGGGTCCATAATATTTTAGGGTCATATAAAATAATATTGTAACTACAAAGTGAGTGATCACATGTATAAAACTAAATCAAAATTTAAGGAATAATATACAACATTCAAATTATTATAAAGGGTAAAATAGTCATTCACGCCAATATGTATAACCCCTAAAATTACATATGTTTGTATTTATTTTTGGTGTTCGTGTCATGCATCGGATAGCAAAGTATTCATGATCACTTGTGAATACAGGATTGACGGGTTAGAAATGGAAACAGATATCAATTCGACTTATGAATGCGAATTGGAGTCAAGAAATAATATACTTGCGATATTTTTACAAAGGACTTGTACTAGAACAAAAAAAATTGTACAAGAGATACTTGCCTTTTTGACGACGATTAGATCCAAATGTTGAAGAAAATTGGATCGAAAAATCCCGAAAGAAGTCTCCTAAAAGCACATGCGAAAATAACCGTAGCACGAATTTTCCCCCACACCAGATCAGCCAAAACAGCAAACGGCGACGTGGGATCCGCTGCGCCAAAACACAGAACACCGAACGCACCAATCAGAAAGCTTCCTCACAGCGGATCTGGGGCCGAACAGGAAACAGTGGGCGGGGATTCGCTGTGGCAAAACAGCGAACAGCGATCAACGCAGCACGAATCTTGGCGCAATCCAACGCCTGAGATCGAATCCCGCCAATCGCTGCTGTTCTTCTTCTTCTTCGTTCTCTTCTTCGGTTCGACTGAGAGAGCAGTAGTGAGTGAGTGAGTGGAGCGACCGGTTTGGGCGGCTCGACGGAAGGTCGCGATTGGTCCGCGGTGGCTAGTCGGCGACAATAAGGCGGCGCGACGCTCTGGAGGAGGTGACGGCGGCGTGACTGTGGCGACTCTGTTTTCTGCTCGAAAAACAGGGGCGACGAGGATTGGGTTGAACGGCGATGAGGGCGAAGGGTCACCGGTGGTTGGCGATGGGGTGGTTGTCGAGAATTGGGTAATGGTGAGATTGGTTAATGGCAGAGGATAATGGGTTTCGAAGTGCGATTGGGTTTGATGGAGGAGTGGGAGTCGATGGGTGTGGTGTTGCGGTGGGGTGATGCGGGACGATGAGGCGGAGACGGAAAGGCAGGGGCGCACTCGTCTGGGCTGGAGGCGACGATGAGAAGGGTGCGGGAGGGAGGAGACGGAGTGGGTTTTCGGAGTTTGGGTAATGGCGAGAAGACGATGGTGGAGGGTTCGATGGCGGCTAGGATGTGGGGCGAGGTGGAGAGGCAATGGCGGCGGCTCAGGGTGTTGTCGATGGGTTTGGTGGGTTCGAAATGGGGAAGATGAGAGAGCGGGAGGATGAAGGAGGAGGATGCTTGGTTTTGTTTTTGGTTTGGTTTGTGTGGTTTTGTTCTGGCTTGTTTGGTTTTGTTTGTTTGGTTGGTTTTGACAGAGAAGGAGAGAGAGAGGGAGTACGGGAGAGAGAGAGATATATTATAATATATGTAGAAATAATGTTAAATTAAGGGGTAGAGTGATTATAGGGGAGGGGGTTACGGGGAGAGAGAATATGGAAAGATTTGAATATAATAATGGTATAAAATTAAGAAGGAGAATGATTGTAGGGGAGGGGGTTACGGGATCACATAATGAGGGAATCAATAGGCTGATAATTAGGCATAGAAATTAGGAGGTTACAGTATAGATTCTGGGGATTGATTAGGAGTAGATCTGGTCAACACATAATTAAGAGAAAATGGGTTAATAGATTTGAGTTAGCGGATCAAGACCCAATAGGAGATGGGCTTGGTCCACGGGCTCAAAACAAATTTAATTATTTAAATATAGAATTTGGGCTCAAATAAATAATTAGACTATTGGGTTTAATTTAAATTACTGGGCTTATAATAAAAATTGGGTTCCAAAATATTTCACATATTAAAATAGTTGAGTAGTCAAATATTGGGTTATACAAAATAGTTTGAATAACATATTAAATTAAAAGAGAATAGTTTAATTTAAATACGGAAAAATACTTGAAAATTCAAATTAATGGAAACAGGGGTTACAAATCCTACCCACCTTACAACAAAATTTCGTCCTCGAAATTTACATAGGCGGTATATAGGACAATGCAAAGCAAACTCTTATGGGGGATAACAAAACAGGGGATTCAAAGAAATGTCAAGAGGGTGGCAATACCAGAATAAGACAATCATAAATAAGAATGGGGTGACCTAGAATGATGTCCACTAGAGATTCAATGAATGAAAACAATGCAAATGCGTGGAAGAAAAGCAAGCAGTGCAAGGAAGGGAAAGCAATAAGGAAAATTCTGGGACCGGTGGGTTATAGAGCCCACCACGCTTCCGCTGCGCTACTCCGATGGCAACTTTCCAAGCAGCAGATATGTCCTCGTGAACCACATGGCACCAATCGACGAACCGTGCAGGAAGAAGAAGAATGAGACACCGGAATCAAAATAATATGGGTACAAAAAGGAAGAATCTATACCTAATAAGAAATCAATAGTATGAATGAATGGAGGGGACGAAACAATTGAGAAATGGAAGAACTGAATGTGAAGGGTTCAAAGAGGAATCAAATCAAAGGGGTATCCAAATTATGTTGGTTATTCATTATCCATGTGATCAGCGTGGTGTACATGTTGTTGAGTTAACCTGATTGAGTCAAGTTTGTCTAATGTATTAGTCAAACTAACACATTAGCCTAAACCTGAGCTCTGATACTACTAAAAACCCTGTCACGCTCCGCTTCCCAAAACACGGAAATACGGGCGCGAGACTAAGGCCCAGCGAAAGGTGCAAACACACCATTCATAAGCTGTACAAGTAAATTCAACAACAAGATAATAAACAATCCATGCAGGCATATAAATCACAATTTGATAATGAAAATTCATGACATAGTCCATAAAAATAACTAGCAAATGGGAAATACAAATTATTACGGGGGATTACAATAAATAGTTGCAAGAAATAAAATACAACTAAAGATAACATAATAATGATAAACTAGAACACTTGGTCAGCGACACCTTCTGGTAACTCTCCATTTGGGCCTGCAAGTATATTATAATAATAGAAAAGAAAAGGGAAACAAGAAGACCCGTTAATACAAGTTATGGGCCGCAAGGGGTACAAGCTAAGGAAAAGAGGTACAAAACAAAACAAAAGAAAAACAGGAAAGAGCAAGAAATCGAAAGTCATGAAATAGGAACAAAAATACAATATGTAAACATGATATGAACAAAGCAATATGGAACATGTGACATATAAAACAAGTAATCAAACAAACAAGTATCGAGTCAACATGAACATGTAACATATAGTTGGATCATGCAAATGCACGTGTTAATCTTATGTCTAATGTTTGATTCTATCTAGGTAGCACTTCATGCATCCATCCTTTTACTACATGGTTGCTACAGTCAATACAATTTCGTTTAGATTTAGTGGTGGGTTTTATAGGTCACGTACTCGGGAAAACATATACATTCAATATTGTATCGAAATACATGCAAACTTGTAACGTGGAACGTGTAGAGTGTAAACTTGTATCGTGAACATGTAAACTTATAATTCGCAATCTTGCAACTTGTAAGTTGCAACTTGCATCGGGAAACCACGAGCTCCCGTCCGAGTACGCTCTTCTATATTGCCCACAACTTAAATCTTTTCCTTAAACCCCGGCTTATTGCTTTTATTAATTTTGTTAATATGAACATAATGCAATGGAGACGAAGTCAAGATATGGACATGGAACATCAAGGGAGTATGCATGAAAATATGTTCTTAGGTCATGAGATGCAAAACATGTAGTTCTAATATCATATTTGGGTCTAACTCATTATTACATATATGGGTCTAATTTATTATTATATATATGGGTCCATAATATTTTAGGGTCATATAAAATAATATTGTAACTACAAAGTGAGTGATCACATGTATAAAACTAAATCAAAATTTAAGGGATAATATACAACATTCAAATTATTATAAAGGGTAAAATAGTCATTCACGCCAATATGTATAACCCCTAAAATTACATATGTTTGTATTTATTTTTGGTGTTCGTGTCATGCATAGGATAGCAAAGTATTCACGATCGCTTGTGAATACAGGATTGACGGGTTAGAAATGGAAACGGATATCAATTCGACTTATGAATGCGAATTGGAGTCAAGAAATAATATACTTGCGGTATTTTTTCAAAGGACTTGTACTAGAACAAAAAAAATTGTACAAGAGATACTTGCCTTTTTGACGACGATTAGATCCGAATGTTGAACAAAATTGGATCGAAAAATCCCGAAAGAAGTCTCCTAAAAGCACGTGCGAAAATAACCGTAGCGCGAATTTTTCCCCACACCAGATCAGCCAAAACAGCAAACGGTGAGGTGGGATCCGCTGCGCCAAAACACAGAACACCGAACGCACCAATCAGAAAGCTTCCTCACAGCGGATCTGGGGCCGAACAGGAAACAGCGGACGGGGATTCGCTATGGCAAAATAGCGAACAGCGATCAACGCAGCACGAATCTTGGCGCGGTCCAATGCCTGAGATTGAATCCCGCCAATCGCTGCTGTTCTTCTTCTTCTTCGTTCTCTTCTTCGGTTCGACTGAGAGAGCGGTAGTGATTGAGTGAGTGGAGCGACCGGCATGGGCGGCTCGACGGAAGGTCGCGATTGGTCCGCGGTGGCTAGTCGGCGACGATAAGGCGGCGCGACGCTCGGGAGGAGGCGACGGCGGCGTGACTGTGGCGACTCTGTTTTCCGCTCGAAAAACAGGGGCGACGAGGATTGGGTTGAATGGAGATGAGGGCGAAGGGTCACCGGTGGTTGGCGATGGGGTGGTTGTCGAGAATTGGGTAATGGTGAGGTTGGTTAATGGCAGAGGATAATGGGTTTCGAAGTGCGATTGGGTTTGATGGAGGAGTGGGAGTCGATGGGTGTGGTGTTGCGGTGGGGTGATGCGGGACGATGAGGCGGAGACGGAAAGGCAGGGGCGCGCTCGTCTGGGCTGGAGGCGACGATAAGAAGGGAGCGGAAGGGAGGAGACGGAGTGGATTTTCGGAGTTTGGGTAATGGCGAGAAGACGATGGTGGAGGGTTCGATGGCGGCTAGGATGTGGGGCGAGGTGGAGAGGCAATGGCGGCGGCTCGGGGTGTTGTCGATGGGTTTGCTGGGTTCGAAATGGGGAAGATGAGAGAGCGGGAGGATGAAGGAGGAGGATGCTTGGTTTTGTTTTTGGTTTGGTTTCTGTGGTTTTGTTCTGGCTTGTTTGGTTTTGTTTGTTTGGTTGGTTTTGACAGAGAAGGAGAGCGAGAGGGAGTACGGGAGAGAGATATATATATTATAATATATGTATAGAAATAATGTTAAATTAAGGGGTAGAGTGATTATAGGGGAGGGGGTTACGGGGAGAGAGAATAGGAAAAGATTTGAATATAATAATGGTATAAAATTAAGAAGGAGAATGATTGTAGGGGAGGGGGTTACGGGATCACATAATGAGGGAATCAATAGGCTGATAATTAGGCATAGAAATTAGGAGGTTACAGTATAGATTCTGGGGATTGATTAGGAGTAGATCTGGTCAACACATAATTAAGAGAAAATGGGTTAATGGATTTGAGTTAGCGGATCAAGACCCAATAGGAGATGGGCTTGGTCCACGGGCTCAAAACAAATTTAATTATTTAAATATAGAATTTAGGCTCAAATAAATAATTAGACTATTGGGTTTAATTTAAATTACTGGGTTTATAATAAAAATTGGGTTCCAAAATATTTCACATATTAAAATAGTTGAGTAGTCAAATATTGGGCTATACAAAATAGTTTGAATAACATATTAAATTAAAAGAGAATAGTTTAATTTAAATACGGGAAAATATTTGAAAATTCAAATTAATGGAAACATGGGTTACACTTGTGGATTACTTGCTTTGGAGGTTGGTCGGTAAGAACGACCATCGAATGGGACTGAAAATATAGGCAGAGCTTTCTTGCGGCCATGACTAAGGCGTATGCCATCTTCTCTATCCTTGGGTAGCGGAGCTCGGTGTCCCGAAGTACCTTGCTCACGTAATAGATGGGCTTTTCAGTCTTATCTTCTTCCCTCACGAGGACGGCGCTGAGGGTCTGCTCGGAGGCGGCTAAGTAGAGGTAGAGGGGTTCCCCGGGAACAGGTTTGCTGAGGAGAGGAGGATTGACTAGGTAAGCCTTCAGCTGATCGAATGAGTCTTGTTGTTGCTGACCCCACTCGAAGCCTTTAGCCCCCCTGAGAGCTTTGAAGAAGGGAAGACACTTCTCCCCTGACTTGGAAAGGAAGCGCCCTATGGCTGCCAGGCGACCCGTTAGCTTCTGAACCTCTTTAACATTCTTCGGGGGAGCCATGTCTAATATGGCTTTGATCTTCTCGGGGTTGGCCTCGATTCCTCTTTGGCTGACCATGAAGCATATGAATTTCCCCGACGAGACTCAGAACGCATATTTTTTCGGATTAAGCCTCATATCGTGCTTCCTGAGTACGTTGAACGCCTCTTGCAGATCGGCCACATGATTGGCCCCGTGGATGCTCTTCACAAGCATATCGTCAACATACACCTCCATATTTCAGCCGATTTATGCTTGAAAAACCCTGTTGACGAGGCGTTGATAAGTGGCACCTGCATTTTTCAAACCGAAGGGCATTACCCTGTAGCAGTAGAGGCCCTGATCGGTTACAAAGGAGGTGTTCGGGATATCCGGGAGAAACATACGAATCTGATTGTAGCCTGAGAAGGCGTCCATGAAGCTGAGGAGTTCATGGCCCGAAGTGGTGTCAATCAAAGTATCGATACTTGGAAGAGGGAATGGATCTTTGGGGCATGCCTTGTTGAGGTCGGTAAAGTCGATACAAATCCTCCAGGTCCCATTGGACTTCTTCACCATTACTACATTCGAGATCCATTCGGGATAATTTACCTCTTGTATGAACCGAGCCTTCAAGCGCTTGTCCACCTCCTCTTTTATAGCTTGCTGGCGCTCGGGAGCGAACTTGCGCCTCTTCTGTTGGACCGGTTTGAACCCCGGAGCGACACTGAGGTGGTGGACTAGAAGCTCTTCGGAAATTCCAGGCATGTCAGCGACCAACCAGGCAAATAGGTCGCGGTTCTTTCTGATACATTGAACTATGTCTGAGCTTAGGGCAGATGGGAGGGTCTTGCTGATAAAGAACTTGCGGCTCTGATCCTTCTCAGAGAAGAGCACTTCCTCCAACTCATCCACAGGCTCGGACATGGGTCGGACAACATCTTGGGGGATTTCGAGAGTTTCGAGGGAGAGGACTGGACCCATAGTAGAGGTAATGTAGCATCTACTGGCCGTTTCCTGACTGCCTCTTACTTCCCCTACTCCTCCCCGAGTTGGGAACTTCATCTTGAGGTGATAGGCGGAAGGGACGGCTTCGAGAGCAGCTAAGCCGGGCCTACCTAAAATGACATTATAAGCTGCAGGGACATCCACGGCCATAAAGTCCATCGACTCCGTTCGGGTAGTAGGAGTTTTGCCAGCGGTTACGTCAAGGATGATCACCCCTTCAATAGTCACTGGCACTCCCGTAAACCCATGGAGTGTGTAGCCAGTGGGCTTAAGTCTGTCCCGGGATAGTTTGAGGCCTTTGAAAGCGGCGAGAAAGAGGATGTTAACGGAGCTGCCATTCTCCACCAGGATCCTTTCCACTTTAAAGTTCGCCATATGGAGGTTGATGACAAGCGCGTCACAATGGGGGGTTCGAACACCCTCAAGATCTTCATCTGAGAATGTGACGAGCACTTCGAGGCCTTTAGGAGAAGGTGTGGTGCGAACCGAATTGACTTCCCTTATAAATGCCTTTCGAGAGGAGTTGGAGGAGCCCCCCATTGGGCCCCCATGGATGAGGTGTAGGACACGCTCCTCTTCAAATTCGGGCATTTCATCGCGTTCAGGATGCTTGTTAGCCCCCCCGAGGTGGGGGAGGAAGATCGGTTCGGTCCTTTCTCACGAACTTGGCTAGCTGACCCCTCTGGATGAGGGCTTCTATCTCATTTTTCAGGGCCCGACAATCATTGGTATCGTGGCCATGGTCCCGGTGATAGCGGCACCACTTCTCTTTATCCCTCTTCTTGCCAGGGGTGTTCATTTTTGGCGCAGGAGGTATCACCCCCTCCTTCTCAACTTTCATGAGAATTGTGGAGATGTTGGCGTTAAGAGGAGTAAACTTTTCAAATATGGGAGGAGGTCGGTGCTGCCCTCTTGGACCTGGAGGAAGTCCCCTCCAAGTTGGGGCGGTGCTCAGCTTCCTCGGCCCGAATATACTTTTTGCTCCGGAGGAGGAGGTCATAGAATTTCTGCGGGAGCTTCTTGGCGAGGGAAGAGTGGAGGCTGGAGTTGAGGACATTGGATTGGAATGCTGCTGCAGCGACCGACTGGTCGAGGGATGCTATGGACCTGACTTCCGCTGTGAACCTTTTCACATAGTCTCTCAGATTCTCACCCTTCTTCTGGTTGAGGTAGAGTAGCAAAATGCTGGTCTTCTCAGTTCGGCGGCTACTCACGAAGTGGGTGACGAAGAGGGTCTCAAATTGCTCGAAGGAGAATATTGAGGATGTGGCAAGGCAAGAGTACCATTCTCGAGCCGGACCCTTGAGAGTAGCGGGAAAGGTCTTGCACAACAAAGCATCGGAAGCTTGATGGATGAGCATGAAAGTCTTAAAGCTTTCGATGTGATCGACGGGGTCAGAATCCCCGGTATAAGTCTCGAATTGAGGAGGTTTAAAGCCGATTGGTACGGGTGCCTCCATTATGGTTCGGGAAAAAGGAGGTCGACTCGGGCGAAGGGTCCTTCCTCCAAGCTCTTCTTCTCTGTCTAACTGACCCAAGAGCCTCTCCATTTCGTAGAGGCGGCGATAGACAGTGTCATCTCTTCGACGGTAATCAACCGAGCCTCTAGACTCGTCTTCGTACGAGGGGGAGCGGGGGATACGACGACGGTAGCTCCTGGAGCGGCGAGGACTAGGAATGTGCTTGGGGTTGTTAGGATCAGGAGGAGTTAGGGAACGCTGGCGAGGACTTTGGACCGGGGGAGGAGAGGGAATCCTCGGAGCATTGGTGTTGTTGGGTCGGAGATTGAGAGCTTGTAGGATGGTTGCTTGGAATTGCTGGAACTCGGCACGGGTGATGGGTGCCTCATCGTTCCTCGGATGTTGCCGACCTGCGGGAGAATGGGGTCTTCTCCTGTGATGCTCGGGGGAATCTCTCCGCCCTCTTCGGGTAGGGGACCTTCTGTAGTCTCGGCGGTGAGGAGATCGCTCATCCGGACGTTGTTGGGGAGAGGCTCCCTCTCGGGCCCGCTTGTCATCCAGACGGCGGCGAAGATCCTCATCCTTCTGCCGATTGAGGATGGTATTGCGAAGGTCGGAAGCTTGGGGATTGTGGGAGGCCATAGAATCCGTAGAGGCATTGTGTATTGAGACGTGGTCTTGATGGAGAGGTTATCTCTGCGGGTTAGGACGTGAGACCCCTGCACCGGCATTTTGAGGAACGAGGGAACCCTTAGGAGGTTGCTGATTCGGAAGAGGTGGCTGTTCCTGTTGGAGAGGGTTCTCTGCTTGAGGAGGAAGTTGCCCCTGCTGCTGAGCGGGTTGGATGGGGACTTCTTGTTGCTGATCAACGGGGTTGTGTCCACGGTTGGACCCTCTGGATCTTACTTTCCTAGGAGGCATGGCTAGAGAAGATCTGACCAACGGGAAGAGGGGAGGCTGCTATTCGTTTGATTTTCCACAGACGGTGCCAATCTGTTACCGCTAAATCTGGTGTGGGAGCAAACAGATAGTATTTGTGGATTCTTGGAAAACCTGAATAGCAAACCTGAAACCTGTTCCGCCGGAGTTTGACTGTTGACTCCCGCTGTTCACCTGCAAAAAGTGCGAGACATCGGGGTTGATCCCGGCGACGCACCCTCCGACGCTCAAGTCAGTAATCAGCAATAATTATGAAAGAGCGTAAATTGGCAAAAGACTGATTACCTCATAACGGTGGTGGATGGGAGGTATTTATAGCCGCCTTAAGGATCAGATAAGGAATATAATCTCCGTAATCAGATTAGGAATGTAATCCCTAATTCCCAGTGAAAGGATAGATGTAAATCAGGGCCGTTGATTAGAATTAATCAGAGACCTTGATTTTATCCTGCTAGACCGGGTTTGCCGCGGGTTGGAACCCACACCCGGCTGGATATGGATCCGTTCGCGGGTTAATGGATCTTTGAGAAGGAGACCCAGTACCCGCTTCGGACCCATTTGTAGGTGAAATTACCATTTGCCCCTGAGCTTTGAGATTCGTGCCCGATTTGGACGATCCCGATTTAACCTTATTTTTAGCCATTTCACTATCTTAGATGACATACTTCTATTGGAGAGTTCTCTCACCTACTTTATCTTTTCCTACCTATTGGAGTGTGTCACCTAAGATGGTAAACAAAACGGTAGTGAAATTGATAGTGGATGTAGCATTACTCTTGTTCTCTAGTCATTACATTATTAATTACACTCTGTATAATGAAAATTTTTTCAAACTAACTCACTTCTTGAAAGTTTTTCCCAAACTGACCAACATTTTAAAAAATTTCCAAACCGACCCACTCACTTTCTCATATAGCGAGTGTAGTCAAAATTCACTAGCTATATGAGAAAGCGAGTGTTGGTTTTGGGTTTTTTTGGTTTCTTCTTTGGCCAAGACTCGTTGTCTCAAAAAGTAAGTTTGTTTAAGCTCACTTTTCAAAAAAGTGAGCTTGTTTAAGCTCGTTTTTGAGACAGCGAGTGTCTATTGGGGATTTCTTAAGTCCCAGCCTCGCTGTTTTGAGCATTGAGCTCTCCCTCTATCTCTTTCTCTCAACTTTCCCTCTTCGATAACTCATGAACCCTAGCCCCCAAATTCGAGCGTTTGGGTCAATTAACCATCAAAATTTGTTTCAATCTTCCGCATCGAAATTTGGCCAAGATTAACTGAATAGATTGAGATTTATAGGACGTTTTGTGAGTAGGATGTCGAATTTGGGAGACTATGATTTTGGATTTCGGAGTTAGGAGTAAGAATGGAGAGAAGAAAATAAAAAAATTCGAGCATGGGGTTTAAGAAATCCCCAATCGACACTCGCTGTCTCAAAAAACGAGTTTGGTTAAAACAAGTTCGCTGTTTGAGACAACGAGTCTAGGTTAAGAAAGTTTAAAAACTATAATCGACACTCGCTGTCTCAAAAGGCGAGTTTGATTAAAACAAGCTCGCTTTTTGAGACAGAGTATTGGCCAAGGAAGAAACAAAAAAAACTCAAAACCAACGCTCGCTTTCTCAGACAGCCAGTGGATTTTGACTACAGCCAGTGGATTTTGACTACACTCGCTATCTAAGAAAGCGAGTGAGCCAGTTTGGAATTTTTTTTAAAAAGTGGGTCAGTTTGAGAAAAACTTTGAAAAAGTGGGTCAGTTTGGGAAACTCTCCTGTATAATTATGCTGAAGTAGGAGTTAATTTCCTCATACACACCACTTGTACATTAGTTTAAACAATAAGGGGACCCTCTCAAATCATGTCCTCTGAAATGTCATATGGATGGCTCGATCGACAACACTTCCACTCATACATAATATCTAGCTATCATCTTCCACTCATCTACATGCTCTGTGGCTTAAAATTGTGGTGCACATTTAGCGCAATACCATATGCATCTAAATCGGCATAATCACAGCTAGTACGATATCGTTACTCTTCTCATACCATTCACCGCTCTTCCTCTTCTCATGCCATCGCTACTCTCATACAAGATATGCGTAAATTGTCTTTATAATTTCATTTAATTCAATTTGTTGAAAGTTATTTGTACATGCTACCCTAATTTTTGTAGAGGCGAGTTTTGTATATTTAATTGGGTTGTTGACATTAAAAAAAAAACAAAAAAAAAAAAACGAAAAGTGTAAGCGCGCGTTTCCTCATTCACCACCTGTTAGACTTTTTTTCCATAAATACCCATTAATTATTCACCATTTACAGATGTCGATAATTACACAGTTACACTAATAATACTACTAATCTGCACGTGCGATGTACGTTTTAATTATTATTTTACACATAGTAAATAATAGGATGTAATCTGGCATTAAACCTGAGATCTCCCTTTACTCATCACATATTCTTTACAAATTATCTCTACTAGCACAAACTTTTATTAAGAGTAACACTTTTACAAATAATTATATCGTAAATAAATTAGAATTTTGAGGATATTATGGTAACTAACAATAGTTGAGTAATGAATGGGTAATATAATTCTCACTTAAATATGAATGATTGAGATTATATTGAATGAATGTCTACAGACTACAGATTGTTTACAATAACAACTCCAACTCTCTCATTATAATATTAGAGATTAGAGATATGACAACAGTAATCTATACATTTTACTTGGACAAAGATTTTATGTGGAAAGGTGAGCATGCATATGGAGAGAGAGAGAAGCATTCCTCAAATCTTTCTGCTTGGTCCTGCTTGATCCTCTCTTTCGAGTCTCTCTTCCCTCAATTCTCTGAAACCCACTTCTCCTTTCTCCTTTGCATCTCTATCAAAATTTGTAACCCTAAATTATAGTTTCAATCTCTGCATTGTCTGTTCATATCTACCATATACATTCTGTACCTTCCAAAACTATTCTTAATTAAAGAAAAAAAAGAACATAAAGAACAAAGTACTAATCATAAATAGCATGCAAGTATGAAACCATTATCATATAATATCACTTCCCCTCCAAAACATCTCCTCCATGTTACTCCACAAATTACGACACCCCAAAATAAACCAAGGAAGAACAACTATAAGTGCACTAGTAACCCAAAAACAAGTAAAGAAACTCAACCCATTGCATTCTCATGCATGTTTCTCTTAGAGAAGGAAGAAGAAGAAGAACTCCGCAACTCATCAAAAGAAGTCACTCTCTTAGCCCTACTCTTCTTCTTAACCACCACCCTCCTACTCAACTTTGTACTTCTATTATTATCAGAAGAAGAAGAAGAAGAAACAGGCATAGGAATAGAGAAAGAGTTGGGCACGGGAAAATTGGTCTTGGCTTTAGAACCTTTGAGTCTTCTAGCAGCAGAATCATAAGCTTTAGCAGCCTCTTCAGGTGTGTCAAATGTACCCAACCAGTGCCTGCATTTTCCTATCCTGTCCCTTATCTCAGCTGACCACCTACCCCGTGGCCTCTTCCTCACTCCTCTATAACTTGTACCACTCATCTTAACCATAGTACCCTTACTCTTGTTTTCATCTTCTTCTTGATCTTTATTATGTTGCCCATCTTGATGAGGATGGTGATCTTGATTAGAGTTTTTATTACCATAGAGAACATAGTAGCCAACTACTTGAGCTATGCCTTCAAGGGGAGGTGGTGATGATGGAACTTCTTTCATCAATTTGTTGAGAGAACTGGAGTGTGATAATGGTGTGGTATTTATTGTGTTATTTGAGCGTGCCGGAGGGGAATGTGGTGACCAAAACGGTGAGGTTACCTTCTTCTTCTTCTTTTTTCTTTTTTTTTTTCTTTTTTTTTTTTTCTCCCTTCATTTAGAGATAGGAGTATGTGCATGCACAAAATCCGGTACGGTCTGAAGGTGTGCCGTGTACTGAGAGGGGTAAAGGCTAAGGAGGGTTTCAGCTTTTGTTGTTTTAGGTTTTAGGGATCAAAATTCAAAACTCATGAGTAGTGTAGTTTCAGTGAATTTTTTGCCCTACTGACCTACTTTTTGAAACTATTTAGCCGTCAGATCTACTTCCGGAAAATATTTAGTAATCTAACACAATTTTAAACACGTCAACATAAATCGTTATTGAAAATAATAACATAAATTATTTATATGTCGTTGTTTTCAATATCGGCATTTATTAAAAAAAAATCCGCATGACGCTATTTGGAGTAACGACACTAGTTAACTTATTTTCAATCGTGTACTCTATCTAACTTGAAAAAATACAAGTTGTGAAAAAATCCTGCAGATGATGCTGTTGTTTGGACCACGGCAACAACATTACAAATGCTGTTGTTAGGAATAACGACATCAGTTATAATATTCATTTTTAGGGATAACTGATGTCGTCGTTTGGAACAACGGCAACAATTCATTTTATTAGTTATACTTGGCTAATATATTTCTGTGAACTGTTTAATGAGTATTATAACTGATGTCGTTATCTCCAACAACGACATCAGTAATTAGAATGTCGTTCTTGGAGATAACAGCATTATTTATTTCAACACTTAGAATTTTTTCAAAGTCAGAAGATTCACACTTGTATAAAAAATGTGCTGATGCCATTTTTCCAAACAGCGGTATGCTAAAAAGAATTTAAACTGATGCCGCTTTTTGGAAGAACGGCATGGTAATCACCTACGCCGTTATTTTCAATAACGGTTTATACGTGTCCAAAACTGAGTCAGATCGCTAAATATTTTCGGAAGTGGATCAGATCGCCAAATATTTTCAAATAGTGGGTTAGTACGGCAAAAAAATCAGTTTCAGTTTTGTTTACTTTTGAAATTTTTGTTGAAACGGGAGTTGAGGTTGGATCTGGTAAATTACTGGTGAAAATAAAAGGAAATGATGGTAATTATCAATACTAGTATTATACACGTGCTGTGCACGTGGAGGAAATTTGGGGGGAATGCAAAGGGCAAAAAAAAAATTACCTGCACATACGCTGCACGGGTTGGGTTATGGACAAAAGCCTTCTCCCATTATAGTAGTAGAGATACAATAATATATAAAAAGTGAAAATATGTAGAAGTAAAATATGTAGAAGAGAAATGTAAATATATCGAACAAATTTATAGGGGAATATTGTAGCAATAATATTTTTTTATTTTACTTCTTTCTCTCTTTATATTTTTTTCTAAAGTGACTCGTTATGACTTGTGAGATGGACCAAACAAACCGTTTCATTCACAGAGTTTAGGGCACCCCGAAGCATGGAGTTATGGCAAGACAGACTTCTAGGCACCGAGCATGCTCTGCTGGCAGTGGAAAATCATTCACGGAGGAGGAGGAGGAGGTCATAGAGGTGATCTCATAAGTGGGACATGAAAAAGCACCAGGTCAATGGATTTCCAATCCTATTCATCAGACATTCTAGGAAGAAATCAAGGACAACTTCATAGCAGTCATGTCTGAATTCTACGATCACAAGATGAAACTATGTAAGCTCAATTTTGCGGAGGTGGTGCTTATCCCAAAAAAAAAAGGGAGTCTCACAGTGTTGGCGACTTTCGACCCATCAGCCTTCTCAACTAGTTGGTCAAAATAATCACCGAGGTCCTTGCAAATAGGTTAGCAAAGGTGATGGATAGTTTGATTAGCATGAATAGACCGGATTTATCAAAGGCCAGTGTATTCTGGACTGTGTTGTCATTGCATAAGAAACAATTCATCATTGTCATATATCGAATTACAAGAGCTAGCTATTTGTTAGACTTCGAGAAAGCTTATGACTTTGTAGATTGAGATTGTCTATTGAGACAATAAGGGACAGAGATTTTGGAGATAGATGTATCAGATGGATGTGTCATTGTCTGACCGCTAGTAGGACATCTATCATGGTTAATGGTATGGCTGGGTCTCCATTCTCTTGTAGAAGATGTCTGAGGAAGGGAGACCCCCGCCCCCCTCATATTCACAGTTGTGGTAGACATCCTTAAATACATGATAGATAACTGCACATTAGAAGGGTGAATTGCCCCGTAGCTAGTGGTCAAAACCGACCGGGCTGTACAATCTTACAATACGCTGATAATACCCTACATTTTGGTAACTGAAAACCATTTCCTTCAAAGGATTTCTCTACTGCTTTGAGTCATGGTCCGGTCTGCATGTAAAATATCATAAGATTGTCATTATCCCTACTAGTAATCTGCACGTGCAATACATGTTCTAATAAAAAAATTTATATATAGTTGATGCGGTTTGTTTTTGGGAGGCGTGTGGATGCACCAGGTGTGAGTTCTAACTCGATTTGTATTGGTGAAGGAAGCTCCTGTGCGGACGACCCTCAGCCGGGCGAACGGTACGGAAGTAGGCGGTAGTGAGGTGGAGGCTGCATGATCGGCTCGGATCGGGAGGCTCGGATCCGAGGTCTCGTGTACCTGCAGACGGTCTAGGAACACCGGGGTTGGTCCCTGTGGCAGACCCTCCAACGATCTAGTCAGCTACTGAGAGAGAGTAACAGTAACTAGGGTTTGAGTTGGAAAAAATTCATTACTTGGATAAGGGGGAGGGGTCTGGTATTTATAGGAGAAGCCAACCGGGTCTGGACCTGTTTGGGGTCGGGTCTAGGCCCGGTTGCCCGTGGGGCTGAAGCGGTGGAAACCCGAGCGGTATAGGGCTGACGTGGCAGAGGTCCGGGCGGTTTTCCGATGTTGACGTGGCAGATCCGAATGACCCAGAGGCACACGTTTCCTGAGGGGATCCTGTGGCCCAGGAGGGGCCGTGTCATCCGACCCATATCACAAGCCCCACACTCCTGGAGGGCTGGGTGAACCAGTCGTGTAGGAGTGGTCCTTCGCCTCTGTAGGAAGAGCAAGGTGGAGGGTGCGGTGAGAAAGTAGGATCTGCTACTTCCAGAAGAGGCCAGGGGGTAGGAGGAAGGGATCCCTTATTGGAGTTTGCGCAGGATGCTAAGTGTAGAAGAGTCGGAGCGACGCTTGTCGAGCCTTGGGTCGGCAGACGAGCCTCGGGGGTCGTCGGACGAGCCTCGGGGGTCGACGGACGATCCTCTCGCTAGTTGGAAGAGCGAGGGGACGTCGAGGTCTGTCCAATTGAAGCTCGGTTTGCCGAGTGTCTGGGGTCGGTAGAGGAGCTCCGAGAGTCGGCAGACAATCCTGGGTCCTGCCATTTTTCTGAATACTGCAAAACGAGGGTAAAGTTAGAGCATCATAACAAAATTCATATTCCCATCAATACCCCATGGGAAAACCACAACCGTACCCCAAAACCAAAACATCATGTTCTAACTCTATGTGATACTCACGCTCTAGTGTCCACACCTAGGTTTATTTTTATACCATGTTTATTATTACTATTGAAGTGTGCTCTGATACCAATTTCTGTAGCACCCCGAATTTTCAATATGATATCTTAGAAATACGTGGCACAATTTCAAGCATCAACTTCAATTATAATAGTAAACATAGCCAAAAATACAGATAATTTTTTTCAAATTTTATTACATTAGTCCATTACAAATCACAGCGGAAAAACAAACACCTTGAATTACAATCTTTCTTTTACAACTCATTCTTTTAAAATTTACATAAGCCATAACATCAATTGTATCTCAAGTATCCAAATTCCAAGCTATAAGCACCTACCTGTAAAATATGAGGTTAGAGATAACCCTAACCCCTAAAACTACAGGGGTTAGCCATAACGGTGTGAGTGACATAAAATGCAACATAAATAAAACATAAATCATAGAGTCATAAACAACATGTATCAATAGTAAGAATAAATGAAATAAGAAATAACAATAAATAAAACATGAAAACATCAAATGAACTAGACTAAGTGTCAAGTGTAGAAAAACAGGAAACAATATTCATAAAACCAACTCAAGAAAACATCAATGCTATATGCCGACTACTCTATAATGCATACTTGTCGGATTCTATGCATCCCACTCTACATAGGTCCGGTGCAAGCCCTTAACGTTCTCCACTTGATAGAGTTTAATCTCTCGTTATGCAACCTATCCTACTACGATGACTACTACGAGATATAGATCAACTGTGAGTATTAGCCAACACCCCGATAATTCCAGAGGTCAATCTCTATCCACAGATAATTTCGGAGACTATTTCACTCACACATGCGAATCTTCGAGAATACCCCATACCACAAGTTATGGTGCCTCATCACACGAATACCCCATGAGAGTCACCTCGACTCCGATAATTTCAGAGATCAATCCCACACCGCAAGTAATTCTGGAGACTATTTCACTCACCTCGATAATTTCGGGGATTATCTCACACCGCAAGCCATACTGAGATCCATAACTCGTGTTCTTATTTCATCATATCACCATCTAGTGTCTGTCCTTATCTTTTTAAAGTTAATTAAATTAATTCACGAATCTCCTAGAATTGGTGTACCCTACTAGACTTAACTCAACTGATCAGCAACAAGCCTTAACAGGCCAAACCACAACTCTCAACTGCTGGTATACTAGGGTCCCACGCACCCTCTAGAGACTCGCACACAACCATCAAAACCAAACTTTCATTACAACTCATACTTCTTTTATATTTAGAAAACGTCTCGAAAATAATATAATCTGTAGCAAAATGATATTTAGAAAAGTAGGTCATTAATCCAAAAATATTAAAGAATCAATCGTTTTAAAAGAACATCAGAAAAGCTCAAGAAAATATCAGTCAGAGCAGTGGCAGTCGACTTCATACTGTAGTCGGTCGACTGTCCCGCGTAAAAATCCAAAACCTCGAGAAACACTAATCAGAGCAGTGACAGTCAATGGTATAAAGTGATCAATCGCCTGTCTCGCATGAAAATCCAAAACTTCAAGAAAACGTAAATCAGAGCAGTGGCAATCTACTGTATAAAGTGGTCAGTGGATTGTCCAGCATGAAAATTCAAAACTACAAGAAAATATTGCAGCCAGGATCACGACGGTCGACTGTCGAAATTAACCGGTCGACTGTCGCACCTGCAGACTGCAGTTTGAGTTTGTGCATGTTTTAACCGATACGGTGTTTTACTTTATAAAAACGAAATCTGTAAAAGTACATTCCTGAGATGACCAAATGTGACTTGTAGAGTATATAGGAGTTCATAAAACAAATCAAAACTCCCTCGAATTAATAAAATAGCAATTTATTGAATTTCTTCAAAATAAGACATGAATATGTGCATATATCACAATAGGGTATTTGAGAATCAATTATGCGTCAAAATAACTTTGTAAATAGGGAATACATTCCAAAACTATCTCAGTGCTAAAATAATCAAGATTAAATCAAATCTCTATAAAACTCACAAAATTCAATTCCTTCAAAAACAATGAATTGGAGCGTAGGCATATATGTGTATATGGTATATCTAAACCATCAAGAAACCATTGTAAATACGCAATATAGGATTCTAATTCATTTCAGTAATTGAAAACAACTCAAATCCAATTGAAGACTTCACACATTAACAAAATCGCAAAGTGGTCATAATGCATTAGCCCCAAGTCTAGTTATCCCAATCCAACCTTAAAACTTGATCTTTTAATTCATTATCCTTTCTTATGATTCATTTAACTCATATACCATCATTCACAACAGTTAACCCATGAATATATGTGATTGTAACATGTTATAGTCAAACTTCCATTCATCCAAACTCATCAATAGGGTATTCATACATTTTTGATCCATTCGTGCATAACATTCATCATACTCAATCAAATCAGCAATAATTTGAAAGAAATAACCTACTCATGATTTTTATTATGTTCTCTAACAATCTCAAATCATTCATGTGTAAATTTGATCATAAATAACTAGGTTTTCATAAAAGATTCAATTTTTAACTCATCTACTCATCAAATCCATTATATCTTTATACCAATCCCTAATATGCTTTTCTTATAGATAAATCATCACATACAATATTCAAAAAACAATACAAGACAAACATATGTCACGCTCCGCTTCCCAAAAATATGGAATACGGGCGCGTGACAAAGCCCAACGAATAATTTTAACATCATCAATAAACTGTAGGATCGATTCAGCATCATAACAAGAATATAACAAGATATATATATATAACCAAGCATGAATGAATAATTTATTAAATAACAGAAAAAAATTAAAACAAATAATAATATCCAAATAGTTTTCAATGTCTGGATCAAAGATAAAACTCGGGAACAAAAGCCCGTTACAAGGTTCATACAGCAAAAGAAATAAATAACTTAAGGAAAACAAATATTTAAACAAGTCCTTGCTCCAAGTGAAGCCTAGAATGTCTGTTCACCAATTCCAGTAGACAACACATCTCCAAAGTCTGTTTATAAAAATAAAAGGAGAAAATAGAAAAAACAAGATAAATGCCCTTAGTGCAAGTTAGGGTCACAAATAGTAAAAATAAGTACAAGAAATATGGAACAGGAATGGAAATCAAGAATATAATAGGGATGCAACAAGTAGTGGGAATTCATATTCTAGTTAGCAAGAAGGACAACTCAAGTGATCAGGTTGGGTAACAAATACTAGTAATAGAACAAATGGCTAGTGAACATGTAATGACATCAAGCATCAAGTAACAAGTGTTAAGTACAAGTGTCAGGTACAAGTGTCAAGTAACAAGTCTCAAGTCTAGTGTTAAGTTGTCAGGTACAAGTCTCATGTCTCATGTATCATGTCATCAAGTATCAAGTAAGCATGTATCAAGTTCAAGTTTCATGTATCAAGTCTTGTGGTTGTTACTATCTAGGTAGCACTTTATGTATCCATGCTTTTACTACATGATTGCTACATACAATCAGTTACGTTTAGTGGTAGATTTTATAGGGCGGTGTACTCAGATACAAGTATCAAGCAAGCCATGCTCATGAATTGGGTAATCATATAACTAGTTCATGTGTCAAGTCATAACAAAACAAGTCATGAATCATATATATACTAGTTCATGGATCAATAATATACTAGTCCATGAATCGATTGATAATATACTAGTTCATGAATCAAATAATATACTAGTTCATGAATCGAATAATAATATACTAGTTCCTGAGACATGTATCAAGTGGGAAACACGGGCCTCCTTCCGAGTACACTTACCTATATTGTCCACTACCATGGTCTTTCCCTTAACCCCGGCTTATTATTTGTTATTATCATCAAGCAAGCATGAAAGTGTGCGAAACAAGTTAGGTAAACATAATCATGAACATGGAACAAATTTGAGATATTTATCATATTCGAAGGTCAACACGAATCAAAATATCAAGAACAACGAAAATCTCAAATCTGGACAGCACGACGTTGATGTACCAAAACTGCGATTCCCGTTGCTACAAGATAGCAAATGTGGATCCGTTAGAAGTTCTAGAAACTAGACTCCTGCCCGGTTCCAACACATATAATTAAGGTTCATAAAAGTTGTGGTAACATGTGTCAAAACAACAATCTATACAGCTTTTGTGTTCAGCCAGAATTTGTGAATCTAAGTTTATACATGTGAAATGGGGTTGAAACATCCTAAATTAATTCTGAGAAAATTAGAGAATGTTCTCTATGGTGTCCACTAACAGCATGCTAAATTTCAAGGCAACTAATTACTGGTAGCATAGTTAAAATAATTTGTAAACTAAAGAACTGCAGCAGTTTTGTGACTCTACGACTACCGACACAGCAGTAGTAAAACTGCGATATCTCTTAGACTGTAACTCGGAATTCGAAAATTCTGAATGCTATCGACAACTAGACATTCAGAGCTGCATTTCATATCCAGGGCTCGAGTTCAGATTTTGACTTTAAAGGGGTCGAAATAGCAAGTAAAGTTCAGGACAGCAACAAGTGTGAATGTTTTTCATATATAAGTTGAATGATAATTGGTTATTATGAGTCTAGATTAATGTGTGATACAAATATGGGTGTGGTGGTTTTCAAATTAGCAAGCAACATCTATTTCTCAACTTAAGGAATGCAAGATCATCACATACATGATACAACACACATCTACAAGTCTAGGGTTTCTTAGTTTCATGTGCTCAAGTGACTAGGAGATAAATGAGTCCAACTAGTTTGTAAATATAACAACGAAAGGATTGTGACTCTTAAAATTATGAAATCGACAATAAATAATTCAAGATCAATAAATGATGATACAAGGAGTCACAACTACAACCAATTTGCGGTATTTTCAATTAAATGTTTGTACTAGGACAATAAATTGTACAAGGAGAATACTTGCCTTTAAGGCGACAAATAGATCCAATAGTTTGAGAATAACAGGATCAGAATCCTAGCGACACGGCAATGAGCAACGATCACGATGATCACGATCGGGCACGGATCTCGTTGATCAAGATCAAGATGAAGATCAAGCAAATTCAACGGTCGAGATCGAACATAAATAAAACATATAAGAATTAGAAGGGTACCAAAGAGTAACTTATACCATGATTGATAATTGATGAAAAGAACAAAAGTGGATCAAATGTTTAACTCACCAAGTAGGAGACGAACAGGACGATCAAGGGCCGAGATCAAGTGTGATTGGTCGATCGGACGGCTGAGATCGAAGATCAAGATCAAGATCAAGATCAAGATCAAGATGATGATCATGATCGTGATGATCAAAAGAAATCTGACGGTCGAGATTAAGATCTTGATGATCAAGATAATGGAGATCGGATGGCTCAGATCGGATCTGATCGGATCTGATCAGATCTGGAGAGATCGGGTGGCCGAGGAGCGATCTGATCGGTGATCACGATCTTGATCAGATCGGAGGAGATCCAATGGCTGAGATCAATCAAACCCGATCAAAGACGATCGACGGCCCAGAATCACTTGATGAAGATCATGAAGATCCGACGGCCCACGATCAAAGTGATCCAAACTCAAACAAACAGTAACCCGATCAACGGCTCACTGACTTGGCGACTCGAACGGCGGATGGCAGCACGGCAACGGCAGCGACGACGGGATGACGGAGCGCTGCTCACGGTCGCTAGTTGTCTGCCGTGGCACTGTAGAGCGGGGGAGCAGGGTGGCACGATGCTTCTGCTGTCGGAGGGGAGGCAGTGCAGGGGCTGGCGAGGATGAAGACGGCGGGCTGTCGATGAGCAGGGAGGCGTTGCTGTCGTGGCTGTCGTCGAGGGTGTAGGGCAAGGGCGCTGTGCGTCGCTCTGGCTGGGGTTGTTGAGGTCGCGACGACGGAGTACGGGGTGGTGCACAGGCTGACGTTGCGGTGGCTTCGGGATAGAGACAGGGATGAGAGATGAGCGGCAGATGGGCAATGGAGGGGGCAGGTGGTGGTGGTGCACTGCGATGGTAGCGGCGGCACTGTGGGTGGCATGGTGACGGCACGACTGGGGATGGGTTCGGGTTTGCAGCGTCGAGGGGATGAGGTGCAGGAGGAAGACGATGAGGTGACAGGGTAGGGTTTCGGAAGTGGAAGGGGTAAAGGTGAGAAGAGGCGGCTGGTAGGGTTTTGGTTATATGGGGGAGATGAACGGTTTAGTTATATATGGGGTTAGGGAATATGGGTAACGGGTTATAGGGTTTCGGGTTGTGGTTGTTTTAAGAGATATTTGGCTTGGTAACCTTCTTTTTGAAATTATTTAGTCAAATGCCCTTGTTTTGGAAATAATTAGTGAAATACCCTAGTTCTTGATTAGATTTCTATAGTATTCTTCCCATAATAATTTTTATACGATGTGTGACCTTTCTACAAAAACTAAAAGTTTTTGGGTTTTAAGATAATTTTTATTTTTATTCTTAGATTTTAGTTTTTCTGCTTTCTACTTTATAAATTATTAATAAATATACTGAAAATTCTTAAAATTAAATTAAATTTACTTACTTTGTACTGGCTCTGATACCACTTTGGTGGGTGCGTGGGATCTCTTAATCAGTAGTTGTGAGTGGCGCGTAAACTCCTGGAAACCTGAAAATTAAGAGGAGGAGAGTATCAAAAACTTTTGAAAGTCTAAAGAGTAAAGTCTAAATGGTCGAAAAAAAGATCAGAGTGTGTAAAATAATATTCTTCGAAATAATGGATATTGTCAATTCTAAAAAAGTAATCAGGAATGATGGGAATTTCGTCGTCATCGCCATCAAGTTCTTTTATATATTCTGATTCTGTCTCATATTCTTCACTATCATATGGAGGTTCTTCGAGTTCTTCTATATGTCTATGTTCTCCTCCATTCTGTTCATGTTCTTCTAGAAATTGTCTGTATGCAGTAGTAGGACTCCAAACGTAACTACTAAATATACCATTTTCATAAAATAACAAAGATCTTTCGTGATAAGTTAGATCGTCAATTATTTCAACATTTATATTACTAGTTTCTCCAGGAATTATTTGGTTTATTGTTATAATTATTACTCGTTGAATGCTAAAAAAGAATAATTTGAATTCGTAGCAATCATTCATGCTTATTTGTCTATGAGGATAATAAACATCAAAAACTAGCATTCTGTCACTACCTTGATAATTAACCATTAATTCAAAAATTGGTGAGGCAATACCGAAATTATTATCCATTACTTCTTTCGAATAATCAGCAATTATGAAATAAAGAGCAGAGAGAGATTTCTAAGGATACCTAAAAATCAAAACAAAATGGCCCATCATGCTTCCGACCTAGTTAAACTTTTTTGATCTGTTCTGTACCAGTTACTACCAGTGGATAAAATATCCCCGGTATGCACCCCGATTTCTGTGCTCCTTTTACGTTCTTCCCATCTCAAGATTACTATGCCCTCAATAGGGCTTCATCTAAGAGATACGTCTAGAACAACTAGTAGCACTTCGGTACAGATAACCACAAAAGTCTAACTATAGAAGGTAGCAAGTGAGTCTTTTGGCAAGATTATTCAGGCAGAGCCTTACAAAACTCTCTCTAAGGGAAAGAAATTTAGTTGTTCATACCTTATTTTCTACAGAGGCTGATAGATGAACTCATAAAAGACATTTTATTTCCTTCAAGATTGTTACAAACAGACTCTCTTAAGATTATGAGGAATTTTTTTTTACTCTCTATCAAAGTCTGCCCTCTCCCTTACCCTGCCTTCCCTTTTATAGCCGAAGGGATGGCTTCACACCAGATACAATTATTATTCTCCTACATCACTGCTTACATCACATATACAATTATTGCTTCTCTTACATCAGTACTTACATCATAGCTAAATAATTGAGATATTTGCTGCTTATGTAGGGAACATCTTCACGTGCTTTCACATCAGGAACAGTTCTTCGTCAGTCTGCTCTTGTCCTTTTCTGCAGTAGTCACATGAATGCTGTGGTTCCATCCTCATCAGTCTACAGTAGTGGATAGCTGTTTCTTCCGTCATTGTCATATCTCCTTTATGTAAGATTCGGTACCAGCTGTCAAAAACTTCTTTCTTTGACTGGGGTTGTTTAATTTTTGCTATGCTGTAGATCATTAATTTTTGTGGGTCAGGGCTGTCATAGATCCATATGTTACCTTCTCTACTTTGTATGTCCTTTAGTTCACAATACATTGTTCTAAATCCCGTAGCTTTTCTTTCGGCAATCAGTTTTTCAAATTCTTCGGCTTTATATGGTATTATACCGGTTGCTCCAAACAAGATTTGAGTTGTCATCCCTATTTTTATAATATGTTCAGCTGGTAGTTCTTCATTATCTTCAAGGAATTCTGGAATTGCTGAAAATATTCGAACATATATCTTGGATGCCTTCGTAAGACCAAAATAGCTTCTAGCAGCTTTATATACTTCCTTTAGCAACTGACTAAGTTCTTCACATTCTCGAGATGGATAAATCCAGTGGATAAGTCCTCTTTCGAACAATACTCTTACGGTTTTTGGATTAGCTCCTGGTAGTATGATCGTTTTGTTCATATGTTGCTGAGAAATAGTTTTGATAAATTGGTTGACCTGAGTGGTCTGGCATAATTTCTTAATATATTGTAAAAATAAATCCTTCTTGGAGTATTTTGGAGGTTCTGAGAGTAAACTCTCTTTGTAGGTAGTGGGCTGTATGGATGTGGAGTTTTCTTCTTGTGTGGCTATTTTTGTGATCCCACTTGTATTTTGTGGGATAGTAGGTTCACTCCCTTCGCTCATTTTTTCAATACGATCAGAACTTATATGTTGGTAAAATATACTTTGAAGACCACATATTTGCAGCTGTATTTGGTTAAATGCTCCTTTTAATTGCTCCACTGTCTCCTTTAGGTAGACTATATCGTGTTCTATTTGCTGCACTCTGGCTTCCATTCTGCAACAAGCGAAATAGTTAATTTCTTGATAAAAAATCAGCTAAAATATTAAGTTTTCCTTTTATGTTTTCTATCACAAAATCGTAATGTGCTAACTCCATCTGCCACCTTATCAATCTTTTATTTGCTATGGTTGGGTCTATTATTTTATTGATCCAACTTTTTGCTTGGGTATTATCTGTTCTTACCGTAAATTTTGTATGTATTATGAATATTTCAAACTTTTTTATAGCTTTTAAGATCGCTAGTACTTCTTTCTCGTTTATGTGGTAATTTTGTTGGGTTTGTGTAAAAGAACCACTAGTATATCTAGCTAATTTTTCTTCACTTTCTCCTATTTCAATAAATTTTAATACTGCTCCCCAATTAGTTTCACATACATCAGTTTCTATTATCCAAGAACATTCTTTAACTGGTAGTCTTAGCTTTGGTAGCTCTGAAGTTTGTTGTTTTAATAATTTAAGTTTCTCTTCATCCTCCGGGGTCCATTCCCATTTCTTAGACTTTTTAAGTTTTTGTTGCAACCAATTTGTTTTTGCTGATAAATTTGGTATCTAACCCCTTGTTTGGTTTAGTAATCCTATTATGGCTTGTACTTCTCTTTTTTCTTTTAAGACATTAGGAAAAGTCTTTATTTTTTCTGCTATATGTGGTTGTAACTCTATTCCTTCATGCGATAAATTTGTTCTTAAGAATTCTATCTCAGTTCTGAATAATTTCATCTTCTTTTTTGATAGTATAATGCCTGTTTCTTTCACTATTTCTATGAATTTTAGTAGATGTTCTTTATGTTTTTCTTCGTCTTCTGACCCTATTAGAATATCATCTATATATACTAATATAAAATTGTTGTATTTTTCAAAAATTTTGTCCATATATTCTTGAAATATTCCTGGGCTATTTTTGTATCCGAATGGTAATACATTCCATTCATAAAATCCTTGAGGTGTGCTAAATGCCGTTAAAGGTTTTGAATCTTCTGTTAATTTTATATGATAAAATCCTGATTTGCAGTCAAATTTTGAATATATTTTTCTTGTTCTTACTGTGTTAAGTAAGATTTGCATATCTGGTAGTGGGTATCCGAATCTCTTAGTATTTTTATTTAATTTCTTGTAATTTACTACCATTCGAGATTTACCTCTTTTTTCTTCTGAATGCTTTTTTACTATGAATGCTGGTGATGAATGAGGACTTTGTGATTTCCTTATATAATTATTTTCTACTAATTCTTTTATGTGTATTTTGAATTCTTCTAGGTCTGTTGGAGTATGTCTTATTGGTCTAATTTTAATTATTTTGTTCTTATCTATTAACTCTATATGCGCCGTGGGTTTACTTAAGTTCCATTTTGCTAAGGGGTCTTCTCCGCACAGATCCTCTAATTGTTTTTGTAAAATTTCTTTTGTAGTAGTTATTTGAACTTGTTGTATTCTAGTTTTGTTTGGTAAGTATTGATATTCACCACGCTGGGTTGAAGAAACTCTAATGTGTGGTAGGTCAGTTCTGGAATATGGTTGTGTTATTCTAATTGCTATTGCTTGGTGTCCGCAAGGTGTTGTGAATACAACTGATTTATGTGATATAGTTATGGGATAGTATTGTTGGAAGAAGTCATTTCCTAAGAGTACGTCATTATTTATCGTTAAATTGGTATACTATGGGTATTTTTAGTATGTAATTTCCTATTTGTACACTAACGTTTTGTTGGTATTTGTCCAGTATGATTGTTTGTCCGGTCAATCCAGATATGGCTTTTTTATTAAACCCATCTTGTTTCCATTTTTGGTAGTATATTCTCGCGGCATAAACTAGTACCTGCTCCGGTGTCTATTAGACTATGATAGTTTCTTGATTTGAATCCGTCGTAAACAAATTCTGTTAGGATGTATAATGTGTTTTTTGTTGCTCTTAATGGATTCATTTGTCCAATATCCTATTTATTACCATACTTTCATTGTTTATTGTTATTGTGAGTTTTTCTTCTTGAATCGAGTAAGGTTGTACTGATGTAAGGAAGTCAGTTCCTAATAACATATCATTAACATGTTGTTCTGGGTCTACATGTAAATGTAACAACATTTCCTTTTTACCATTGATCCTTAGTGGTAGTATGATTTTATGTACAATTGGATGTCTATTATTGTAATAATCTAAGTAATAATATGGGTTATCTAATGTTATCAATTCAGTGGTTTTTATATTTGTTTGTTTAATATATGAATTAGTAGCTCCTGTGTCGACTAAGGCTATTTGTTTATTCCATTTTCCGTTGTCATAATATTCTATTTCTATTTTAAATTGGTTATTATTTTGGTGTTCTAATGTATTTATTATTGGTATTACTTCTAATGTTTGTTGTTTATTTCTTATTGATAGTGACCTTTTTCCGAACATTATTTATGGTGCTTTTTCTTTTTCTTTTTCTTTTGCTTTATTAAAGTCGAATTTTATATAATTTGGTATGGTCATTTCAGGGTTTTCTCTAGCTGGTTTGTATCTTATGATTTCGCTGAATAGCGGCTCTATTTTAAAATTGTCCGTATTTCTATTCTTTACTTTGTGCTTACTAGTGAAAGCGTAAATATTTCTTATTTGTATGCTCATAACTTTGCTTTTTTCTATCATTTCTATACCTGATAACTTATGATACATGACTAGGCTTTTATCTTTATTTTCTTCTGTCATGCTTATAGAGAAATTAGGTTTTATTGTGAACTTTATCTTTTGGTACATTAGGTTTCCTTGCACTATTCCTATTAAGGCGTCTTGTGTACTTGATATTATCCTATCATCCATTAGATATATTTGGAGGGACGTATTTATTCCTTCTTTAAAATAAGCTTTTATTATTATTTGTACAGCTCCTAAATGTATGTGTCTTAATGTTTTTCTGGTTTTTTCGTTTATCTTTTCCATTTCTTGTCTTATTATTCTTTCTGTTATTAATGGGATTATGGTTTTGCCTTGTGCTTGTTCAATGTCTATAGGTTGTTCATTATTCCTAGCTATTACTATAGTGCTTTTCTTTCTTTCAAATATTGGTAGTTTAAAGATTTCTTTTGGATTTACATCTAATTTGGTCTCTCTTATTTTATCGTATTTTTGTATGTCAAAGCACATTCTTTCTCTTAATTCTTCATTGTTTTCTTCTCTTTCTGAGGGTTCTCCTATTTCTGTTAGATTCGTTAACATGTATATTTCACATTCTTCTGTTTCACCTTCACTACTTCCACTATCTTCTTCCATTACCATTATTTCTTCATCTTCACTTATATCTGACCATTCTTCATCATATTCTATGGGTTCGTAATTTATGCTATTCATCTCTTCAATTTCTTCTACGTATTTTACATTTTCTTTTTTCATTCGTTTAGGACAATTTGGTGATATATGTCCTACCTCCCCACATATGTAACAATTACATTTTTTTGGATTTTTTGTATATTGCCTATTTTTATTTTTATTCATTTTTCTAAAGTATTTTTTAAAAGGTTTTCTATATCTCTTAAAAGTTTTCCTATATTTTGGTTGATATTTTGGGAATTTGTGATTATTCTTCTTTGTGTATCTATAGTTATTATTGCATCCCCAAGGGTTCGGTCTTGCATCTTCACAGCAAATTCTTTGTTTATATGTTCTGAAATATTTCATTGTTGCCCTGGCCTCTTGGCATACTTTGTCTCTATAGTCTTTTACAAATTGCGTTCTATACCCTAAAGTGTCTACTTCAGGCTTTACTTTCTCATTTACGTATGCACTATATATGTTTATGCTCCATGGATCAGGTAATTTTAGAAAGAATGAGTCTAAAATTGGACTCCGTTCTTCTTTTGTGTAATAACTATCTTGATAATATTCTCGGAATTCACAAGCATAGTTGTCAAAATGGCACATGTCGCATATTTCTAAGTTACTTAGTCTCCATCTTGCTTGATTCTTTTTATATATAGTGTGTTTTTCTCCTTTATCGTATATGCTGAATTCGGTTCTTATTGCTTTTTCGTAATTTGTAATTATTTCTTTTAAACCTAAAGTCCGTTGTGCTGAACTTTCTTCAGTTCCATTATCATCAATTGGTCTTGATTTTCTTATATTATTTCTTTCTTCTTCTTCTAGTCCATTCCACCATTTTGCTACTACTCCCATAAAGGTAGCTTCTATGAATTTTTCAAATGCATTTCCGTTAAGGTTTTGTCTAAATCCTACGATTAGTGACGCTTTTACCCATTCTTCAATTGTTCTATCTACATCTTTTACGCAATCTAGGTCTAACCATTCTCCATTTCCTGCTATTCCTTTTTCGAAATGTTCTGTTGGTTCATATTTTGGAGTTTCTTTTTCTTTACCTTTTCCTAGTTGCGTTCTTCTTTTCGTATTTTGCCATTTCCATGGTAATTGGTATGGCTTTTTGTGAGGTGGTGGTCTTAAGATTTCATACATGTTACTTGGAATTTCTGAAGGTTTTTCAATAATTTTATCTTTGTCCATTTTTACTTCTTCGTGTGCTATATCTAGATTTTTTAATGCTTCTTGCACTTCTTCTGAATTAGGATTTGCCATTAAATCTTCTATTTCTAAAATATTTATATTAAGTTTCGTTATGGCTTCTAGTTCTTGCATACCTTCCTCTGTTATGCCCAGTTCTTCTTCTGGGTATTCTGTCATATATCTTCCTAATTCTTTTATATTTTTATTTATGATTCTTAAATCTTTTCTTATATCAATGAACATTTCAGGACCGGTGTAAACTTCTTCCAAGTCTTGTATGTTTAAATAAATTTTTGGCTCCATATCCTACTATTTTGTCTGCTAGTAGGTGTTGGTAATACCAACTTGCTTCTTCGTTTCTGTAATCTAATACTTTGTATGCTATTTGTTTTTGTATTTCTTTAGGTAGTTGATTAGTTACTTTTGTTGTTAATAATAGGTATTCTGATATTTCTTTACTGGCAATATGCTTGCTTTCTACTAATCTTTTGTCAACGTATCTAATTTTGAATTTTGAAAGATTTTTTAATTTTAGTTTCTCTATTTTCTGTGAATTATCCAGCTTTTTTAAGGTTAAGGTGTATTATAGTATATATTTTCTAGAGTGGGGTTATATCTAAAATTTTGCTTTTTGGTTATTTAATTAAAAGGGGTAGTTGGCTAAATATTTTTGGAAGAAGGGTATTTGGCTAAATATTTTTGAAAAGTGGGGTATTTACCCACTATGCTCTTGTTTTAACGGGTAAGGTTTGATTAAAATCCAATAGGAACATATAGGGTATTAAAATAGGGTAGTGGATTATCCAATAAGAAAAAATTAAATAATATAATACTAATTTAATTAACACTCAATTTAATAATAATAATAAAATGGAGCAGCTTTCAAAATAAATGGCTATATATAATTTGCAAGATACATTTTGTTTTAGTCGAGTTAAAAGAAAAATGATAATAAGAATAAGAATAACCGAAATACTAATAATAATAACAATAGTAACAAAAATAATAGGATTTGAATTACTACGTAAATTCATTGGAAAATAGCCACAAATAAGGTCATCGATTACAGATAGACTTTAACGGAAGATCCAAGAATACATTTTAAAAAAGAATTTGAAAGCGGGAAAAAATAATTTACAAAAAATTTAAATGTAGAAAATGCACGGAAATACATATATACGGGAAACAAGGGTTAAAACATATATCACTCACCTCTTTGAAGAATCAACCGAAGAAAATAAAGAATAAGAAAAGTCATCCTTCGCAAGAAAACCAAGAATTTCCGCTTGAAAACTCCAAAAAATAACAATAAGAAACCCCTTTGTGTCGTGCAACAAAGAGATGGCTTCCCCTCACCCTAATATAGGCCGGAATAAGGGTGTCTAGGGTTTTTGAGTAGATTTGTAAAATGCCTCTTTTAAAATTATACCTTTACATATATAAATCCTTATACTTGGAAATTGAATAAAACCAACTTAATTAAGGTTTAAAAACAAAAACAACCATCCTATAACCAGTCGGCACTGTTTTGAAAACCCAAAAAAACGAATTTGCACTTTTACCCCTCTAAATAGCAATTTTGCAAAAAGACCATCCTTTACCAAAACTTGCAAAATAAACCAAATTTATTATTAAAAAAAAAAAGCAAACCCTTTACCTTTGAGTTGACTAGGCATCATGCCCAGGCCAAAAATTCAAAAATCTGGAGTTTTCACTCCAAGTGGTAATTTTGCACAAAAGCCCTTCTTTTTGTAATATTTGAAAATAGGTCAAATAATTATCAGAAAAATTCAGAAAATTCAAAAATAATATTTAATAATAAATAATGAGTTTTCCGAAAATAAATTTTGACTTTGAACTTCCCAAGAAAAATTTGCACGTGTAAAAAGATAAATTTTCAGAAAATATTTTATTAAATCTCAAAAAATCATTTTAATTCATTTATAAATCTTTAAAAAATTATTTAAAAATCTGGGGTATTACAAGTTTATTATATATACCATCTTAGTTCTTTTGATTTTTCTGATATGTGACTAAAGTTCCTCAACCAATTTTCTCCCATCAAATGGCTAACTTAGGGAGACAATTTCTCATTTACCCCATAACCATTTTTAGCAAATAAATATACGATTTTGATGTATTCATGAAGGAGAACAACAATCCATAAAGATCTCTCACTAACATATATAAGATCTTACTCAAAAATTACCTCAAAACTGGTTCGTATGTTAAAACACTCATTTTCCAACATATGGTCCTCTTTGGTAAATGGTGGTGAAAATTGTACTCCATCACCCTAATGGTGACAATATTTCATAGTCTCACCTTCAAGGAAAGGGTTTACACAAACATGGCTTCAAGGTGAGCCCCAGAGTCTTGTAATTTTGGAAAAGCGTCTCAACAGTCTATGACATATTTTGTAGTGGAGTAACATCATTCATAGGTAATGTCCTGACAACTAAATTTTGGTGGGACAAATGGTATGGAGCACGTATCTTATGTAACATATTTTTAGACCTCTATGAGAAAGCTAATCAACCGCATATATCAATGGCCAAAACATAGAAAAGGTGGTCATAGGGACACTCTTTGAGATTCCGCTTGATTCAGAAATTTCAATTGAGACTAAAATACTGCAAGAGTATATTACACATTTAGCGGTGAGGTGTTCACAAGCCCGAACCAGAAAACGTGGAAGTTAAAAAAGTCTGAATCCTTTATGATTTGCTAATTTTTTTAACTGCATCCACTTTAGAAAAATATTCTATTTTAGTTAGAAATGATACTATGGTTAAAGATAAAATTACTGATTAATTTGATAGTTACATATGGGTTGGAGATGGCCCCACGAATGTGCATGATCACCAATTCTACTACATGAAAGCAAACAAGTACAAATTGTGATTCATGTACAATAGCATTCGGGTCGGGTCCTTCACTATCCGGATCTGGAGCCGATTCCTGTGGGTCCAAAAAAGGGACCCAGACCTGGACTTGTGAGGACCGGGTACGGTTTCGGGTCCGGGTCCGGGTCCTATTAAATATTCCTACCCATTCGGGTAGGAGCGGGAGTGTGAGCGGCGAGTGGAGACGGCAGGTTGAGGATTTAGAATAGAGGAGAGAAGAAAAAAGCATGAGTTTTGAGTTTGAAAGAGGAAGATTTAAGATTGAGGAGGAAGGAGGGAAGGTGTTGCCGCTAAATCTGGTGTGGGGACAAACAGATAGTATTTGTGGATTCTTAGGGAAACTGAATAGCAAACCTAACCTGTTCCGCCGGAGTTCGATCGTTGACTCCCGCCGTTCACCTGCAAGGGAGTGCGAGACATCGGGGTTGATCCCGGCGACGCACCCTCTGACGCTCAAGTCAGTAATCTGGAAGACTATGAAAGAGCGCAAAAACTGGTGAAAGATTGATTACCTCTTAATGGAGATGGTTGGGGGGTATTTATAGGCGTCTTGGGGAACCGATTAGGCATGTAATTCCTGTGTATAGATAAGGAATGTAATCCCTAATCCCCAGTGGAAATATAGATATGAATCTGGGCCGTTGATTAATATTAATCAGAAACCCTAATTCTATCCCGCTGGACTGGGTTTGTTGCGGGTTGAAACCCGCACCCAGTTGAGGTGGATCCGTTCGCGGGTTATTGGGTCTGTGAGAAGGAGACCCAGTACCCGCTTCAGACCCGTTTGTAGGTGAAATTACTATTTTACCCCTGAGCTTTAGGATTCGTGTCCAATTTGGACGGTCTCGATTAAACCCCTGCTTTTAGTCACATCACGACCCCCCCACTCCTAAAGGCTGAGGGCGATCAGTCTTTGAGGAGTAGTTTGACTGTATTAGTGGCTAGCGGAGTTGTATCGGAGTCCGAATGGGTGATTTTTGAATCCTGAAGCGGGGGGGGGGGGGGGGGGGGGGGGGTAAGGTAGCTCCTTCTTTTTTGAAGCCATACGATGTTCCGAGGTCGTATCGAGTTTTTATCCATTTTTTCGGGCTATTTATTTAATTTTGCGATTTGTTAACTAATCGTTCGGGGGTCTTAACAGTATATTCTGGGCAATAATTGTTCGTCCAGGGGCTCAAAAATATCCCCCCGAATTTTTAATTATTTCCTAGAATTTTTAGATAATTTTCCCGAATTTTTAGCAATTTTTTCGCAATTTTTAAATAAATAAAACGATTTAAATAAATAAAAATCGATTTTTAAATACTTATTTATGACGTGGCGGAATCTGGACCATCGATCAGGGCGAAGCGCGAATTTCTGAACGATCAGACGGTCCCTGCTCCTCGGCAGGCTTTTTTGCCGTATACGAGGGTCGGCTCCTTGGTTCCTCGGCTCGGAGAGTTAGTGCCTCGGCTCGGAGGATCCGAGGTACGTGGCATCATCTGGGCCGTCCATTTCAGCGTGGATCCCCATAAAACGCTATCTTGTCGTTTAGTGGACGTGGCAAGATCTGGACCGTCCATCATGACGAGCGCGCTTTTTCACAAGATCCAACGGCTGATATGGGTCGGCGTGTTTTTTCGCCATATACGAGGGTCGGTGCCTCGTCATCTCGGCTCAGAGCCTCGGTGTTGCTGGCCGAGGCGCTGAGTTGGACTTTTTAAAGGAAGCGCCTGTTGATGATTCCGTTTTTTCGAGCCCTGTGGCTCGGCTGCTCGACTAAGCTGTTCGGTAGCTCGGTTGAGCAGGCCGATGGCAGTCAGTTCGGAAGGTACACGTGGGCGGATCTGGTCCGTTTATCATGGCGCGCATCACGAGGATGGGGTTCAGATCACAAGAAAACGTTATCTTGTCGTTTTGTGGGCGTGGCGAAATCTGAACCGTCCATCGAATTCTGACACGAATTTTGGAGAGATCCGACGGTGACTTCGTCTCGGGGAGATTTTTCTCCATATACGAGGGTCGGTTCCTCGTCATCTCGGCTCGGATCCTCAGAGTTGTTGGCCGAGGCGCTGAGTTAGGTATTTTGAAAGATGTCTTTGACTGGTTGCTGCCTTCCGAGCCCAGTAGCTCGGCTGCTCGACTAAGCTGTTCGGTAGCTCGGTCGAGCATGCCGATGGCGGGCCGTTCGGAAGGTACACGTGGGCGGATCTGGTCCGTTCATCATGGCGCGCATCACGAGGATGGGGTTCAGATCACGAGAAAACGTTATCTTGTCGTTTTGTGGTCGTGGCAAGATCTGAACCGTCCATCGGATTCTGACGCGAATGTTGGAGAGATCCGACGGTGACTTCGCCTCGGGAGGATTTTTCTCCATATACGAGGGTCGGTTCCTCGTCACCTCGGCTCGGAGCCTCAGTGCTGTTGGCTGAGGCGCTGAGCTGGAAATTTTGAAGGAACTCAGTAGCTCGGTTGCTTAGCCGGGCTGTTCGATAGCTCGGCTTGGCAGACCGGTGGCCGAGTCATTGACTTGGGTGATTTGAAGAGTTTTTCGCTTCTCGTAACGTCGCGACTTTCCGCTTGGCGCTTTGGCTTCTTAGTGGGCCTTTGAGATTCCCAAGGAGGCCCACTATCCCCTAGGGTTATAAGTTTTCACTCCCCTACCCCCAAGCTCATTTCTTACTTTTCACTCCAAGATTTCACTTTTGTTTTCTAAGTTCTCTGCTAGCGGCGATTCTTGCTCCAAGGTGGTGACGTTAGCTGTCGCGTGGGCCAAGCGACTTCCGGCGAGCACATTCCGACCGTGTACGTCACTTCAAAGGTCAGTCTACTTTGCCTTAGCTTTTTTCTAGAGATGTCAAGAGTGAACTCGGGGAGTGGTGCCTCGTCTTCGGGCGATGATGGCGCCGAGGAGAGGAGAAGGGCGGAGGTCCGAAGGAAGGGAAAGCAGATCGCCAAGCCGTCGGCTGCCGAGACGAGGCAGGAGAAGAAGAAGAGGAGGGTGGCGACCCAATCTCCCGTGGTTGAGGAGATTGTGGAGAACCCGAAGCAAGCCCCCGAGATGGGACGGTATCCCTCTGTTCTGTCCGGGCATTCGGGGGTCAGGCAGTACGAGGGCGACCTTTTGGAGAAAGCGATCTACGGAAAGTCGAAGGTCGTCGAAGAACCTAACTCGGCCCTTCCCACCGAAGCCGACGAGCTCATTTCGGTGTTATCCGAGAAGGATCTCCTTCGGATCAAAAAGGGATTCGCCATCCCTCCGGAGTACAAACTGATGATCCCCGGTCCCGGGATGCAAGCGAATTCCAAGCTGTCGTCGTCGGATATGTGCATGTTCGACTTTGACTCCTTGAATGCCGGACTACGTTTCTCGCTGCATCCTTTCATCCTCCAGATCCTCAGCTAATTCTGCCTCGCGCCGACCCAATTCATGCCGAACACATGGCGTCACGTGAATGCTTTCCTGCTTCAGTGCTACAAAGCTGAAGTAGAGCCGAACCTAACGGTCTTCCGAGGCCTGTATCGTATAAACCGGCAGCACAAGACGGAGCATCGGTACTACTTGGGGCCGAGGAAGGGCGTTAGGATCATAGAAAACCCGGACTCAATTAAGGGTTGGAAGGAGAAGTATTTTATATTAAGGGGTGAGGCGATACGGCACATTCCGACCCGGTGGAAAGTGGAGGTGCCGAAATTTGCCAGAGCCGACCCCGTACTGTCTGAGGCCGAGGAGGAGGTGGCAAGAAAGATCATGGCCCTTCCCCTATTGAGTTGGAGGGAGTTGACGGAGGAGGTGTTGTTCGGGTCCGGCCTTAGCCCCATCGACCCGAGTATGCTCCTGACATCTTATTAATTTTCGTTTTTCTTTCAAGTCTTTAGTTCGTCTCGCTAACTCGTTTCTTTTTTTTGTTGTCCGATGCAGAAGCGATGAAGATTGATTTCAACGCCATGATGGCCGATAGGTCCAAGTTGGCCAGGGGTAGAAAGAGGAAGAGGGCGGCCGTGGCTGCCTCGTCGACTCCGCAGCCCACGGTCGCCTCTACCATCACCCCGCCTCCTCCGACTACTGAGGTGCCTTCGGAGGTGGTTGTTGCCGAGGAGCCCTCGGCCCTTGTGGCCCCGAGCGTGATTGAGGGGGCCTTTGATGTCAACGCGGCGCTGACGCTTGAGGCTCCGCCGTTGACTAAAGCGGCCGAGGAAATACTGACCGAGCAGCACAAGCAGTTGTTTGTGCCGAACTGGCGAGTAAAGAATCATGACGGATTCCTCGACAACTCGCAGATGTCGGTTCAGGTCGTCAAGCACTTGGCGAAGCCAAAGGACAGAGCCGCGCTGAAGGCGGGGACGGTTGGCGACGATACCTATGAAGTGGCTCGGTCGCTCGTGTCGGTAAGTGTCTTTTTGCGAATTTCTTCAAGTTTGCTGCTCGGCTTGCACATTGCTCTGATCGTTGTCTTTGCAGGCCACCTGCCACTTCGGCCACCTCCTCGAGACGTTCGCCGCGCAGGAGAAGGAGCTGAAGGCTGCCAGCGACAAGGACAGGGCGGAGAAGGTCAAGGCAGTTCTGCAGCTCAAGGCTGAGCAGCGGCGGGCCGAGTCCTTGGAAGTCCAGGTCACCGACCTTGAGGCGGACTTGGAGAGAGTCTAAGGGCGACTTGACGCGGAGTCCGCCAAGGCCAAGAAGGCTGCCGAGGAGCTGGCCGCGTCGGTGAAGTCTCTGGCCGACCTGAAGGCGGAGAAGGAGGCGCTGGCCGTGAAGATTAGGGCCGAGGTGGAGGCCGAAGCCGAGGCTGAGGCAAAGAAACACATGGCCGAGAACATGGAGAGGTCTTATCAGACAGCGCTCGACCATGTTCAAGCTCGTGTCCCCGGCTTCGAGCGGGTCGGCTACCGACTGTGGCCCGGGTCGCCCTCAGGCGGTGAGGAGGAGGGGGGCGAAGGCGACGAGGTCGAAGGCGAGGACGAGGAGGATGAGGCCGACCCACCTGTGGCGGACGCCCAGGTCCAGGGGAGGATCGAGGGGCCATCTGTCGATGCGCCCGTGGTCGAAGCGGCGACGCAGGTGGACCCCTGATCCCCTCGTTAAGCTTTTTGTAGTTTTTGTTTTGTTTTTTCTTCCAAACATTGTAATGCCTTTTGCGGACTGGCCACCGCTTTTGATGAATGAAAAGTTTTTTGATTTCGAAATTTTGTCTAAGTGTTTGGTTCGGCAATATAGTACTTCAATGTTGTCCCTTTCTCATTTCAGATTGCCGAGCAGACTCTTATTACCTCGGCTGATCGGCACCGAGCCGAGTTGTTTAAGCGGTCTCGGGAGGATCGTCTCGAGGGTGAGGTTCATCTGATGAGGAGAATACTTTATAATGTAGAGAAGAGGAATAGTGAGCTGTTGGTCGAGCTGCATCATCTGCGGATAGTCGAGGCCGAACTATCTGCGAAGGAAGAAGAGTTGGCTCGGGTTTCGGCCGAACGAGACGACTTTGCAAGGAAGGTAGAACAGTTGCAAAGGGTGACGGTCGACAAGAGCATCGAGGTGACCCACTTGCGCCGCATTATATCCGACAGTGCCGAGTATCCTGGTTCGGCAAAGCTTCCTCGGTTTAAAGTGATAGTAAAGGATGACACGTTGAAGGATCGAATCGTCGAACTGGAAGAAGAGGTTGCTCGGCTCAAGCCTCAGCCGGTGAGGGCTAACGTCCGGAGCACCTCGTGCACTCGCGAAGAGATCGAGCGAGGGATTACGTTTTATCAGGCCGCGAGCCGAACCCCCATCATAGGTAGGACAGCAGCCGACGCCCAAAGTGGGGTAGCGGTGTCCTCAAGTGGTGCTTCGGTTGGAGCGACTGTCAGGGTCAGCGGCGAGGGGGTGTCTCGATTCGTCGGTCTAGAGACGAGCTCGGAGGTCAAGAAGCGCCGACCCAAGGTGTCGCTGAACCGGAGCGTCCCCCTTCCTCGGAGGCAGTGAACGGGTCGTGTCTTGTCTTCGGGCTTGCGAACTTTGCTTTGTTGTAATCTTTTTGTAAATTTATCCAAGTTATTAATAAAATTGGAGTTGATTTATCCGAACTGTTTTCTGCTGGCTTCTTATTGTGCTGTAATTGCGCTAGCTAGGGTAGGCTCGAAATGAACCGCGAGGCAAGTGTTTGCTTCGTCGAGCATCTTGGCCTCGAAACTTACACTTTTGCCGCGGTTCTGAATCTTGCTCGGCGCCTTCATGTGCGGCTCGGTGCGGCCGCTAAGGTACAGCTGTTTCGAAGCTGCGGCCACACGGCTTGATTAGGAATGCGGGCCCTCGGACGTCCGAGCGTGGTTCTGAAAAGATGGGGCCAGTCCCATAACAGCATTAATAGCACTCCGGGATCCATGGGGGCGTTTCACCTTTCCAGGGGCGTTGGGAATGGTGCCCCTTAATTAATACGCGGCGCTCCAGCTCCCTAGACGCGACTTTTGGACTCTCGAGAGTCATAATGACAGTCTCTTGGGGGAAGGCTATAAATCCCACACCCCCTTGTAGTTTTTGTCATTGCAGTCTTGAACTCTAGTGGCATCGATGGTGTCTGCCCTTGGGCGGATGCCAGCTTTGCGAAAAATTTTCGCCCCTAAAGGTTCGGAGGGGTGGTCACTTTACTGCCTTGTTCTTGTCCCGTTCCTGACGACTACGATGCGGGTGTCAGGGGCGGGGGAGGACAAGGCAGAAGAGTTGGCGACCGTAGTCCGGACCCGAGGGGAAGGTTCTTCGGAAGGACGGGTGGTCGTTCTTCCACCATGGTCTTCTCCTGACTCTGACGGCCTCGGTGCGGATGTCAGGGTCAGGGGAGACCATGGTGGAAGAGGTGATGACCCTGGTCCGAATCCGAGGAAGGAGTTTGCTTCGGGAGGACGGGTGGTCGTTCTTCCACCGTGATCTTCTCCCGATTCTGACTGCCCCGATGTGGGTGTCTGGGTCGGGGAAGATCATGGTAGAAGAGGTGATGACCCAAGTCCTAAACCTTAACCCAAACCTTTCTGTCGGCTTAGCTGGATACTTGCTCGGCACGGGGTCGGCTGTGCTTTCGTGGCTTGGTAACCGGAGTGTCTTTCGCCGAAGGTTGGTTCTGGTTGCCTGTCGCTCGACGTTTGGGGCCGAGCGAGGTGAGGTGATCAGAGCCGTTGGATGGTGGCACGAATCTTGAGGCGGGTCCAGTTCCCAAGAAAATGTTATCTTGTCGTTTTGTGGACACGTGGCTGAATCAGATCCGTTCACCACACTTCAGCACACATTTTGAGACGATCTGACGGTGGTTTCGCCTCGAAAGGTTTTTTCGCCATATACGAGGGTCGGTACCTCGTCCGCTCGGCTCGATAGTCATGGGGGCAGGTCGGAATGGCCATCTAACCCCGGCCCGTTTGAGGACGAGCCGGTGAGGTAAAGTCGAGCCATAGGGCCCCTACCATCGTTAGATTAGTTTAAGGGTTGTGGGAGCAATTCCGAATGGCGAACTACTTCTAGATCGCTTAGGAGCGAATTTGCGAAGTAGAATCGAGCCAAGTGTTGGACTCCGAACCATTCAACGGCTGCGGGAGCAATTCCGAACGGCGATCTACTTCTGGCTCGTCTGTGGGCGAGCCGAGGAGGTAAAGTCGAGCCGAGTGTTGGACTCCGAACCATCGTGAAATTAGTTTAAGGGTTGTGAGAGCAGTTCCGAATGGCAAACTACTTCTAGATCGCTTAGGAGTGAACTTGCGAAGTAGAATCGAGCCAAGTGTTGGACTCCGAACCATTCAACAGCTGCGGGAGCAATTCCGAACGGCGATCTACTTCTGGCTCGTCTGTGAGCGAGCCGAGGAAGTAAAGTCGAGCCGAGTGTTGGACTCCGAACCATCGTGAGATTAGTTTAAGGGTTGTGGGAGCAGTTCCGAATGGCGAACTACTTCTAGATCGCTTAGGAGCGAACTTGCAAAGTAGAATCGAGCCAAGTGTTGGACTCCGAACCATTCAACGGCTGCGGGAGCAATTCCGAATGTGGGCGAGCTGAGGAAGTAAAGTCGAGCCGAGTATTGGACTCCGAACCATCGTGAGATTAGTTTAAGGGTTGTGGGAGCAGTTCCGAATGGCGAACTACTTCTAGATCGCTTAGGAGCGAACTTGCGAAGTAGAATCGAGCCAAGTGTTGGACTCCGAACCATTCAACGGCTGCGGGAGCAATTCTGAACGGCGATCTACTTCTGGCTCGTCTGTGGGCGAGCCGAGGAAGTAAAGTCGAGCTGAGTGTTGGACTCCGAACCATCGTGAGATTAGTTTAAGGGTTGTGGGAGCAGTTCCGAATGGCGAACTACTTCTAGATCGCTTAGGAGCGAACTTGCGAAGTAGAATCGAGCCAAGTGTTGGACTCCGAACCATCGTGAGATTAAAGAGTTAAAGGCAGAGAGATATAATAGTAGCAAAAATTTGAAGAAACTTTATTTATTAATATCTACTGATCGGCTGCTTCTAAAGTTGCTAGCCGTTATTACAATGAAAAATAAAAGAAAATTATTACAAGTAACAGGAAAGGAACGGTTCGACATCTCGAATTACTTAGAGAGGCGTTGTTGCTCTCTCTTGGTATTTTAAGAGATGGTCGGCATTCCAAGTCCTGGGAATTTTCCTGCCTTCGAGATCTTCTAGTCTGTATGTGTCGGGGCAGATTTCTTTAGAAATCTTGTAAGGACCCTCCCAGTTCGGGGCTAATTTGCTTTTCTGACTAGGGAACGAGATGGCCAACTTTCGGAGGACCAGGTCCCCTTCTCTGAGGTCCGTTGGGCGGACTCTTTTGTTGTATGCTAGCTCGATCCTTCTTCGGTAAGTTTGCTGGCGTATGGCAGCTCTCTCTCGGATTTCGTCTATCAGATCTAGACTTGCCCTGAGCTCCTTAGCGTTCTGTTCTTCTTCATAAGCTGTCAGGCGAGGAGAGGGTAACCCGACTTGTAGGGGGATGATGGCTTCGGACCCGTAGGTGAGATTGAATGGGCTCTCACCTGTTGGGGTTCGCTTCGTGGTGCGGTAATTCCAGAGCACGTTGGGCAGCTAATCGACCCACAAGCCTTTGGAACACTTGTCTAACCTCTTCTTAATGCCTGAAAGGATCTGTCGGTTGGCATTCTCGGCTTGGCCATTCGACTGAGGATGGGAGACGGAGGAGAAATGGTGTTGTATGGCGAGGTCTTCACATAAAGCTCGGAAGGCAGCCCCCATGAATTGCGTTCCGTTGTCTGTAATTAGGACCCTAGGGACGCCGAATCGGCAGATCACGCTCTTCCAGAAGAATTGAACAACCTTGTTTTCGGTGATCGTGGCCAGGGGCTCGGCCTCTATCCATTTCGAAAAATAGTCGACTGCCACGACTAGGAACTTGAGCTGTCCGGGGGCTGGCGGAAACGGCCCTAGTAAATCCATCCCCCACATTGCAAAGGGGATCGGACTTGATAGGGAAGTTAGTGGTGCTTGTGGAAGGCACCGGATGTCTGAGTGCTTCTGACAGGAGCTGCATTGCCGAACGTGTCGCTCGGCGTCCCGTAGGAGAGTGGGCCAGAAATACCCGTAGTTCAACACTTTGCGCGCTAGGGCTCTGGAGCCGAAATGGGCCCCGCCGATGCCCTCATGAAGTTCTTGTAGGGCGTAGTCGGCTTGCCCGGGGGAGAGGCATCTCAGGTAGGGCCGTCCGTCCAACTGGGTGAAAGAGCGTTTATATAGGATGCCTCCGATCAGTGTGTAACGCTCGGCTCGGGTTCTTATTCTTCGTGCTTCCCTCGGATCCTGGGGGAGGAGTCCGTCTCTTAAAAATTCGACGAGGGGTTTCATCCAATTGTCTTCGAGGAGGACAGGCAATGTTTCAACGGAGTCGAGTGTATCGTCGTCTATGCTCGGCTTCAGGAGGACTTCTATCAAAACAGTCTGTTCGAGGCCTTGAAGGGAAGAGGAGGCTAATTTGGATAGGGCGTCGGCCTGAGCATTTTCTTCTCTGGGGATTCTTTGGATGAGGGCCTCCTCAAACAGTGCCATGAGACTTTTGACTTTAGCCAAGTATTTAACCATCCTGTCATCGCGGGCTTCATACTCGCCGAGGACCTGATTGACGACCAACTGAGAGTCGCTGAAGATCCGCAGGCATTGTTCCCCTGCATTTCGGGCCATTCCAAGGCCGGCTATGAGCGCCTCGTATTCAGCTTCGTTGTTCGAGGCTTTGAAGTTTATACGGAGGGAGTATTGGAGGATAAAGTCATCTGGGCCTGCCAGGATGACCCCTGCCCCGCTTCCCTCGTTGCAAGAGGATCCGTCAACATAGACCGACCAGACGGGTGGTCCCTTCATTGTTTGGCTGGACTCGGGGATAGTAGTTTCAACTATGAATTCGGCTAGTGCCTGGGCCTTGATCGCGGTCCGAGGCTGATAAGTTATATCATGTTGGCTAAGCTCGATCGACCATTTCATAAGGCGACCCGAAGTTTCGGGCTTGTGAAGAACCTGCTTCAGCAGCTGGTCGGTAAGAACAACCACCGAATGGGACTGAAAGTACGGGCGAAGCTTTCTCGCGGCCATCACCAGGGCATAGGCCATTTTCTCTATCTTCGGGTACTGGAGCTCGGCGTCCCGAAGCACTTTGCTGACATAGTAGATGGGCTTCTGAGCCCGGTCTTCTTCCCTCACTAAGACTGCACTGAGGGTCTGCTCGGAGGCTGCCAGATAGAGGTAGAGGGGTTCGCCAGGGATCGGTTTACTAAGGAGAGGGGGATTGACGAGGTAAGCCTTGATCTGGTCGAAGGACTCCTGTTGCTGCTGCCCCCACTCAAATCCTTTACCCCCCCTGAGGGCTTTGAAGAACGGGAGGCACTTCTCCCCGGACTTCGACAGAAAGCGCCCTATGGCGGCTAGGCGACCAGTTAATCTCTGAACTTCTTTGACATTTCTTGGGGGCGCCATGTCCAATATGGCCTTGATCTTCTCCGGGTTTGCTTCTATTCCTCGTTGGCTAACCATGAAGCCGAGGAACTTCCCTGATGAGACGCCGAACGCACACTTGTTTGGGTTAAGTCTCATATTGTGCTTTCTCAAAACGTCAAATGCTTCTTGGAGGTCAGCCACATGATCAACACCTCGGATGCTTTTTACAAGCATGTCGTCAACGTACACTTCCATGTTCCGGCCGATCTGGGCCTGGAAAACCTTGTTGACGAGGCGTTGGTATGTTGCACCTGCATTCTTGAGGCCGAACGGCATGACTCTGTAGCAATAGAGGCCTTGGTCGGTCACAAAAGATGTCTTCGGAATATCCGGAGGGAACATTCTTATCTGATTGTAACCTGAGAAGGCATCCATGAAGCTGAGGAGCTCATGTCCCGAGGTTGCGTTAATCAGAGTGTCAATACTCGGTAGAGGGAAGGGGTCTTTGGGGCAAGCCTTGTTGAGGTCGGTGAAATCAATACAAATCCTCCAAGTCCCATTGGACTTCTTCACCATTACTACATTCGATAACCACTCCGGATAGTTCACTTCCTGTATGAACCGGGCCTTCAAGAGTTTGTCCACCTCCTCTTTAATAGCGAGCTAACACTCGGGGGCGAATTTGCGCCTCTTCTGCTGAACCGGTTTGGACCCCGGATCAACGCTTAAGTGGTGGACTAAGAGTTCCTCGGAGATACCGGGCATATCTGCAGCTGACCAAGCGAAGAGGTCTTGGTTCTTTCGGATGCATTGTACAATGTCGGAGTGTAGGGCGGACGGGAGGGTCTTGCTGACAAAGAACTTGCGGGCTGGCTCCTGCTCAGAGAAGAGCACTTCCTCCAATTCGTCCACCGGCTCAGACGTTGGCCGAGCAGCATCTTGGGGATTTCCAGAGTTTCTAAGGAGAGGACGGGTCCGAGGGTAGAGGTCATATAACACTTGCGGGCCTGCTCCTGATTGCCCCTTACTTCTCCTACTTCGGCCCGAGTGGGAAATTTCATTTTGAGGTGGTAGGCAGAAGGGACGGCTTTAAGGGCAGCCAGGCCGGGCCGACCCAAAATGACATTGTAGGCTACTGGGATGTCTACGACCATGAAATCAATTGACTCCGTCCGGGTAGTAGGAGTTTTGCCAGCGGTTACGTCGAGGGTAATCACCCCTTCAATAGTTACTGGCACCCCCGTGAACCCATGGAGCGTGTCACCGGCGGGCTTGAGTCAGTCCCGGGAGAGCTTTAGGCCTTTAAAAGCGGCGAGGAAGAGGATGTTGACGGAGCTGCTGTTGTCTACTAAGATCCTCTCCACTTTGAAGTTCGCCATGTGGAGACTGATGACGAGTGCGTCACAATGAGGGGTGTGGACACCTTCAAGATCTTCGTCAGAGAACGTGACGGGCACTCCGAGGCCTTTGGGACGAGGGGTGGTTCGGACCGAGTTGACTTCTCTTATAAATGCCTTCCGAGAGGTGTTCGAGGAGCCCCCCATTGGACCCCCATGGATGAGGTGGAGGACTCGCTCTTTCTCAAAGTCTGGCGTCTCTTCTCGTTCCGGACGCTTGTTAGCCCCCCGAGGCTGGAGAGGAAGTTCGGCTCGGTCCTTTCTTACAAACTTCGTCAGCTGCCCCCTCTAGATAAGGGCTTTGATCTCGTTTTTCAGAGCACGACAATCGTTGGTGTCATGCCCATGGTCCCGGTGATAACGGCACCATTTTTCTTTATCCCTCCTCTTGGCGGGGGTGTTCATCCTCGGAGCTGGAGGTAAGATCCCCTCCTTTTCGACTTCCATCAGAATAGTTGAGACGTTAGTGGTGAGGGGAGTGAACTTCTCGAATCTGGGGGGAGGTCGACGCTGGCCGACATTATCCTTCTGGAGCTTCTTAGCCCCTTCCTCTTCTGTTCCTTTTCTCTTAAACCCGGAGGAAGACCCCTCCCAGTTGGGTTGATGCTCGGCCTCTTCGGCCCGGATGTACTTTTCGCTGCGAAGGAGAAGGTCGGAAAAGTTCTGTGGAAGCTTCTTGGCGAGGGAGGAGCGGAGGTTGGAATTGAGGACATTAGATTGAAATGCTGCCGTGGCGACCGACTGGTCAAGGGATGCTATGGACCTGGCTTCAGCTGTGAACCTCTTCACATAGTCTCTCAGTTTCTCCCCCTTCTTTTGGTGGAGGTGCAATAGAGAGATGCTGGTTTTCTCAGCTCTACGGCTGCTTACGAAATGCGTGACGAAGAGGGTTTCGAACTGCTCGAAGGAGAATATTGAGGAGGGGGCAAGGCGAGAATACCATTCTCGAGCTGGTCCCTTGAAAGTTGCGGGGAAGGTTTTGCAGAGGATGGCATCGGAAGCTTGATGGAGGAGCATCAAAGTCTTAAAGCTTTCGATGTGATCAACTGGATCGGTCTCCCCGGTGTAAGTCTCAAATTGGGGAGATTTGAAACCGAACGGCACAGGTGCATCCACTATGGTTCGGGAGAAAGGGGGTCGGCTAGGACGTAGGGTCCTCCCCCTAAGCTCCTCTTCTCGGTCTATCTGGCCCAGGCGCCTCTCTACTTCATGAAGACGACGGTACATGGTGCCATCCCTCTGACGGTAATCAGCCGAGCCCCTAAACTCGTCTTCGTACGAGGGAGAGCGAGGGCTACGGTGATGGTAACTTCGGGAGCGACGAGGACTTGGGGTACGCCGGGAGTTGCTAGGAGCAGGACGAGGAGAGGGGGACCGTCTGCGAGGGCTTCGGACCAGGGGAGGAGATGGAGCCTTGGGTGCGTTGGTGTTGGGACGGAGATTAAGAGCTTGTAGGACGGTCGCTTGGAACTGCTGGAACTCGGCACGTGTGATGGGTGCCTCATTGTTCCTGGGCTGTTGCCGACCTGCAGGGGAATGTGGCCTTCTCCGGTACTGCTCGGGGGATTCTTTCCGACCTCTTCGGTTGAGGGACCTTCTATATTCCCGGTGGCGAGGGGACCGCTCATCCGGACGGTGTTGGCGGGAGGTTCCCTCTCGGGCTCGCTTTTCATCCAGATGGCAGCGGAGGTCATCATCTTTCTGGCGGTTGGGAGCGGTATTATGGCGACCAGAGGCTCGGGGATGATGGGAGGCCATAGAGTCCGTAGAGGCGTTGTGGATGGAGACGTGTTCTTGGTGAAGAGGCTGTTTTTGAGGGTTGGGACCCTTTGGAGGTGGCTGATTAGGAGGAGGAAGGTCCTGTTGGAGCGGGTCTTCCGCTGTAGGGGAAGTTGCCCTTGTTGCTGAGCGGGATTAGGGGGGACTTCTTACTGCTGATCAGGGTTGGGTCCTCGGTTGGACCCCCTTGATCTGACTTTCCTAGGAGGCATGGCAGGGGAAGATCTGTTCACCAGGAAGAGGAGAGGTCTCTATTCGTTAGTTTCCCACAGACGGCGCCAATCTGTTGCCGCTAAATCTGGTGTGGGGGCAAACAGATAGTATTTGTGGATTCTTAGGGAAACTGAATAGCAAACCTAACCTGTTCCGCCGGAGTTCGATCGTTGACTCCCGCCGTTCACCTGCAAGGGAGTGCGAGACATCGGGGTTGATCCCGGCGACGCACCCTCTGACGCTCAAGTCAGTAATCTGGAAGACTATGAAAGAGCGCAAAAACTGGTGAAAGATTGATTACCTCTTAATGGAGATGGTTGGGGGGTATTTATAGGCGTCTTGGGGAACCGATTAGGCATGTAATTCCTGTGTATAGATAAGGAATGTAATCCCTAATCCCAAGTGGAAGGATAGATATGAATCTGGGCCGTTGATTAATATTAATCAGAAACCCTAATTCTATCCCGCTGGACTGGGTTTGTTGCGGGTTGAAACCCGCACCCAGTTGAGGTGGATCCGTTCGCGGGTTATTGGGTCTGTGAGAAGGAGACCCAGTACCCGCTTCAGACCCGTTTGTAGGTGAAATTACTATTTTACCCCTGAGCTTTAGGATTCGTGTCCAATTTGGATGGTCTCGATTAAACCCCTGCTTTTAGTCACATCAGGAGGGATGAGGATAGAATATTTATTTTTATGTTGATTTTTTAGGTTTTTTCGAAGGGTCCGGATCCGGGTCCGGGTCGGGTCTCTTTTGAGCGGACCCGGATCCGAAAGTACAATGGGTCCCATTTTAGGACCCGGATAGGCCGGGTCGGTTCGGTCCAATGCCGGGTCCGGGTGGGCCGGGTCGGGTCCGAGTTTCGGGTATTTATACCAATGCTAATGTACAAGGCAAGCAGCCAAGGGATCCACATGAAGTGTTGAAAATGGGTTCCATCATATTCTACTTATCAAGACGAATGAAATGATGTACTCACATGTCCAAAACGGATTTCAAATAAATAAAATATTCGCCTCCAAAATTAGCATGTTCAAATGAAAATTTTGACTTTTTCCTTGGTATGTGATGTTAGTCCAATATGGGAAAAGAGCAAAGAAGCAAACAAGTTAATAAGTTAAAATTCTAGTATAAGAGTTGTGCCCTTAGGGATACAAATATTTTCTCTGGAGGAAGAACACACCCTGCATAGGCTTTGGTTTGAAACACGCGCGCCCGCTCGCCGGCCGGGCCTGGGCTTGTGCTTGGGCATGTTTTAAAACAGTAACTTATTTTTTCCAGTTTTAAATTTGGAAAAAAGTCTGCAGTTGCCAACTGTTGTGACAGTTGTAACCTGTACAGTTGTGCAACCGGCCTGGGCAGAGATCCTGATCAAATCGGAATCCCATTTAGATGTTCCTTACCACCATGTATCAGTGCTAACTTAATTAATCACTGTTATCATATCCATCTTGACCGAGCATTCATTATTCTAGTGTAAGTTAACGAAGTTTTGACTGTTGTATCTTGGGAGACGATCACCATTTTTATTTTGAAAAAGTATGCAATTGCCAACTTTCGGGACAGTTGTATCCTGTAAAATTGTGGAACCGGCCTAGGCAGAGGGCTATAAGTAGGAAGCGATCCTGATCAAATCAGAATCCCATTTAGATGTTCCCTACCACCCTGTATCAGTGCTAACTTAGTTAATCACTGTTATCATATCCATCTCGACCGAGCCTTCGTTATTCTAGTGTAAGTTAACGAAGTTCTGACTGTTTTATCTAGGGAGACGATCGCCTAATCATCTGTAGGCACTGTAGCAGTGGCGAAAATAACGTCTTAAGGATATTGTTTATCAGCAAGCCTCAGTCTGTCTGTTCACCATCTTCAATGTCGAAATTGATGATAAAAGTATCTTCTTTCTGTGCTTTGTCCATAGTGAAATATACTGTTTGCAAACAGTTATCTTAATTCACAATTATCAAGGTTCAAATTAAAGATATATTATCTTCCTTTTGTTCTTTGTTGATAGTGAATTTTACTGTTGTTGTAACAGTATAATTGTAATTAAATTCGAGTAGGAATTTAATTCATTTTCTTTAATTTTAATTACAAAATTTAATTTGTCTACTTAAGACCAACAACTTAAGACGTTATTGTAATTTTTTTTCTTTTCTCTCTTATTTTGTAGTCATAATCATGACTACCAAAACGGAATTTCCGAAAATAGTTACAAGTATGCACAACAACCCGAGAATTTCAAAGGGGTTGACTTTAGGACTTGGTAGAGCAAAATGCTCTTCTATCTCACAACCCTCGGGTTGGATAGGTTCCTCGAGGAGAAAGAACCTAAGCCCACAGACGGGGAAACTCCTGAAAGCCATAAGGAGACGTTTGTACCTATTGATTCGTGGAGCCATTCATACTTTCTTTGCTGGAACTACATCCTAAATTGCTTGGAGAAAGTTCTGTAAAAGATATATTGTCTGCTTACTACTTCAAAGACTTTATGGAACTCTCTGGCTAAGAAATACAAGACCGAGAATGCCAGCTTGAAGAAATTTATCGTTGATAAATTTATGGACTACAAAATGGTGGACTCCAAATCTGTCACTGTCGAGATGCAGAAGCTCCAGATCATTATGCATGAGATGGAAGCCGAGGGCCATAAGGTTGGCGAATCTTTCCTAGTGGAAGCAATCATTGGGAAGTTACCACCATCTTGGAAAGACTTCTGATATTACCTTAAGCACAAGAAGAAGGAAATATCTTTAGAAGATCTTGTTTTCAGGTTGAAAATTGAGGCAGACAACCATGGGACAATCAGGTTCAAAAGAGAGGAGGCTAAAGTACACGTTGTGGAGAGCTCCAACAATCATAAGGGCAACTCTAACAACAACAAGAATAATTCCAAGAAGAGGAAAGCTTCGAACCAAGACTCCAAAAACAAGAAGCCCAACAAAAAATTCAATGGCAACTGTTGGATTTGTGGGAAGCCTGGTCATTCTGTCAGAGACTGCCGATTCAAGAAGAATGGCAACACATCAGAAGAAAATGTCACTGAGAACATTACTTCAATCATAGATGATTTAAATCTTTCAGCGGTTGTTTCTGAATGCAACCTAGTCCAACATCCTGGACAATGGTGGGTAGACACTGGTGCTACTGGACATATATGTTTAGATAAGTCTTTGTTCTCAAATTATCAGAAACTCGATCATGAAGAAAAGCTTTATATGGGTAATTCTGTTGTGTCAATGGTCAAATGTTGTGAACAAGTCATTTTGAAGTTCACTTCTGGCAAAAATGTTACGCTGAACGATATGCTTCATGTGCCAGACATCCGCAAAAATCTTATCTCCGGATCTATGCTGTCGAAGAAAAGATTTCGGATCATGATAGAGTCAGACAAGTTGGTACTGACCAATGTTGGGGTCTATGTTGGGAGGGGATACCCAATGTACTCGGCGAAAGTAGCCGTAGTCGGCGAAAACCCAATGTACTCTGATTCTAAGATTAATTAAGTTTAGTTTCTTATTTGCTTGAGTGTGAAATACTTTTATGGCATAATAGATTATGACACATAAATTTTCGAAAAATGAAAAAAACACTTGCAAATTTAGGTTTAATACCTAATATGGCTAAAAATGGGATTAAATCGGGACCGTTTGAATCGGACACGAATCTTAAAGCTCAGGGGTAAAACGGTAATTTCATCTACAAACGGGTCTGAAATGGGGACTGCGTCTTTCTTCAAAGTCCAATATCCCATAAACGGATCTGTCTTACTGGGTACGGGTCCCAACACGTTACAAACCAGTTCAGAAGGATAAAGAAGAATTCAGATTCATAATTATCCCTAAGAAGTGATTTTAACCGCTTCTATCCATTCACACCGGGAAGTAGAGATATGTTCTTATCTCGAAATAGATCCCTAAAGGCGACTATAAAACCCCCTCTCCCCCACCATAAGAAGGTAATCAATCTTTTGCCAATTAAAGCTCTTTCTTAATCATTCAGATTACTGACAAGAGCGTCGGAGGATGCGTCGCCGGGATCCATCCCGGTGTTTTGCACTTTTTGCAGGTCAACGGCAGTGATAAGAAACCAGTCAATACATTGGTGAAGGTCAACAGGTTTACTTTATTGTTTTCCCCAAGAATCTACAAAATCATCTGTTTGCTTCCACACCAAAATCAGCAGTAACAGATTGGCGTCGTCTGTGGGAACGAAAAAGCAACCCGACCAAACTTCATCAGTGAGACTAGTTTCAAGCCATGCATCCAAAATAGAAGGGGAAGGCAGCGGTCTCCAGCCGAAGAACCACTTCTCTCCATCCTCCCCCTCCTCCAGCTCAAGGTGCTCCTCCTCAACAGGCCCCTCCAGGGTCTCGGGGGACTGCCTAGAGGGGCTCCCGTCGGAGTCGTCCGAAGCAACATCCTCTTCATGACCATGTTGCGGGTCCCAATCCTTCAGTTGAATCTATGGCTTCTCAAAGCCCTCCCGAGCGGGATCTTTGTCAAGTGATTGCCGACCGCCAAAAGGGGGTCGACCTCCGAACTCACCTGAATGGATGGCAAGCCCTTGGGGGAGTCCATCAACCCGAGCACCCAAGGGCCTCAAGAGTTCGGACCCCCCGCCGACCGAGGACCAGAAGATCCCTTCCCCTGAGGAGGTGAAGAGAGTCCCCTCAGCGTCATCGGCGGAGAACTCATTCTCCAGTAAGCCGAGCCACACATAGGGACCGCCATGCTGGAGAGGTACCAGTCACAATGGCAGAGCTTCAAGACTTCCAAGCGGCAGTCTTACGGGCCCTCAATATCACCCCAAATAACGACCAGAGGCCACCTACTCATGAGCCATCTAGAAGCCACCGCCTTCACACTCCCAGTCCTCATCCATCTCCAAGCTACCATCGCCACAGCCCCAGTCCACCCTCATATAAAGATGAGTTCCGGGGCTCGACAAGATATGATCAAAGAGAAGACTCAGTCTACTGCCGTCTCCACGAGATGGAGATGCGCCTCGGCCGAATTGACAGGGAAGAAGAGCAACGGGCGATAAACCTCCGCCCGAGCAGACCTCCATTCTCCCGCACCATCATGGAGGCCCCCGTCCCAGAGAACTTCAAGCCGCCTCACTTCGAGGCGTATACCGGGGAGTCGGACCCTGTGGATCACATAGAGAGTTTCAAAACTCTCATGATGATCCACCGTGCTTCAGACGCCCTCCTCTGCAAGATATTCCCTACCACGCTGAAGGGTCCTGCGAGAGAATGGTACTCTCGACTCGCCCCGGCCTCCATCTTCTCATTCGATCAGTTCGAATGGCTCTTCCTTACTCATTTCGTGAGTAGCCGCCGGACCGAGAAAAGTATATCTCTGGTGACTCTCAACCAAGAAAAGGGTGAACGCCTAAGGGATTATGTTCGAAGCTTCACCGCCGAAGCTCGGTCCATTCCCTCCCTCAACCAATCAGTAGCCTCTACCGCATTCGAGCGCAACGTCACTAACACTCGCCTCAAGGCGTCCCTTGCCAAGAAGCCTCCTCGGGACTTCTCAGAACTCCTACTTAGGGTGGAGAAGTACATACGAGTGGAAGAAGCTCTCAACCCCCCTACTCTTGAAGAATCATCTTCCGGGAACAAACGGAAGAATACGAGTGAAGAGGGGTCCCAAAAATCCCAGAAGGACGGTAATGACCAGCGCCGCCCGACTCCTTGTTTTGAGAAGTTCACCCCCCTCATTGCTAATATATCAGAAGTTCTTATGGAGGTGGACAAGGATGGGCTACTCCGCGCTCCCCCTAGAATGAATACACTTGGCAAGAAGAGGAACAAGGATAAGTGGTGCCGCTTTCACAGGGACCACGGCCATGACACGGATGATTGTCGGGCTCTCAAGGAGGATATCGAAGAACTCATACAGCAGGGACACCTGACCAAGTTCGTCTAAAAAGATGGGGCCGAGCTTTCCCCCTGAGGAGCCTACAAACGAACAGAGAGGCCCGCCGAGCTTCAAGACTTAGAACCTGGGGCCGTCTTCCACCTCATCCAAGGAGGTCCAATGGAGGGAGAATCCACCTCCTCCCAAGAGGTCTTCACCATATTGTAAAAGTAGGATCTTGATTTTCAATAAGGCCGATGCTTGTAACCCGGCCAATAGCATGTAATAATGGGTCGCCCTATTGAACCGGCCACTTAGTTTATCTCAATAAAACTTTACATTTTTTTTCATTGAAAATTATTGCTCTTGCTTCATCTCTATCTCTCTGAGCCACATCTACGACTCGTTAAATGGTGAGTTCAGAGTCCAGCTTCTCCTACATGGCTGCTCCCACAACTTACTAAGCTCAAAAAATGAGTTTGGAGTCCAACACTTGGTTCGACGTTGCTTTAGCTGCTTGCAAACAAGTAAAGGCAGGGCAGCTCACCATTCGGAATTGCTCCTACAGCTCGTTAACCCTCTCTAAAAACAAGTTCGGAGTCCAAAACTTGGCTCGATTCCTTTTCAACTACTCGCTTACAAGCGGGTAAGAAGTGGTTCGCCATTCGGAATTGCTCCCACAACTGTTGAATCTTTCAAACGACGAGTTCGGAGTCCAACACTTGGCTCGACTCCGCTTCGACTACTTGCTTATAAGCGAGTAAGAAGTGGTTTGCCATTCGGAACTGCTCCCACAACCGTTGATCCTCTCTTTTAAACGACGAGTTCGGAGTCCAACACTTGGCTCGACTATGCTTCGGCTACATGCTCGTAAGCGAGTAAGAAGTGGTTTGCCATTCGGAACTGCTCCTACGACCGTTGATTCTCTCACTTAGACAGCAAGTTCGGAGTTCAAAACTCTCCCCTAGAGTTGCTCCTCAAATTTTTCTCCCAAATGGCTCTCTCCTGGAGCCAAGCCCTTCGCTCCGCTCGCCTCCAAAGCGGACCTCTTCTCAACGGGTTCGAAGCACAACTCTCTCCTAGGGTTTCCCCTCAAACTTGTCTCCGAGATGGCTCTCTCCTAGAGCCAAGCCCTTCGTCCCACTGACCTCCCGAGTTGGCCTCTTCTCAACGAGTTCGGAGCACAACTCTCTCCTAGAGTTGCTCCTCGAACTTGTCTCCCAAACGGCCCTCTCCTAGAGCCAAACTCTTCGCTCCGCTCTCCTCCCAAGCGGACCTCTTCTCAACTAGTTCGGAGCACAACTCTCTCCTAGAGTTGCTCCTCAAACTTGTCTCCCAAATGGCTCTCTCCTAGAGCCAAGCTCTTCGCTCCGCTCGCCTCCAAAGCGGACCTCTTCTCAACGGGTTCGAAGCACAACTCTCTCCTAGGGTTGCCCCTCAAACTCGTCTCCCAAATGGCTCTCTCCTAGAGCCAAGATCTTCACTCCGCTTGCCTCCAAAGCGGACCTCTTCTCAGCGAGTTCGGAGCTCAAAACTCTCCCCTAGAGTTGCTCCTTGCACTCACCTCCAAGAATGGATCTTCCCATGGCTCTTACGAGGATCTTCCTAGCCCATCTTCTTCGCCCCTAGGAGTGGAGCTCCTCTTCGAAGATTCCGAAGACCAAAACACCCCTCAACTTCATGAACGCAAGGATGCTGCGGGACTATTTTGACCATGAAGAAGGGTGATTATTCAACCCTTTTCTGAAGAGAACTTGTAAACCTCTGAGTTAGCTTCGAAACGAGAGGTCGCACGCCCCGATCGGACCTCCATAGCACCGGAAAAGTGGATCGCAACACAGCTACACCGAGCTACCAAGCTACAACGCCGAGCTACCGGGGCACCGACCTCCGTATTGGGGAAAAACACCCCCGAGCTCCTTGGACCATCAGATCGTCTAGATGTTCGCGCCAATGGCTGATGGATGATTCAGATTTTTCCACGTGTCCACAAAACGACAAGATCACGTTTTCTCGTGATCTGAGCCTCTTGCCTTGTGATTCGCGCTATGATCGTGATCAACCGTCCAGATGGAGCCATGTAGCTACTGATCTACCGATATGCAAAATGGAAAAATTTTTACCTCAAAATCTATGCTCGAATTTGCCGAACAAACAAAACAGAACATAAAGAGAAGGTGGAGAAGGGTTAACGGGTCGGGTCCAAACCCATTTGGACCCAAAAACCCGAACCACATGTTTCCTCCCCTTCCTCTTCTTCAACAGTTTTAGCGCCCAAAAACTGAAGAACAAAACCCAAACTCCTCTTCTTCACTGCGCCGAGCTACTCACGCCGCCGAGCTCGCTCATCTCCGACCTCCACTTCGCGGTTGAGTTCGCCGCCTCGTCGAGAATCCCACTGCCTCGCCATTACTACCGAGCTTCGATGCCGAGCTACTGTGCCGAGCTCTCCCCCCTTCACGAGCGCGAGCTATCCTCTACTCTGAGCTCGAGTCATCTCCAACACCGAGCTTCGATGCCGAGCTCCCCCACAGTTGAGCACCAAGCTCCGCCATGGCCTGAATCAGAGCTCCTTTGTCGACCCCCTCGTCACCAAACTCCGAAGAGCTCTTTTCCCATGCCGAGCTCACTGTCGAAGCTCCTCACGACAGCCACAGACTCCTTCGTCGAGCTCCGAAGCGCCGAACTCCATGTTGCCGAGCTTACCACTGAAGCTCCTCTGCCAGTTACGCACCGCCGTCGCCAAACTCCGATGAGCTCCTCTCTACTGAGTCACCGAGCTCCAGCTCTCTCCCTCGTCGAGCTCCGAGCTCAGTCTCCTTCCTCGACAAGCCCACCGTTAAGCTCCACCGTGCTCTCGCCGAGCTTTACTCTTCATCGAAACCCACTTCGGTCGAAACTTCGTCAATAAGCTCTCCTCTAAAGCTCTGGGCTCCTCTCCTTCGAGCTCCACGTCGCCGAGCTCCATTCCTCTCGTCGTCGACCTCTTCGCCAGACGAAGTCACAGAGGTGGAGAGTTTGGGGGCGAGGCGGTAAAGTTGATGATGAAGATGGAAATGAGACGAAGAAGAAAAAGAAAAGGCAGAGGGCGGGAAGGAAAGAAGAGAGGACATAGCGTGGTAGAAGAAGAAAGAAAAGAAAGAAAGAAAAAAAATTTAAAAAGGGGGCCACGTGGCGATGCCACGTGGCGTCACCTTAGTTGTTCGGCCAGATCCGAGGATGGGTGCCGAGCTACCAGGGCACTGACCTCCACATGTGGAGAAAAACACTGCCGAGCCATACGATCCATCAGATCGTCTCAAAATTTGCGTCATGACACGATCGACGTCCAGAAACGCGCCACGTGTTCAGAGAATGATTTGCTTTGCGATGTGCACCATCTGATCATGATCAACGTCCAGAAACGCGCCACGTGTCCAGGTAATATTTAATTTATTTATTTATTTATTTATTTATTTGAATTAATTATTTAAAAAAATCAGAAAAAATATTTAAAAATCGAAAAAATTAATTAAAAAATTCTAAAAATAATTATTAATTTAGAAAATAATTTAAAAATTCTGAAAAATATAATTATTAAATTAGAATAATTAATTAATATTTTCGATAATTGATTATTTAATTCGAAAAATGAATAAAAAATTCAAAAAAATCTGGAAAAATCACAAAAAATCCAAAAAATTATGAGGATACTTTTTGGGCATTTTACAAACCCAGAATAACACCGTTACACCTCGAACAAGATCCAAACTCCCTTAAGAACACCGATAAAATTCCGTACGCCATTAGAACAACAAAACTACTCCTCAAAGACTGTAAAACTCAGTCTCCAGGAGTGGGGGGCTCGTGATATGGCTAAAAATGGGATTAAATTGGGACCGTTCGAATCGGACACGAATCTTAAAACTCAGGAGTAAAACAGAAATTTCACCTACAAACGGGTCTGAAATGGGGACTGGGTCTTTCTTCAAAGCCCAATAACCCATAAGCGGATCTGTCTTATTGGGTACGGGTCCCAACCCGTTACAAACCAGTTCAGAAGGATAAAGAAGAATTCAGATTCATAATTATCCCTAAGAAGTGATCTTAACCGCTTCTATCCATTCACACCGGGAAGTAGAGATATGTTCTTATCTCGAAACGGATTCCTAAAGGTGACTATAAAAACCCCTTTCCCCCACCATAAGAAGGTAATCAATCTTTTGCCAATCAAAGCTCTTTCTTAATCATTCAGATTACTGACAAGAGCGTCGGAGGGTACGTCGCCGGGATCCATCCCGGTATTTTGCACTTTTTGCAGGTGAACGGCAGCGGCAAGAAACCAGTCAACACATTGGTGAAGGTCAACAGGTTTGCTTTATTGTTTTCCCCAAGAATCCACAAATTCATCTGTTTGCTCCCACACCAAAATCAGCAGCAACAATACCAAAATTTAAAGTAGATAAAAATCACAAGTGTGAGACTTGTGTAGAAGCTAAAATGGTCAAGAAACCATTCAACAGAGTGAACAGGAGTAGATTTATGTGATTTTAAGCCCTTACCTATGAGGGGTGGGAAAAAGTATTTTATCACGTTTATCGATGATTGTACTCGATATTGCTACGTGTATTTACTAAGTAGTAAAGATGAAGCAATTGCAGCATTCAAAAAATATAAGGCTGAAGTAGAAAGTCAGCTTAACAAAAAGATCAAGATCTTAAGGTCTGATCGAGGTGAAGAATATGAATCTCCATTTGCACAATTGTGTGCAGAGTATGGGATAACCTACCAAACAACAGCCCTATACCCACCTCAGCAAAATGGGGTTGCAGAAAGGAAAAACAGAACGTTCAAAGAAATGATAAATATCTTGCTTATAACTTCTTGTCTACCTACAAACTTATGGGGGGAAGCCTTGTATATATCTAATCACATACTGAATAGAGTCCCACACAAGAAAACTGAGTCTATTCCATATGAGTTATGGAAATGACATTTGCCAAACTACAAATACCTCAAAGTGTGGGGTTGTTTGGCTAAAGTCTCGGTTCCTCTTCCCAAGAGAACCAAACTTGGACAAAAAACCGTAGATTGGTTTTTTTTAGGTCATGCTGAAAATAGCAGTGCTTATAAATTTTTAGTCTTCAACTCTGAAGTATATGAAATCAGTGTAAACACAATCATTGAGTCAAGGGATGCCATATTCTTTGAATGTGTTTCCACACAAAAGAAATAATGGAAACCCTGCTCTCAAAAGAACGAGCGAAGTATCAACTGAGAAACAGGAAGAAACTCATCATGAAAATGATGAAACCGAACCAAGGAGGAGTGTAAAAACTAAAACCTCTAAATCTTTCGGTCCATATTTTCTAACATACATATTAGAGGCTGAACCTCAGACTTTCAAAGAGGCAATCTCGTCTTCAGAGTCTCCCTATTGGAAAGAAGCTATTAATAGCGAGATTGATTCGATTCTAAGCAATCACACTTGGAAATTGGTTGACCTTCCACCAGAACATAAACCAATTTAATGTAAATGGATTTTCAAACGGAAGATGAAACCAGATGGTTCCATTGATAAATATAAAGCCAGATTAGTGGCTAAAGGGTATCGCCAGAAGGAGGGCTTAGACTTCTTTGATACCTATTCATCGGTTACGTGGATAACCTCCATAAGAATACTGATAGCAATATTGTCTATTTATAATCTTGAAATCCATCAAATGGATGTAAAGACATCATTCTTAAATGGGGATCTCTAGGAAGAGATCTACATGGAGCAACCGGAAGGATTTTTTTTCAAAGGGAGCTAAAAATAAAGTGTGCAGACTTGTTAAATACCTATATGGATTTAACAAACAAATTGGACATAAAATTTTTGATAATGTCATGATGAAAAATGGTTTTCGGATCAATAAATGTGATAAATGTGTTTATTACAAACAAATTGGACAATCATGTGTGATTGTTTGCCTATATGTGGATGATATGCTAATCATTGGTCATAATATTGAAGTTATTAAGACTATAAAGAAAATGCTAATCAACCACTTTGACATGAAAGACTTAGGTGTGGCAGATGTTATTTTGGGTATCAAAATAATAAGAACACCAAGTGGCATTGAATTATCTCAATCACATTATATGGAAAAAGTGCTTGAAAGATTCAAAGAATATGGTATTAAAGAAGTATCAAATCATTTTTCACCATCTGTAGTTTTACACAAAAATACTGGTGAGAGTATAATGCAGTTGGAGTATTCTCGTGTAATAGGCAGTGTAATGTATCTCTTGAACTACATGAGACCAGACATTGCTTATGTAGTTAGTAAACTAAGCAGATACACTAGTAACCCAGAAAAAGCTCACTGGGCGTCACTGCTAAAAGTATTTGGGTATTTAAAGAACACCATAAACTTTTCATTGCATTATGGTATATATCCTGCCGTTCTTGAAGGACATAGTGATGAAAATTAGATATCGGATTTAGAACAATCAAAATCCATAAGTGGTTATGTCTTTACCCTAGCAGGAGCTGCTGTGTTATGGAAATGTTCTAAACAAACGTGTATTGCTCGATCCACAATGGAATCCGAGTTCATTGCTTTAGACAAAGTAGGTGAAGAAGATGAATGGCTTCGCCACTTTTTAGAAGATATTCTATTTTGGCCTATACCAATGACGGCTATTTGTATCCATTGCGATAATCAAGCAACGCTAAGTAGAGCACACAATTCTGTATATAATGGCAAATTATGACATATTCGTAGACGTCATAATACTGTTCGACAGTTACTCTCAAATGAAATTATTTCCATTGACTTTGTGATGTCACAGGATAAAACGGATCCATTTACTAAGGGATTATCCAGAGAGAAAATTAACTGTGCATCGAGAGGAATGAGGTTAAAAGCCTAAACCAATACGAGTTACCTTATACAAAAACCTAATATGGCGAATGGAGATCCCACGGACCAGGTTCAATAGGACAACCCGTTATGAGTAACTCAATCAGTAATGCATTTAGACTCAGGTCCGTCTCATTCTTATGGTGCAAAATAAATGCATGCCTACAGAAGTATTAAAATGTTAAGCTATGCTTTTAATGACGTCCATATCTTGAAAATCAAAAGTGGAGTATTGTAGGGTACTCTTTATGGATGCAGTCACCTATGTAAGTATGAGCGGGGTTGGCTCTATAAGAACTTTAAAAGGCTGCAGTTCTCTAAAACACATGCAGAACTGAGATTTGTTCAGAGCCAAAATGAATACAACCGAGAGATTGGATGTAAAGGACACAATATTGTGTAGAGTTTATTGTTTGGGTATACACTAACGGCTGATGGTTCAAGATGAAATATTTCACCGATTAGCCAAGTATATCCGATAAACTTTAACTATGGAAGGTTCAAAGTGAAATATCTACCTATCCACGATGCAAGATTGTTTCAAATGCACTCTGTAATATGTACATTTTCTTTTGAAAACGAGTATTCGGAAGGATTGACCTGCATTCTGTCTAGGGAAAACCTAGCTCTCTCAATCAAGAGCAATTGGTTAGGTGGGAGACGAAAATTATCATTCATGTAGGGGATTGTTGGAAATCGGTTTCATCATATTATACTCATCAAGACGAATGAAATGATGTACTCACATGTCAAAAACGGATTTCAAATGAATGAAATATTCGCCTCCGAAGTTAGCATATTCAAATGATAATTTTGACTTTTTCCTTGGTATGTGATGTTAGTCCCATATCGGAAAAAAGCAAAAAAACAAGCAAGTTAATAAGTTAAAATTATAGCCTAAGGGTTGTGCCCTTAGGGGTTCGAATATTTTCTCCGCACCCTACATAGGCATTGGTGCAACCGGCCTGGGCAGAGGGCTATAAATAGGAACCAATTCTGATCAAATCGGAATCCCATTTAGATGTTCCCTATCACCCTGTATCAGTGCTGACTTAATTAATCATTGTTTTCGTATCCATCTCGTTGAGCCTTCTTTATTCTAGTGTAAGTTAACAAAGTTCTGACTGTTGTATCTTGGGAGAAAATCTCCATTTTTATTTTGGAAAAAGTATGCAGTTGCCAACTGTCGGGACAGTTGTATCCTGTACAGTTGTGCAACCGGCCTGAGCAGAGGGCTATAAATAGGAACCGATCCTGATCAAATCGGAATCCCATTTAAATGTTCCCTACTACCCTGTATCAGTGCTAACTTAATTAATCACTGTTATCATATCCATCTCGACCGAGCCTTCGTTTATTCTAGTGTAAGTTAACGAAGTTCTGACTGTTGTATCTTGGGAGACGATCGCCTAATCATCTGTATATACCGTAGTAGTGGCGAAAATAATGTCTTAAGGACATTGTTTATCAGCAAGCCTCAGTCTGTCTGTTCACCATCTTCAAGGTCGGAATTGAAGATAAAAGTATCTTCTTTCTGTGCTTTGTCCATAGTGAAATACACTGTTTGCGAAATAGTGATCTTAATTCACAATTATCAAGGTTCGAATTGAAGATATATTATCTTTCTTTTGTTTTTTGTTGATAGTGAATTTTACTATTGTTGTAACAGTATAATTGTAATTAAATTCGTGTAGAAATTAAATTTGTTTTCTTTAATTTTCATTACAAAATTAAATTTGTCACCTAAGAGCATCTGTAGTCGTTGGCCATTTTTGCCAAAATCCGCTGCAGTCGTTGACCAAATACCCAAAATTTGGATTTCGTTGCTACAGTAGCGAGCTATATTTGGCAGACGAAATGGCAATTGCCAAAATATAGCTCACGAAAGATAATCTTTCGTCCGTTCGATCGGACGAAAGATTATTTTTCGTCCGAGAGATTTTTTTCACGCATGCTCATCGGACGAGGGATTATTTCCCGTCCCTTAATTTTTTTTTTTTTTTAAAACGGTCGGACGGGAAATGGTTTCCCCTCCGTTCCATTTGAAAATTGCCAAAAAACCAAAAACGAAACTTAATCCCTCGTCCTACACATCAGGGGAGCTTTTGAAAATTTTTTGTGTTCAAATGTCACTATCACCCAATCATTTCCCATTTTTTTAATATTTTTTTAGGTTTTTTTTCTTTAATATCGGACGGAAAATTATCATCCGTCCGTCCTATTTGGATTTCGTAAAAACCAAATTTTAGCTAACAACGACTACAAAGCGTCGTCTTTTTTTCTATTTCTATTTGTCAAATACCTAAAATTTAGGTGTCAACGACTACAGATGCTCTAATAAGTAAGACTCGGAGTTTAGAACTGGATGATCTTTGCTCTAGGGTTTTACCAGGAAAAAATACTGTGCATCTTTTGCTAAGACCAGCTCTGAAAAGTGACAAATAATCAAAGGGAAGAAAGAAGAGAATAGGAGAACTGAAGCAGCTAGCTCTGACTCTGAACATGTTATGTATATCCTGACAGTAATTAAGTTCCTGTCATATCCCCCGGATTTTATGCAAATCACAAAACTACTCTAAAATTGTTGTGTACTATGATAAGAATTCTCTTGTTAGAATTTGTTGTCACTGTTTGCTTCTAGCTCGTGTTGTGTCTTGTCTTATCCTTGAGCTTCAACACAAGAAACAATCTTTAGACATATTAGTGATTAATTTAAGTAATTTAATCTAAAGGATGTTGAGGACCTGAGGTTCGGGTCAGCTTGTCGTCAAAGACAGAGACTGCTGGATATATTTTTTTAGATGAAACGTATACTCTAGCGACTCCAGCCGAACGAACAAATAACATTAATTAAAAAAAGTATTATAAAAGAAGTTTTACAAGCTGTAAAATCAAATAAAACAGAAAAAAAAAGAACCTGTAAAACTAATACACAGAAAAAAACATAGCACAAGACAATTAAAAAGAAAAATAATATCCCTTAAATACTAAGACAAGGAAGCTTGACAATCGCTAACGATCGCGAGATCGAGAAGACCCGACTAAGGGGACGGCACCGCAATAATTACACAACGCCTCCGCTCAACCCAGTCTTGGCTGCGAGGGGGCCCACCGAACTACACCATCCGGCAAGAAGCGGAAGCACAACCGCCAGAACAAGAGCGTCGACAGTACGCAAAAGCCAGCAATGTAATAAAGACATATAAAGGAAGGGTGCAATAAGGAGCTGGATCCTCATCAAATATGTCGCAAACACTCAAACATGAGAAATAGCCAATATAGCAGCAATAATAAAAAACAGAACGATCCAGACCTCCGAGGCTCCGCTCAAGGGAGAGACCTCAGCGCAAGGAACGCTCAAAGCTGGATAAGCCAACAGACAAAGAGAAAGGGAAGATTCTCAACAACGCACTCGACAGAGAGTGATGCACCAACAAGACCCAGAAGCACATCCAGACATAACAAAGGAAAATCATCAACAGAAAACATAGGTAGTGCTAAAGCCATAACATCCCAGCAGGACAACATCCTTATAAAAAGGCAACATCCAAAGACAAGAAATCCATTATCAACATGGAACTTGCAATGCATATAGTTCAAAGAAACCAAAAGGGCAGGATATAGGGCATCCTCTGCTCTGCTAGCGAGGAGCGAACAAAAACCAACCAAAAGAAGGATACCACACAACCCTCAACCAGATGCCATACTAGTCCACTTCAAACAGTGGTTGGAGCGCTAGCGAGCGGATGGGCTGAAGCCTCAGACAACGAATACCAAAACTTCAGAACAATCGAAGAACGGGAGGAAGACACGCCGATCTGGTGCCGAATAATGATCAGGGACACCTTCTAACAGCCGAAAGAGACAGCTCAGGGGAAGAGATCCACTAGGCAGGCGCTGGAGAAGAGGACGGCGCTACCACAGCAGTCTCCACAGGAGAGAGAGAGATGCGGGGGAGCAAAAGGGGAGGGAATGGGGGATGATGCGAGGCGCTCTGATATGAAAAGGGTTTTGAGAACTTGAAGAGGAAAAAAACTTTAAAGAAGGGAAGGTGAGGGTGCAGTGAGAGAGGACACCGGATCTGCTGGATCAACGAGAAGGGAGGAGCAAAAACTTCTTCCCAAATCAGGCAGGCGCTGGAGACTGTTGGATATATTGAAAGCTAAAAAAATGCCAAGGCACTAAAATATAGAAATGCTGGAGATATATTGGTTTCTACTTTAAATATATATTGAACTTGTTTTTTTTTAGTGATCATTTAGTTAATCCTTTACTAAAAGATGAATAGAAAATGTCCAATAACCACTAAAAAGTGAGTCTAATATATATATTTGAGATATAAACTAATTTACGTATAGTATGGGGTGAAATATAGGTAGAGAGAGATGGAGCAAACTATGGGTGATGTGCGCAAATTTCTGACAAGCACAAGTCACTAGCAATCATCCTTTCAATAAAATATATACTAATTGTTTAGTAGCATGACCACATTCTTGATGCATGGACCTGGTTCTCTGAGTTGATGATTTATGAGAACAACCAACTATAACTAGGATATAATTACTAAAAAAATAAAAAAAAAACTATGAAGTATGATCCTCATCTATACTCCAAAGCTATTTGTACTCAAGCTTTTTAAGAGTGAAGCCCACGTACTCCTATCTTGATGTAATTTTATATGAACTCTGATGATGATATAATTTTATATGAAATTGTAATACATTTTGAGTACATGCTAGTTGAGTGTAATTAGGTTTTACTTCTAGCATTTTAAATAATAATAATTTAGTAGATTCCTTGTGTATAAACTACATAAAGACTACTTGAGCTTTTGTTAAGAATTTATGTTGAAGTGTACAAATTAATTAGTAGATATCCTGTATACGAATAACATACCAAGACAACTAAATGTGGTAGATTCTAGACCGAGACAACTGGATGTGATAGATTCTAGTTAAACCACTTTACACTCATTAAGGGGGCAAGTTATAATTGAGTAAATTCATCTAGGGGTTGCAATTCAGCATAGTCGGGAAAGGTAGTCCGATGACAAATTTTTGGTAGACCAGTTCGCCAAAGGCGCAGGCAGTGAAACAGAGTTTTTAACATGAAAATGAACAGATTATGGAGCAACCAGCTCAGCGGCTGCCATAATCTCAGTCATAATAACTGCCATTGCCGTTGATTGCTAAATCGGCGTCATCCCAAAATGATGATAATATCCCTTTGCCTTTGCTTACTACGTTGAAGGTAGTACAATGAAGATGGCCTATTTTTTGTAGCAGCCTCGCTAATGGCACAGGGATTGAACCACAGCCTAGGATTTAGCATGGAAAACACAACATTATGGCGCAAACAGCTGAGCCGGCTGCGATCATCTCTACCGTTAACCTTTTGAGTTCCACGCAGATATATACTTTTTCATCATACATTTCTTCACAAGAAAGTATCAACCCCCTCTCTACACGATTTCCAGCAGTATTAATAGGGTATTTATTAGCTAACAATATTTTCTTCAATTCCCTCAGCCAGCATGAACTGTACTGATGTATATATACAATACTAACAAATTAAGTCGATGAAACTAAAACTAGTTTTTTGTCTGATGTCAAAAGAGTCTCGTGTCTGATTTCACAGTAACACAAACAATCAAGTAAGCTAAATTTACTCCTACACATCACAAAATTTACATGTTGATCAACACCCCATCGATAATGGTAACAGTAAAAATTGTCACAATAGATAAATGCAGCTAGTTACAGATTTGAGAATGAACTTTCCTCATCAATGACATCAATTTTTCTAATAACCACACTCAGCAGAAGTAAATATTCTTCTACCTGTTCAATGGACACATCCAACCTAATAAAAAATTTCAGTTTCCGTATCCCTTAACATCTTACTCTATCATATGGGCATAAACTCCATTTTTTTTCCAACAAGCACTACATCTTAGAACTGAACGGAAATATCTTCCACACATCCTCCTTACCTCTTCTACACCAAATTTACTACGATAAATCTTTGGAAATTACCATATCGCCTGTATAAAACTGATTTTAAAAAGAATATTATGATCATAAATCCCAAGGCAAGCAAACTTTTGCAAGGGAATAGTCACCAATCTGTGATTTTGTTGACGAGAGGGAATGAATCTATAGCAGCTTGGAAGTGATACGTCTTCCCTGAGAGCCACCATGCATGCTTCCCTACTAAAATCTTCTAAATATGCACCTGGAATGAGATCTGTACACACTACCATCTACAATAATTTTACACCTTTGCCAACATAATTTTGCCTGTGGATATGTAAAATCTCATAATGTTCTTCTTTGTCTGGTGGTTGTTTCATAAAGTACATGGTCATTACAGGAGCAAGTCATTAGTGAGTACACGCGTCATGGTACAGTACACGATAATCAGTTCAAAATGTATGACACAGGGACACTACTGCAAGTGTAAATTCTATAAAATAAAAAATATGCATATATTAAACGCAGATGGCATCAAACATTAAAATTTGAGCTAATCAAAATAGCAACCTAAAGACCCGTTGTCCATACAACTCCCACGGTTTCTAAAAACTACAAAAACAAAGAAGTTCCGTAGTGGAAAAATGTTTGAAAACAGTTGATTTCAATATTAGTGGAAGTGTTCATGAAGTGCCCAAAACACATTGATATAGATTTGGAGCTTTTACAGTATAGTCAACAAAATTTGGTGTATTCTAACGTGGTGTGCTTGGTTAAGTTAAATGGGACCCACATTCAAGGTATGTTGAACACGACGCAATTGGAGCAATCAATTTAGAAAGGGTAGGGAGTTCATGAGGGATAGTTGACCGTGGATATATGGAGGTGAACGCTTCGTTTCGGAGATTTCCTTTGGTGAGTGGTAGTGTTGATGTGTGTTTTCTTATTTGAGGTAGTGGTTAGGAAGTATTAAGGCCCAACCCCGTTACGCCAAGCCCATAAACCCGAAACCCAAATCTAACCTAACCCTAAATTCCTTGACATAATTCCCCATTTCCACTTATCCAAAATACCTTATCCTCTCCTCACCTCACTCGCTCACAACCGCCCCCAATCAAGGGTTTCATCTCTTGCCACACCGCCACTCACCATCGTGAACACCCCCCACCCCACTCACAAACACACTTGCACTGTCCTTTCCTTTCTACCTCTTTACCAATACCACTGAATTGGCATCGGATTGGGCATGGCCGAGCGGCCACTCCCATTCTAACGTTTTGTGCTCTTTGTAGGTCTTTAATACCCACTACAAATCCACAACCGTACCAAACGCGCGACCCAACCCACTCTTTGCAACGCCAGCCAAGGAGATGCCCAAAGTTTAATTAAATAAGACCAGAGTAGTGAGTAGAGTTAACATAATAGTATATATTATTACATATGTTCAGAACCTATTTGAGCAACAATGATTTAGGACATTATTTCATTTTGCAATGCAATTTTTTATATGAAGGGGGCAAGAAATGCATTTCCAGAACTGCCTACCAAATATATATCTTGCAAATATCTTTCCAATGCAAACAGAAAAATATAATTTTCAAGCTTGAAATGCATAACCCTCTTAACTTCCCCGCCCATAACTCAATTCAGGGTCTAAAAAGGCCAGTTCGGCTATAAGAAAATCCTCTCCATAACAGTGCAAAAAAAAAAAAAAAACATGCATGAGATGAAATTATGAAAAGTTAACCCTAAATCAGGCCATCAAAAAGATTTGACCTGAGAATCATTATTTGGATATCACTTTCTGAACCATAGCAATTGCTAAAAAACAATAACTAAGTTAATCTTACACGACTATGTATCTAGTTGATTTCAACATTGTTCTTCGCTTATACGTATTGGATCATCCATTTGTAATTTTTCAAATTCACATCTAAGATCTTGAAGCGATATATCATGAACGTAGAAGAAAGGGATCCTTACCGATTTGAGAACCCATTTCTCATCATCGTTGACCTTATTAGACTTGCAGAAATCGCCGATCGCCATTGCTACAGAGAGGTGCTAATTACGGTTTTGGTTTGAGATTTGGGGATCAGGGTTTCGATTTATGCCGCTGAAATAAGGGATCAGGGTTTCGATTTATGCCGCTGAAATAAGCGAGAGCCGGAACACAATTTATACCACAGCTGGTGGGCTTGAGTCTTGTTCTGAATTGTTCCTAAGTGGGCTCTAACAAAGCCCTTCAGAAAACGTTCCCACAAAATATTAAACTCCTCCACCCTCTCCGGGAAGATTTTTACCAAAATGACCCACTTTTTGAAAGTATTTACTAAACCGACTCACTTTTGAAAGTATTTACCAAAATGACAAACCCGCTATCTAAAAATAATATCATTGTCTGAGAGCGAGTAAATGTTGAGGCTTTCGTGAAGAAAATTTTTAAGTTTAGACTCATTATCTCAGATAGCGAGTTTGGTGAAAACAACATCGCTATCTGAGATAGCAAATGTATATTGAGGTATTTCTCCACCACTTGAAGAAAGACCTGAAGAAAGACTTGAAAAAAATACCAAATTTAGACTCGCTATCTCAAATAGCCAGTGTGTATCTCAAATAGCGAGTGTGTTTATACCACACACGCTAACTGAGATAGCGAGTGTCGATTGAGGAGTTTTTAAAGACTCGTTTGCTGTTTCACTATTTCTCTTCACTTCTCTCTTTCCATTCTCTCTCTCAACTCCGAAATAAACCCCAAACCTTAGTCTCCCAAATTCGTTATTTCACCAACAAAATCCGTTCAAAATCTATTGAGATCCACTTCAATTGAGATAGTGAGCGCGAGCCTCTTTGAACTAAGGTCGCTATCTGTGATAGCGAGCATAGTTTTTTTTTATTTTCCACAAAAGTTAACAATCTTAAATTTTCCTTGTATACATAACGACTTGGCTTTAAACACACATACATTATGCCATACTAGTAATTTACACGTGCGGTGCACGTCTTTATGAATATATTTTTTAAAAAAATTCCGACATTGTCTAACATCAAACCTAAGACATCATTTATATTAGTTATACATGTGTATTGCACATGTTTGTTTGATTACAATGAACATGTTTGTTTGGTTACAAATGGAATTTGTTTGGTGACAAACTCTCCCATTAAAACAGTAGAGATAATATCTCAGATAGAAATAAAGTGGCTATATCTCAAACTCAACTAAATATGCATAATTAACTAAAATGCACTATTCGGGATCTTGGATGATGGGTTTAGGGTTTTGAGTTGGCAAACACTATTGCATTTAATATTGCTATTCAACTGTTATGACATGCAATAATAATAATTATAACTGTTATTTGGTAGTAGCTACAAAGCTTTACACTCTTCAATTGACTACATTTTTGTTTCTTGCAATAATGGTACGAGCTTAATTAGTTGTATAATTAGCATTACTAGTTGCAGTTGAAAATGATAGGATGGGGTGAGTAAGAACTAACCAAAAATATACTCAACTAAAACACACTATAAATTTATTCTATATTAACTCTACCTGAAATGCATACAACAACACTCACTATCTGAGATAGCGAGTTCATTTGAACTAGACTCGTTATCTTAGATAGCGAGTGTAGTTGTACTCAATTTTCAAAAAAAATTTCAACATGAAATGTATACAACTACACTCGCCATCTGAGATAGCGAGTCTAGTTCAAATGAACTTACTATCTCAAATAGCGAGTATTGTTGTACTCATTTTCAGAGAAATTTTGAACATGAAATATGTACAACTACATCGCTATTTGAGATAGCGAGTCTAGTTCAACTGAACTTGCTATCTCGGATAGCGAGTGTAGGTCTATACATTTACATGTTTAAATTTTTTCTAAAAAATAAATACAACTACACTTGCTATCTGAGATAGCGAAGTCAGTTGAACTAGACTCGCTATCTAGGATAACGAGTGTAGTTATATACGTTTCAAGTAGAAAATGCATGTTTAAAATTTCTCTAAAAAATGAGTAAAACTACATTGCTAACTATGATAGCAATGTCAGTTGATCTAGACTCACTATCTGCGATAGCGAATATACTTATATATATTTCAAATAAAAATTGCATGTTCAAATTTTTTGTGAAAAAATGAGTACAACTACATTCACCATCTGAGATAGCGAGTTCATTTGAACTAGACTCGCTATCTCAAATCGTTCATAGGTCAATTTGATAAAAAGTTTTGAACGTGGGTCAGTTTGGTAAATATTTTCAAAAAGTGGGTCATTTTGGTAAAGAAAATCCCCCAGGCAAGTTTTAAAAAAAGAAAAAAGAGAAAGATTTTACCAAAACCTCGGTTTTGTGAATTATAACACCACATAACCTCCTTCTATTTCACTTTGTAGCCAGTGCTGCCATGATTTCCTGGGCCCAAGGCGAAAGACCATAATAATTATTTTTGAAACTCCTAATTACAATTTATAATAATATTTTTATACGCAAAAAAAACATATCTATATTTACAAGAGAAATATAAAATTGGAGACCTCTAAAAGTATAAAAAAATCGGGGGCCTGAGACGGCCACCACATCGGCCTCGAGGTGAGGGTTGCCCTGTTTATAGCAACAAAACTCCACTAAATTTGGCTACAGCCATTTATTCTTACAAAAAAAACTCCACTAAATTTATTTAGAGTAATGCTACATTCAATACCTATTTCACTGTATTTCTCTTCACTGTTTTAGGTGACATACTTCAATAGGTGGGGAAAGAGAGTATGTGGGAAACTCTCCAATAGGAATGTGCCATCTAAAATAGTAACGAGAACAGTAGTAAAATTGGTAGTGGATGAAGCATTACTCATTTATTTATTATATTCACATATAATGTCTTGTTTAATGAGCTTCCTTTTTTACTAAATTACCCTTATGCAAAAAAATCTTTCACTGTTTAAGTTATGTTAACCAAATCAGGTTAATTTTGCTAAGATCTTAAACTGAAGCTTGATTATATGTCCTATCTATATAATAAAACACAGAAAATTTATAAAGGGTAAAAGGGATATGAGCAACTTGCTCATTTAATAAATGAGCAATTGATGAGGTGACATGCATGTGATACATTGAGTATCTAATCACTTTTAGAATTTTTCAATCACATGAATGCCACCTCATCACTTGCTCATACCCCTTTTTCCCATATATAAAACACAAAGAAAGCTATCAAGTGGTTCTCATTCAATAGAGATGAAATCAATGATCCAGAATTAACCTCACAAAATATATTTTTCCGCCCAAAAGTTTTTCCCCCCAAAACTCAAACTTAAATCCCAAAACAATTCCTTTATTTATTTATTTAATTATTTCTCTTTCTCTCTCTCTCATTCTCTCTCTATTTACTCATAAATTTATATTTTCAGATTTCAGGTTTATAAATTTTCAGTTTTTTTATGCATTATTTTATTACTCATGTTACATTGAAAATAGCAAATATCTCATCAAGAGTTAAATTTCATCATTTTCCACACTCAAAGTCCTAAGAAGTTGGATTTTACACCCCTATTTATAATTATTTTTCAACATATATTAATGGAAACATGGACTTTTAATGACAACTAATTATTGTTTTATTATTCAAACTTGAGCTACATAATTGTTGTTTTACTGCTTACAAGTCATTCATATGCTGTATCGTTCTGAAGATGTGTCGTAGGCACGCCCACGGGCAAATATAGTCTATATAATAAAACACAAAGAAAGCTATCAAGTGACTCTCATTCAATATGGTTGAAATCAATGGTTCAGATCTAACCTCACAAAACATATTTTCCCGCCCAAAAATTTTCTCCCAAAACTCAAATTCAAATCCCAAAACAACTCCTATATTTATTTATTTCTCTCTCTCTCTCATTCTCTCTCTATTTACTCAGAAATTTATATTTTCAGATTTCAAGTTTGTAAATTTTCATATTTTTTATGCATTTCTTTTGTGCTCATGTTATATTGAAAATAACAAATATCTCATCAACAGTTAAATTTCATCATTTTTCACACTCAAAATTTTAAGAAGTTGGATTTTACACCTTCATTTATAATTATTTTTCAACATAAACTAATGGAAACATGGACTTCTATTTATAACTAATTATTGTTTTACTATTCAAACTTGAGCTATATAATTGTTGTTTTACTATTTACAAGACTTTCATATGCTGTATCGTTCGTGGCCACAGGCAAATCTAGTTGTTACATATTGTATGAGATAATTCTAGTCACAAACTTTGTAAGACATGTCAAAATAATACGATTTTTAAGTGACATAGATGATAAACTTCAATGCTGTTTACTAGTACGAACAAAACAGCGGAAGGTTATGTGATTATTATAGTAAAAAACTTGGAGGATGGGAGTTAAATCTCAAAGCGAATTTCAATTTTTTCTTAATTATACTTCTAAAAATATATTCTTAATTATTTGTTAATCATTGATTTGCATTTTTTATCACTGTCTTTAAAGTAAAGATAAACATGGATCCAAATCCAGCGTCTAAGACATGTTTTTCCCAAGTTTGAAACAAATCAATTCCGAACCTTTCAAGCATTCATTGATGTTTAGATCTATACGATTCTGCCAGAGAACTAATCTATAATTTTTTAATAACTTGATAATCTTTCCTTACTTGAATCCTATCAGTTTGAAAACTATATAAATATCCTAAGTTTATAACTTGTAAATTAAACTAAGATAAAAAAATATAAGGTGAGTAGAGATAGATATACGCCAAGAATAAAACCACAAAAATAAGCCGGCAAATCACTACAGAGTCCAACCCTTCAATAACTGTACTCGGTGTGTGTGTATGTATATATATATTCACCTTCTCCAACCTCTGTTTCAAATCCTCTCTTCTTCTCTTCTTTCCCTTTCCTTCTCCTCAATCTTTTCTTATTCCTATAAGCATTTGATTGCATCATATTTCTCAATCGCTTACTCGATGGATACTAATTCAGAAAAGTTTAAAGAACAACAACATGAAGAAGATTTTGAGTTGGGAGATGAATGCACTGCTTTTCCATGTGTTTATTTGGGAATACGACGAAAAGAGTCGACGTTGAGACGGTCTCTACTGCATGGCGATCGCCCAAGAAAGGATTGGTGGGAGAAGAGGTGCACGAGCACCAAAGGATTTGTTTCTGCTTCTGGCTTCAAGTTGAAGTCATTGGTTCAGAAGGTAAGGTGCAAGTGCAGCAACCATAATAATAAGAGTAAGAAACGGAAGGCAGTGTTTCACTATGATCCGGAAAGCTACGCTTTGAACTTTGACGATGGTGATGATAAAGTCGTCAAATTCTCGGAGATGTTCGTCGTTAATGCTTGAAGAGGACGAAGCAAGTACAAAGGTCTATCACTATATGCAGGATTTAGATATTGCTTTTGATGCTTAGTTTTTTAAGCATTCATATGATTCTTTCTTTATGTTTTACTAGCTCGCAAGATTTAAATGTAAAGGATAATACGATATAGTTATGGCTGATTTTTTTTCCCCTTCAATTTCCTTTCGGATAAATTTTCTCATAAATTTTAAATGTTGGATGCATATCTTGAATATTTTAGACTTTAACACACAAATCATGTAAGATACCAATTCTTTCTAAATTCTTAACGACTAGGACCGGCCCCACCATTGAGACGGGTGAGGCGGCCGCCTCAGGCCCCTACATTTTTGCGATTTTAGAGGCCCCAAATTAGTAATTCCTTTGTAAATATAGGCACGTATTTTGCGTGTTAAAAAAATATTGTTATTAGGGGCCCAAAAATAATTATTTGAGGTTTTAAATTTTTTTTAAAAATTATTTGGGTTTAGGCTTGAAGACTTAAATTGAATTTGAGACTTTAAATTTGAGTGATTTAAAACAAATTTATATATTTTGCATATTTTGCTTTCAACAATGTGCAAATTTTTTATATACATGTTTTTATTTATTTATTAGTGTATGGGGGGGGCCATTTTAAGAGTTCGCCTCGGGCCCCGAGAACTTAGGGCCGGCCCTGTTAACGACTATTTTCATTTATTAGTATCATCAATGGTTTTCCCAAAAAACAGCATGTTTACTCGCAGAAACTATCGTGATCAAGATTTGCAAAGCATAGCGTGTCGCACATTGTGTCAAGTTTCTTGCTAAAGAGTGAAAGAGGCAAGAAACAGCCTGCCAATGGTTCTCAAAATAAGCACTTGAGACAATAAAGAGAATAATGAAAAACAACCAACATGAAGCAGACACTATGATTCTACGTTTCCCTTGAGAATATCTATTAATTAATAACTTATCTGGATTTTACAAATGCAATGCAAAGAAGTCGACCCTAGTTAATACTTCCAAGTTTTGTTAGGATAAACAGGTAAATACTAGTACAAGAGACCAACAAGAAAAGATTCCATCTTTCATATTCTTCCCCACAATGCCACCTTATTTTTCACAAAGAAATTAAATGAAAATAGAAACGTAAATTCACAAATGTGCAATAGATAGACCTAGCAGTCTTATCTCTTGGATGCAAGGGGCATACATGCAAAAGCTACAAGCGCTTTTCTGCATGATCCTAACCAATGGTGAGAAGGGTAGATCGATACTGAATAATCCTACATATACTGATGGAGCTAGCAAGCCTACAAACATATCAAGAATCACAACACCCTGCTTGTATGAATTCTGAATGTTCGGCTTTAAACACTAAAAAAATGCAATCAAATCCATATTAGCAATACTACTAGATCCTACTTAACTGGAGCATGCTAATAATGTAAGCCATGTAAAACATTACTTTATAGCTCCTATCAAAGTTTCAGGAATGACTTTAGCTTTATACTCCTCCAGTAACAATCGCATCCAAACCAGGGAGCTATGAAAGAGTTAAAAGAAGAAAAAAAATCAGCTAACAGTAAGATCTAAGAATGAGAATACTGAGAGTGCAAGATAATGTTAGAACAAGAATTTCATAAAACAGAAATGCTAACAATAATTATGAAGATTTACAATTACAGAAAATAAAATAACAAAACAAACCATACAATATACATAGTCGAGATTTGAATATCTCTGTCCTTAAAGCAATTTTCGCCCCGTAGTGTGATGGTGGTTGACGAAATGCCTCCCAGGATACAACTGTATTATCTTTTCCCTGAAAAACAGCACCCTAACTTCAGAGATCTGATCGTACTGGAGATGTGTTGTATTCTCAGTGTTGACTCAGTGAGGAAGAAGAAGAGGAAGATTCGGACTGGATTTTCAGAACAGTACCTGAAGCAGACAAAATGGACTGGTTTTATAGGAGATTGAGAGCAACTGATGTAACACCCCGCAAAATTAGAAATTACAATTTTGCCCCTGGGTGTTACGCACGTATATTTTGTAATGTATTTCATTACATATTTTGGATTCGTACTATTTATACATTTTTCGTATTGATTTCAGTCAACTAAAATATAATATTTCAATCCCTGGGATTTACGTGCTTCTTACGTGTTTTGATGCACGTGTTTCCACCACTATGTATAATATTTTCTATAGGTTTAAATTATTCATTCTTATGTATTTAAATCTATTTTATAAAACGAAAATTTATTTTCCCCTTGTTTTGATTAAAATGCATTTTTCAATTTTTGCACGTATGGTGCACGTGCAAATTTTTATTCTCATTTTACTACTCTCATTTTACTATTTTTAGCATGCATTAGTTTTATTTAGCCTTTCTTTTGATCCATGGACTTAAAGTTAAATTCTAGCCCAATAGACTAATTAAAAAGAGAGCCCACTAGGATAATTAAATTAGTTGAATAAAATGAGCCCATGTAGCAAGCCCACTAGATAATCAAACTAATTAATTAGAAATGAGCCCATGTAGCAAGCCCATTATTAAAATCACAAATTAAGTTATACATGACAAGTTACAATATTAGTACACATTTTTTAGTTATAGAAATGTGTTCATATTTGTTTGTTCATGTATGCATGCACACACAAATGTATTTGGACCATTTTGTGGGCTAGGGGAGGGGATTAATGGAGTGGTTAAGTTCATGGAGAGTGGGGAGATGAGAGGTTGGGAGTTTTAGGAGTTAAAAATATGAAGAGGTGAGAATTAAAAAGAGAATTAAAATGAGAAGTTATTAGGTGGGAGATTTTGCAATATAGTCCCTAGCATTGTCCTATAAATAGCAACCCATTTCTCATTCTTTTTCACACCAAAAAAAAAATAAACAAGAGAAAGAAAAGAGAAAGAAAAGAGTGTAAGAAAAAGAAAGAGAGTTATTGTGCTTGGAGGATCTCTTGCTTGGAGCATTTGCTAGGAGGAGAAGAGGACTAGGAGTTGCTAGGAGCAAGAAGGAGCCATTCATTTGTAGTTTTCAACCTTCAAACAAAAGGTGGGTGTCTCCTACTTTCTAAATTATAGATAATGTGCATGCTAATAAGAAAATAAATGTGTAGTGTAGGATTTGATTTTGAAAAAAAAGAGTAGAACAATCTATGCTATTGGATGTGGTGAATAGTAGTGAATCATGTTATGGTAGATTAAATTACAACTTGTTAGTTGATAAATGAGAAAAGAATTTATTTTTGCCATGCACTAGTATACATGAATGTAGAGATTTTTGATCATGTGATTAATTGTTGAGTTTTTCTTTTTGATAAGCAACTATATTTTTGTAATGTAAATTTGATGCTATTAAACTCTTTGATTGCAAAAGATGTAGTGTGAAACTTTGATTGAATTGAATAAATGCAAATTCATATAAAAATTTGAAAGTTAGTTTTATTTTTATGCATTATAAAATTATGGGTTACTGTGAGAAAGTAAACTCAATATAGATGAACCAATTATAATTACATGAAAGATTAGATCAAGAGGAAAATCGAGTTTTGATGATAATAGAATAATAGAAAGTTTGAACAAAAGATTAGTTTTGTTTCTCATGACAAGTAGTCACAGTGGACTATTGGTTAGCGTAATAAACTTGGGTTTGGTTGAGAATAGTCACGGGTTCAAAACTCTCTGGTGACTTATATTTTATTTTTGGGGTTTTAAAATAATTTGGTAAATAGTTTCGAAAGTGGGTCAGTTTGGTAAAAACTTCCGTGGAACTAGATCTGTAATTTTGATAGAGAGTAGGTCAATTTGGTAAATAGTTTCGAGAGTGGGTCAGTTGGGTAAAAACTTTCGAAAGTGTTTCATTTTGGGAAAATTTTAGTATTCATAAAACATAAATGAAGAATTTATTCTTAAAGATTGTTTTTGTGTAATTGATAAGTTTTAACGAGGATTTGAGATAAGAAGAAAAATAAATGACTACAAAAGTATTAGTAAAGAGCATGACTTTTAATTTACAAAATAATGATTTAGGGTGAATTGAAATCTCTTTATTTCTAGAAATGCAATATGGTTGAGTTATGTGACTTTTGAGATCATGAAAGATTTTATTGTGAATGAGTAAATCATGTTTAGTGCTAAAGATGAGACATTGAATCGTGTTAAAATGAGACATCGTATGAATATTGAAATTTGAATGAATTATTATTTATTATGATCATGAATAGTGGCAAGACTATGAAATGATTACTTTGTGGATAAGTGTTAAGACAAGATTTGATTATTTTGTGAAGTGAATTGAAAGATGAAATTATATAAGTTTAAGACATGATTACTAAAGGGTATGTGTACCCATGTTTCTTGTACATGAAAGATTATGATTAAGAATTAGTAAGACTTCGGTTACCGGTAATTTTGAAAGAAAGAATTGATATGATTTTGAGATAATGCCGTCGGGCGATCTCGTATTTTGTGAATAAATCCGGTATGAGGTAAAACTGATTCTAGGGTGATAACATATTCATGTCTTGAACTAAAAATAATTAGGCACTTAAGTGAAGATGTGATAAACTTGTGCAAACGTAAATGGGTGCTTCTATATAGTCGGCGGTGGATCTCCGTGGATATAGACCCAGTTGGTGGACTGTGGTTGCCCCATAGGAGATGGATTGTATTTTATCCGGGACTTAGGGTAGTCGACGGATGTTTACCATACTCCAAAGAATATGTATATACTGGGGCTAGAAGGGCATTTACGGGATTATCATCACGATATAATAGCCAGGGAGGCTGGGATCTATTATTATAAGCCAGGGAGGCTGAGATCCGTATCTGTGAAATAACTCTAAAACTTGTTTTATTACTGGGTAGTCTCATGGCGAGGGATCGAACCCTTTAATGTGGAGTACGTAGGCGCTTGCCCTCAGACCTATGTAGTATGGGATGCATAGAATCTGAACAAGTGTGCATTAGTGTCATCCTAGTGTAGAATTGTGTGCATTAGGCATTAAGGCATGACATACACTTATGTTTAGAATAATCACCTTGACACTTTACTTGTTCATTCAATCTTTTTGTGATTTGTTAAAGTATGAGATCGTTATACTGTTCCCGGCATAGAGAGGATAGCCGTGTATAACATTTCGTCAGTTGTAAGTAACTGACGTGCCCACAGATTGACATGCAGGTAATGGACTATTCATGAAGCTATAAAGTGGATATGCTGGTGCTGTTTTATTTTAAAGATGTTGTAAATGTTTTATTGTAAATTTCATTCTTCCGCTGTGTAAAACCAAGTTGTAATTGAACTCTGATGTATTGTGAATGAAAAGTTTTAAATTCCTTGTAAAATTGTACGAAGTGAAGTAAAGATCCTGTGAAATCTCGAATTTATCCTTATTTGAAATTCGGGGCGTTACAGATGGTATCAGAGCATGCTTCACAAGTAGTACAAGTTTATAAGGAACGATAAAAAGTGACGATAAATTTGGGAACAAACCAAAAGAGTCCTTCTGTCAATCGGGTGTAAACAACCCTAAGCGACACGGTATTTAAGCGTCTTCGGACCACCGCTAGCTGGGAACCGACTTTTACGGCTAACCCAAGTAAATCCGAACTTGATAAACTAAAGAATTGTTTAGAAAAAGTAATAAGATCATTAACTATAGTCTAGAACCCGTGACTCCTTATTGAGTAGTTACAATATTATTCCCGTGGACACTAGGGGGTGTGTTTCAGTCTATAGAGATTTAAATGTAAGTGATTTACATTTGTGTTGCTCTATGCACTGATGTTTTCTCTTTCTTTTGGATGGCTGGAGTCGTGAATGAAGTTGTTATTGAACTTGCATTCGATTTCATTCATGATGATTCTCCTCGTATACATTAATATGAGAGTGTATGCGAGCACTTTTTCCCCTGGGTATCAGAGTGGCGCTGTGGAAGCGTGGTTGGCTTGGACCGTCATTCATGATACCTTACACACTTCCCTCTCAAATTATTTTTGTAAGATAATTATCATGGTACTTTCTCCATATTCAGTATTTTTCAAATAAATATTTTCTTATATTAAATGATTTGAATATTTATTATTTATCTATCTTCCTTAGTCTTGATATTTTAACTTGTTTTTCAAACTTAGAATTTCGCCTTTCATGTATTTGTGTCACTTTATGTTTACCCGTTTATATCTACTTTTACTTTACGTATTTTGTCAAGTTTTAAATTACCGTTTATTAAAATAATATTGCAATCACTATTTTCTTCATTTATTATTTTGGATTTTTCTTAATAAATTTTCTCATGCGCACTCATTTTATATGATTTTGATTTCTATGATACTATAGTATCTTATCCTATATGTTTTTAACAAGATTGAAATTTTCTTTGACGTGTACAAAATACAATCTTTACCCTAGCGAGTTCCGGGGACGGAACTACTCTAAGGGGGGGAGAGTGTAACACCCCGCAAAATTAGAAATTACAATTTTGCCCCTGGGTGTTACGCACGTATATTTTGTAATGTATTTCATTACATATTTTGGATTCGTACTATTTATACATTTTTCGTATTGATTTCAGTCAACTAAAATATAATATTTCAATCCCTGGGATTTACGTGCTTCTTACGTGTTTTGATGCACGTGTTTCCACCACTATGTATAATATTTTCTATAGGTTTAAATTATTCATTCTTATGTATTTAAATCTATTTTATAAAACGAAAATTTATTTTCCCCTTGTTTTGATTAAAATGCATTTTTCAATTTTTGCACGTATGGTGCACGTGCAAATTTTTATTCTCATTTTACTACTCTCATTTTACTATTTTTAGCATGCATTAGTTTTATTTAGCCTTTCTTTTGATCCATGGACTTAAAGTTAAATTCTAGCCCAATAGACTAATTAAAAAGAGAGCCCACTAGGATAATTAAATTAGTTGAATAAAATGAGCCCATGTAGCAAGCCCACTAGATAATCAAACTAATTAATTAGAAATGAGCCCATGTAGCAAGCCCATTATTAAAATCACAAATTAAGTTATACATGACAAGTTACAATATTAGTACACATTTTTTAGTTATAGAAATGTGTTCATATTTGTTTGTTCATGTATGCATGCACACACAAATGTATTTGGACCATTTTGTGGGCTAGGGGAGGGGATTAATGGAGTGGTTAAGTTCATGGAGAGTGGGGAGATGAGAGGTTGGGAGTTTTAGGAGTTAAAAATATGAAGAGGTGAGAATTAAAAAGAGAATTAAAATGAGAAGTTATTAGGTGGGAGATTTTGCAATATAGTCCCTAGCATTGTCCTATAAATAGCAACTCATTTCTCATTCTTTTTCACACCAAAAAAAAAATAAACAAGAGAAAGAAAAGAGAAAGAAAAGAGTGTAAGAAAAAGAAAGAGAGTTATTGTGCTTGGAGGATCTCTTGCTTGGAGCATTTGCTAGGAGGAGAAGAGGACTAGGAGTTGCTAGGAGCAAGAAGGAGCCATTCATTTGTAGTTTTCAACCTTCAAACAAAAGGTGGGTGTCTCCTACTTTCTAAATTATAGATAATGTGCATGCTAATAAGAAAATAAATGTGTAGTGTAGGATTTGATTTTGAAAAAAAAGAGTAGAACAATCTATGCTATTGGATGTGGTGAATAGTAGTGAATCATGTTATGGTAGATTAAATTACAACTTGTTAGTTGATAAATGAGAAAAGAATTTATTTTTGCCATGCACTAGTATACATGAATGTAGAGATTTTTGATCATGTGATTAATTGTTGAGTTTTTCTTTTTGATAAGCAACTATATTTTTGTAATGTAAATTTGATGCTATTAAACTCTTTGATTGCAAAAGATGTAGTGTGAAACTTTGATTGAATTGAATAAATGCAAATTCATATAAAAATTTGAAAGTTAGTTTTATTTTTATGCATTATAAAATTATGGGTTACTGTGAGAAAGTAAACTCAATATAGATGAACCAATTATAATTACATGAAAGATTAGATCAAGAGGAAAATCGAGTTTTGATGATAATAGAATAATAGAAAGTTTGAACAAAAGATTAGTTTTGTTTCTCATGACAAGTAGTCACAGTGGACTATTGGTTAGCGTAATAAACTTGGGTTTGGTTGAGAATAGTCACGGGTTCAAAACTCTCTGGTGACTTATATTTTATTTTTGGGGTTTTAAAATAATTTGGTAAATAGTTTCGAAAGTGGGTCAGTTTGGTAAAAACTTCCGTGGGAACTAGATCTGTAATTTTGATAGAGAGTAGGTCAATTTGGTAAATAGTTTCGAGAGTGGGTCAGTTGGGTAAAAACTTTCGAAAGTGTTTCATTTTGGGAAAATTTTAGTATTCATAAAACATAAATGAAGAATTTATTCTTAAAGATTGTTTTTGTGTAATTGATAAGTTTTAACGAGGATTTGAGATAAGAAGAAAAATAAATGACTACAAAAGTATTAGTAAAGAGCATGACTTTTAATTTACAAAATAATGATTTAGGGTGAATTGAAATCTCTTTATTTCTAGAAATGCAATATGGTTGAGTTATGTGACTTTTGAGATCATGAAAGATTTTATTGTGAATGAGTAAATCATGTTTAGTGCTAAAGATGAGACATTGAATCGTGTTAAAATGAGACATCGTATGAATATTGAAATTTGAATGAATTATTATTTATTATGATCATGAATAGTGGCAAGACTATGAAATGATTACTTTGTGGATAAGTGTTAAGACAAGATTTGATTATTTTGTGAAGTGAATTGAAAGATGAAATTATATAAGTTTAAGACATGATTACTAAAGGGTATGTGTACCCATGTTTCTTGTACATGAAAGATTATGATTAAGAATTAGTAAGACTTCGGTTACCGGTAATTTTGAAAGAAAGAATTGATATGATTTTGAGATAATGCCGTCGGGCGATCTCGTATTTTGTGAATAAATCCGGTATGAGGTAAAACTGATTCTAGGGTGATAACATATTCATGTCTTGAACTAAAAATAATTAGGCACTTAAGTGAAGATGTGATAAACTTGTGCAAACGTAAATGGGTGCTTCTATATAGTCGGCGGTGGATCTCCGTGGATATAGACCCAGTTGGTGGACTGTGGTTGCCCCATAGGAGATGGATTGTATTTTATCCGGGACTTAGGGTAGTCAACGGATGTTTACCATACTCCAAAGAATATGTATATACTGGGGCTAGAAGGGCATTTACGGGATTATCATCACGATATAATAGCCAGGGAGGCTGGGATCTATTATTATAAGCCAGGGAGGCTGAGATCCGTATCTGTGAAATAACTCTAAAACTTGTTTTATTACTGGGTAGTCTCATGGCGAGGGATCGAACCCTTTAATGTGGAGTACGTAGGCGCTTGCCCTCAGACCTATGTAGTATAGGATGCATAGAATCTGAACAAGTGTGCATTAGTGTCATCCTAGTGTAGAATTGTGTGCATTAGGCATTAAGGCATGACATACACTTATGTTTAGAATAATCACCTTGACACTTTACTTGTTCATTCAATCTTTTTGTGATTTGTTAAAGTATGAGATCGTTATACTGTTCCCGGCATAGAGAGGATAGCCGTGTATAACATTTCGTCAGTTGTAAGTAACTGACGTGCCCACAGATTGACATGCAGGTAATGGACTATTCATGAAGCTATAAAGTGGATATGCTGGTGCTGTTTTATTTTAAAGATGTTGTAAATGTTTTATTGTAAATTTCATTCTTCCGCTGTGTAAAACCAAGTTGTAATTGAACTCTGATGTATTGTGAATGAAAAGTTTTAAATTCCTTGTAAAATTGTACGAAGTGAAGTAAAGATCCTGTGAAATCTCGAATTTGTCCTTATTTGAAATTCGGGGTGTTACAACTGAAGGGTCCACTACTCTGTAACAGAGTAGCGATCCACTACTCTGTAACAGCAGAGTAGTGGTTCAAAGTCATAACTGATATACTGGGGGGAGGGGGGGGGGGGGAATTCAGACTAGGGCAAAAAATATATATGGACTAAGTCCTCTCTCCACTACACGTTAGTGTTAACCCCCGGGCCACGCCCTTTAGTCCAAATTTTTAGCATATATACTAGAAAAAACTTTACCCATTTCCGATATGGGACTATCCTTTTTCTCCAAGTATCCAAGTTAGTACATAGCAAGTACTCAATTTTGGACCAACATTTCTCATTCATACGGAATTAGTTTTCGGCACATGAGTACATCACGGAATAGTACTCGACGAGAGGAACATGATCTAATCAATTTTCGGCACCGGTGGTGGCCGGAGCTCACCGGAATCCGGGCCAAAATATCTGCAAAAATATTTTTCTACAATCCCCGACATGAATGGAAATGACCAGACCATATAATCCAGACATGACAGAAAGACACATGATAGAAAAAAAACTCTAAGAATACAATTGAAAAATCACTCCATCAAGAATGGTAGTAATTTTTCAACTTTGAACCATCCTTAGTGAGTAGTCATCGGATTCACTTGACCATGTAGTGAACATGATGTCTTGAACTACCTGGGCTTTGATGTGAACCTAGACAATAACTATCACACAGTTTCATCTCTTCACGAACTAAGTACTCTTATTGTATTCATTTTGGCCTTGAACAACCCTGGTTAATCGTGAGTGAACTTGGAGAATGTAGCCTCTCTTCATTCTTCTAGAAACGGCCACATTTCACACTCACAAGGTGATTGCCCATAAAGAGTATCCTGCCATACCCCACTTTTATTTCAAAGCTATGGGAATTATTATAAGCCAAGCTTATCCTAACTCTTTGCAGACAGCACTGTTTTATCATCCTAAGAGTGGGTATGAGATTTTAATCTCTCAGTGCTCACGTCGATTCAACAAGATTTGGTTGTCCCCTTGAACCTAGATCTTGGGATCTCCAATTTCTAGGTAGGGTTTCCATCAAGTATCCTCTTTCGGCATAGACTTTAAACCCATCCCTCTTGATGATCTCATAACTTGCTCTCGTGACAAACCTTTAGTAAATGGATCCGCTAGGTTGTCGGGTATACTCTATAGAGATTACTCCATTTGAGAGCAGTTGTCTAATGGTTTTGTGTCGCCTTCTGATATGACGAGACTTACCATTATACATACAACTCAGTACCCGTGCTATAGCCGATTAGCTATTACAGTGTACATATAAAGCAGGCACTAGTTTTTCCCACATAGGGATGTCCTCTAAAAAGTTTCGAAGCCATTTTGCTTCCTCTGCCGCTTTGTCTAAAGCAATAAACTCAGATTCTATGGTGGATCTGGCCAATAACGTTTGTTTAGAGGATTTCCATGACACAGCTGCAGCACCAAGTGTGAAGACATACCCACTTGTGGATTTTGAGTTCTTGGAATCCGATATCCAGTTGACATCACTGTAGCCTTCTAGTACTGCTGGATATCTGGTATAATGCAGCGCATAACTCTGAGTATATCGTAGGTAGTTCAATACTCTAGTTATTCATTTCCAGTGACTTTGACCTGGATTACTTGTGTAGCGGATCAGTACATTTACTGAATGTGCTAGGTCCGATCTTGTACAATTTGTTAAGTACATCAGACTACCGATTACACGTGCATATTCCAGTTTTGATATGCTGTCACTCGTATTTTTGAACAAGTGAAGACTGGGATCCACAGGACTTTTGGCAGTTCTATTCGAGTAATTTTTGAACCTTTCAAGTACTTTCTCAGCATAATGATCTTGAGACAAAGTAATTCCCTCAGACATCCTGGAAACTTTGATTCCTAGTATGACGTCTGCAACTCTCAAATTTTTCATATCAAACTTGCCACTAAGCACGCTCTTAGTTTGTTTGATAATGTCGTTATTGCTAATAATAATGAGTATATCGTCTACATACAGACACACCAGAATGTATCAATTTGAAGTATCTTTGATGTAGATACACTTATCACATTTATTTATTTTGAAACCATTTGACTTCATAACATTGTCAAATTTTGCATGCCACTGCTCTGGAGCTTGTTTCAGTCTATATAGGGACTTTACAAGCCTGCACACCTTGTTTTCCTGTCCAGGAACTACACAACCCTCAGGTTGTTTTATGTATATTTCTTCTTCTAAATCCCCATTTAGAAATGCATTTTTAACATCCATTTGATGTATTTTCAGGTTACGTAGAGCTGCAATAGCTATCAACATTCTTATGGAAGTTATTCTTGTAACCGGGGAATAGGTATCAAAGAAGTCTAGGCCTTCCTTTTACCTAAATCCTTGTACCACAAGTCTCGCCTTATGTTTCTCTATTGAACCATCTAGTTTCAATTTTTGTTTGAAAATCCATTTGCATCTTAGAGTTTTACATCCAGAAGGCAAAACGACCAACTCCCATGTATGATTTTTGCATAATGGAGTCTATTTCACTTTTGATTGCTTCCTTTCACATAGGAGCATCAGGCGTAGACATGGTTTTCTTGAATGTTCTGTGCTCATTCTCTAAAAGAAAGGTCGTTACGAAGTCAGAACCAAATGACTTTGATGTTCTAGCCCGTTTACTTCGTTTAGGCTCATCATTATCATGTTCTGATTCATCAGCTGAAGTGCTTGCATTCCCTTATTCACGTGTACGTTTGGGATACGTAGTATCCTTGCACAGAAACACATGTTCAAAGAAGAAAGCATTCCTTGATTTCATTATTGTATTCAAATGGATATCCGGTATATCTGATTTGTATACCAAGAACCGATATGTACTACTGTTGTGTGCATAGCCTATGAATATGCAGTTAATTGTCTTAGGTCCTACGGTGACCTATTTTGGATTAGGTACTGACACTTTTGCTAGACACCCCCACACTTTGAGGTATTTATATGAAGGTATGTTACCTTTCCCCAGTTCGTACGGTGTCTTGTTAGTTTTCTTGTGAGGTATTTTATTAAGAATGTAGCTTTCCCCCACATATTTTGGGGTAAGCCAGAATTCAACAACAAGGCATTCATCATCTTCTTTAGAGTTCAGTTCTTGCGCTCGAAAATACCGTTTGTTCGGGTGAGTAAGGAGCAGTTGTCTGATGAACTATTCCATGTTCAGAGCAGAACATATTAAATGGTGTATCATATTCTCCTCCTCTATCACTCCTAACGATTTTAATCATTTTGCCAAGTTGATTCTCAACCTCAAGCTTATATTCTTTGAATTTATCCAAAGGCTCATTTTTGCTATGTAACAAGTATACATAACAGAATTTTGTGTAATCGTTTATGAATGTCACAAAGTACTTTTTGTCACCTCTGGTCTGCACGTATTTTAAATCACACAGTCCGTGTGAATTAGACCTAGAGTTTCTGTGTTTTTTTCTACAGAACGTGATGGAGTTTTAGTGAGTTTGGCCTCCGTGCAAACTTCATATTCTTCGAAGTTGTCTACCTTAAATTTTGGTAGCAAATTCATGTTAATTAATCTACGCATAGAATTGACATTAACATGGCCTAGTCTTTCATGCCAAACAGAAGAAGACTTAACAACATAGGCAATAAGAGTTATTTCATTAACTTTGGGAATAACATGAACAATAGTTTTAAGGATGACTGTCATTACATTAAACTTGAACAGTCCATCCTTTACATATCCTTTACCCAAGTACACCCCATTTTTAGACAATACAAAATTATCAGAAGCAAGAACAACCTTAAATCCATTCTTGCTTAGCAAAGAGCCTGATACCAAGTTCTTTCTAATATCTGGAATATGCAACACATTTGTGAGTGTTAGTTCATTGCCTGAAGTCATTTTCAGCACTATCTTTTCCGTTCCTGCAATTTTGGAGGTGGAAGAATTACCCATGAACAATTGTTCATCCTTGTTGCACTTCTGGTATGAAGTGAACATCTCCTTGTCCGAGCAGATGTACTTTGTGGCCCTAGTATCGTACCACCATTCTCGAGGATTGCTACCCACCAGATTCACCTCTGATACAACAACACAGAGGTCCAGGTCAGAGATACCGATGGACAAGTTCTCAGCTATGTGTGCATGGGATCTGTCATTCCTTTTTGCCTGTCCTGTTCTAGCACGGTTGTTGTCCTTTCTGCGGCATTCAGAAATTCTGTGGCCCAGCTTACCACATTTGTGGCATTTTCCAGCAAACCTCTTTGCTACCGGTTTTTTGTTCGAGGCCTGTGGCAAGAACTTTCTCTTTTTGCCTTTCTATTCATGCTTCACCATGTTTGCCTTTTCTATGGATTGATTTTCATAGGACCTATCAGCCTTGCGATTCTGTTCTTCGATACTCAACCTAACAATGAGGTCTTCAAGAGACATCTCTTTTCGCTTGTGCTTGAGGTAGTTATTGAAGTCTTTCCATCCAGGTGGAAGTTTCTCGATGACCGCTGCAACCTGGAATAGTTCGCACAGCGTCATGTTCTCTGCAGCAATTTCATACATTATCACCTGCAGTTCCTGAATTTGACTCACAACTGTTTTGGAGTTATTTTGTAGTCCAGAAATTTGCCAACTATAAACTTCTTAGACCCGGCGTCTTCTGTTTTGTACTTCTTCTCCAAAGACCCCCATAGGATTTTGGACGTCTTGAAGACACACTAGACGTTGTACAGAGGATCTACCAAGCTATTGAGGATGTAGTTTCTGCAGAGGTAGTCACCCTGAGTCCATACATCAACCGCAGCAACGGAGTGTGCATCCATTGGTGCCAGCTTAGGGGCAGATTCAGTGAGAAACCTGTCCAGCTTCAAGGTGGTTAGGTAGAACTGCATCTTCCCCTGCCACTTCTTGAATCCAGTTCCGTTGAACTTCTCTGGTTTTTCTCCCACAGTAATATGTGTGGGCAGAATGACTGAATGTGCCACAACCGATTGTGCAGTCACATTTTGGGTCATTGTTGTTTCGGCACTGATAAGCCCATTGACACTTTCGATCTGTGTGTTTTCCATGTTCTGAAATAGTTAGATTATAACTGTTAGTTGTTTTTCCGAAATGATAACAAAATCTGTAAAGAATCTTCAAAAAAACTATTAGAATTGAGGGAAACAATTGCTTTAAGAATGTTAGACCAAGAATTTCATAAAACAGAAATGCTAACAATAATTGTGAAGATTTACAATTACAGGAAATAAAATAACAAAACAAACCATACAATACAGAGTTGAGATTTCAATATCTCTGTCCTTAAAGCAATTTTTGCCCGGTAGTGTGACGGTGGTTGACGAAATGCCTCACAAGATACAACTGTAATACCTTTTCCCTAAAGAGCAGCACCCTAACTTCAGAGACCTGATCGAACTGGAGCTGTGTTGTATTCTCAGTGTTGACTCAGAGAGGAAGAAGAAGAGGAAGATTCGGACTGGATTTTCAGAACTGTACCTGAAGTAGACAAAATGGACTGGTTTTATAGGAGATTGAGAGCAACTGAAAGGTCCATTACTCTGTAACATTGGTACAAAATGGACTGGTTTTATAGGAGATTGAGAGCAACTGAAGGGTCCAGTATTCTGTAACAGCAGAGTAATGGTCCACTACTCTGTAACAGCAGAGTAGGGGTTCAAAGTCATAACTGATGAGCCATTACTATGTTGTTACAGAGTAATGGTACCTGTTACTGAAGTTGAAAAGCCTCAACAGTATACTGGGGGAAAAAATTTCTGACTGGGGCAAAAAAAATATAGGCCAGAGCCAGACCAGACCAAACCAAAAGCCGGGGCGGGGCGGGGCAGGGCGGGGCGGGGCGGGGCGGGGCAGGGTCGGGCCGGGCCGCGCGTGTGTTTGTTATTTTGGCTAAGTCCTCTCTCCACTACACGTTAGTGGTAACCCCCGGGCCATGTCCTTTAGTCCAAATTTTTAGTATATATACTAGAAAAAACTTTACCCATTTCCGATATGAGACTATCCATTTTCTCCAAGTATCCAAGTTAGTACATAGCGAGTACTCAACTTTGGACCAACATTTCTCATTCATACGGAATTAGTTTTTGGCACATGAGTACATCATGGAATACTGCTCGACGAGAGAAACATGATCCAATCAATTTCCGGTGCCGCTGGAGGCCAGGGCCCACCGGAATCCGGCCCGGAAAATCTGCAAAAATGTTTTCCAACAGATAACAACTGAAGTCACCACACAGTTAAATTAAGTTCGTTCATGCATATTATTCACATACAGCATGTTGTATAACTCACATCCGAACGAACACAAACCTTGCTCATCGACTCTATCACATCTACAAACCTTCTTTTTCCCCCTTTTTCTTTTTCTTTTTTCCTAATTTTATTTTTCATTTTCTTTTACACCATAGCATCGACAACACTCTATTCAACTAAATATGTAAACGTGACAACACTCTATTCAGCTAAATTAATATGTAAGCATTTTTGCCCTTTAACGCCCACCAGTGCTCCATGCGAACACGACGTGTAAGCTAGGAAAGGGTAATAATATTAGATTCTGGAAGGACAAATGGAGTGGACAGAACACACTGCAGTCAATGTTCCTGTAGCTTGCGAGTACTGCTACTAGGGAGGATGCACTCGTGGCATACGTCTGGAGGAATAAGGAATTGAGACTTGAACTTAAAGGTAGTCTTTCGAACGAAGGGGAGGAGCAACTGCAGAATCTTAAATCAATTCTGGAGGAGGAGGGTACCCACAATATAGGAGAGGAGGACGAGAGGGAATGGAGTCTAAGCACTAATTGTATTTTCTCAGTTAAGGCTATGTACGGCTTCTTGAATGATGGCGGAATTCGGAACTATGTACGGCTTCTTGAATGATGGTGGAATTCGGAACTCGCATGCAAATATCATCTGTAAATCAAAAGTCCCTGCGAAAGTGAAGGCATTCCTGTGGTTGATACTCAACAATGCGATACTGTCCAAAGCGAACCTTAGGAAACGAAACATCCCAATCGACGTGACGTGCCAACGCTGCAACACGGGAGAGGAGGACACTAACCACATTTTCATTGTTTGCCTTAGGGCTAGACTAACATGGAAGGTCATGGGATTGGGGTTTCACACAACAGCAACACCAAACTGTATCGAGAACTTTTGGGGTAGCTGGAGAATAATAAACATTAAGAAAGAAGATAGGCTTATGTGGGATATTTCGGTTGGGGCTATTCTTTGGACTCTGTGGCTTGAGCTTCCGTATAACTAGATGTACATTTAACATGTTATTATGGTTCTAATAGATGCTTGGGCAGGGCAGGATCGAGGAAAAAACTACGTATGGAGGAAGCACAGTAGTGGACAGATGACAGAGGGAGGACAACTATAGGGACAACAAACCTATTGTTGGTGCACTTCGAGCATGAGATTTTAGTTATTTTGGGCCAGTATTTCTGTCCTACTTGTATGACAGAGTGGGCCGGGGTGTCTATATTTTGATTGTACTTTATGTACTGAACTGGAGTAGATTATATTTGTAATTTTAGCTACTTTTTGTTTCGTTAACTTTTTATTAATGAAACCGGTGACAACGGTCACTTTATTCTTTAAAAAAAAATGCCCACCAGTGCTATAAGCATCACTAGCAGCAGGACGATGCTAAATGTCTCATCATTTTTTTATTTGTGCTTGAGACAGCCCTTTTGGTGGAAGAGATGCTGCCATGGTTCGTAACTTCTCAGCAACCTCTGTGAAGATTGGCCTTTCAGATGGATCTGCAGACCAGCATTTTTCCATCAGTGCTCTCCACTCAAGAGATTACCTATAATTGCTCCTGTTAAGATAAATCAGAGAGAAGAAAACAATTCTGATTATTGAAGTGAGAAATAACTGAGTACAAAATCTATTATATATAGGAGTGAACCAAATACAAATCTAGCCCAATACCCAATGTGGGACTATAATATCTAACACCCCCTCATAAACTCATAGTGGGTCAAACAGTGTGAGTTTGCATACTAAAAATTGAAATATCTGAACAGTATGAGATTTGGTGAAAAAGTATGTCACCTACTGTGACGAGGTAATAGAATGAAGTCAAATGATCCCTGCTTCAAAGCACTCACGAACATAATGACAATCAATCTCTATATGCTTTGTTCGCTCATGAAAGACCGGGTTGCTTGCAATGTGTAGTGCACTCCGGTTTTCATAATGAAGAGGAGTAGCTCCTGAAAGAGTGACACCCATATCTGATAACAGCCAACGAACATGAACAATCTCTCTAGTAGTAGCTATCATTGCTCTGTACTTAGCTTCGGTCGAAGAACATGCAACAATTGCATGTTTCTTACTTCACCATGAGATCAGCGAATCACCAAGAAATAGACGACAACAACCTGTGGTAGACCATCTGGTAGTAGGATCACCTGCCCAATCTGAATCAGAATATGCGCTCAGCTCTAATTTAGATATAGCATGCATGAATAATGAGCGAGTAATAGTGCCCCGAAGATATATGAGAATCCGAAGAAGAGCACCGTAGTGAACTAATGTAGGAGTGAAAACAAACAGACAGACAACACTGGCTGCGTGAGCAATATCGGATTTGGTCATGCATAAGTAGACATGCTGTTCAATAATCTGTCTATATCTAATGGGATCAGGAAGGAGCTCACCATCAGTGGGACGAAGCTTCACATGAAGCTCTAAGGGTGTATCAGCCGATCGACTGTCAGAGAGGTATGCAACGGAGATAATATCTGATGTGTATTTCTGTTGAGAAATGAGTATCCCTTGAGATCCATGAGCAATCTCTAGATCCAGAAAATAAAGTATTTTGCCAAGGTCTTTCATATGGAATTGCTAGTGAATGTATTTCTAGGTGGATGTAATGCATGCGGAGTCATCCCCAGTAATGATCATATCATCAACATAGAGTAGTAGAAGTACCCTCCCCTGCGGTGATGGCGAAGAGGAGGAGAAGGGATCTTTGGAGTTGGGTTTCAAGATGATATAGATGGCTGGCACGTCCAAACTCCTCACCGGTGCATGAATTAGTAATAGAACAACCGAAAGAGTCAAAAGTAACAACAAGACCATTATCGCACAACACACTAATAGAAATAAGGTTTATGGATAAATGAGGAGCATAAAGAACATATGGTAATATGAGAGTGGGAGAGCTAATTGCCCCTGAGAGTGTAATGAGAAGTGGTGAGCCATCAACTATGTGTAGAGATGGAGAGTGAGAGAGAAGTGCAGTGCAGGTGGTGAACAGTGTCTAATTACTAGTGAGATGATGTGATGCACCAAAATCTAAAATCTAGAGTGTGGCAGAGAATGCAGGAGCAGAGGAGCCAACTTTGATAGACTGACCTATAAGTTGTAGTACCAGCTGAGTGAGGCATTGATGAAGATTAGCCCAATCAGTAGGAGACGGCAAGACTGAAGTGAAGGGCATGGCCGAAGATGTAAGGGAAGAAGCGCTGCAAGGAGGAATAAGACTAGTGATGCTGTGATTGAGAGCACAATGAGGAGGGAGATGTTGCTGGTGTCTTGATCAGGGTAGGGGGCAGGACGGTGCTACTGGTGTCGGATGTTTTGAAAGTCAATGAATGGAGGTCGACGTGAGGGATCAAGGGTTTTAGGTGGTTGGGGATTGGAGGTCGACGAATGTTGGGGACGCTACAGAGGAGGTCGAAGGAGGAGGTAGCAACAGAGGAGTGGAGGACGTCGGCAATTTGGGAGAGGAGGGAGGTCAATGTAGAAGCAGCGGTGAGGAGGAGGCAGCGTTTTATTTTTATTTTTATGGTTGTTGGAATTTGAGGACTTTTTATGGAGAAATTTAAGAAAAGAAAATTTGTATAATTGGCTCTGATACCATGTTAAGATAAATCAGAGAGATGAAAACAATACTGATTATTGAATTAAGAAATAACTGAGTACAATATCTCCTATATATGAGAGTGAACCAAATACAAAACTAGCATGTTGGCAAAGTTTGGGGGCGGGGGGGGGGCACTTGTCCCACCAAAACGTTTGAATATGGAAAAAACCCTGTGGAGAAATCAAAGGTCGGCACCGAAAGGTGCCGACTCTGTTGAAAAAAATGAAATGGGGGGTTGATGCCGACAAACCACACATTTTGACATTGCTGATAGCTTTTTCCTTGCTCTTATCTCATTCTCTATAAATAGGGAGTCTCGGAAAAGGTAGAGTGCAGAGCAGAGAAAGAGTGAGGATTAAGAAAAGAAAGAGGGATTAAGAAATAAAGAGAGTATTACAACAGTGTTCTCAAGAGAGATAAAATTGTATCCCCTTGGAGATAATTTGTATACTTATACTTTTTCTCAAATTTGTGAAGGATTATTTCTCCTATTATAAGAGAGTGAAAATTGTACTCTCCTATTATAAGAGAGTGAAAATTGTACTCTCCTTATATTTAGAGAGTGTGTTGTAATCCCTACTTTCAATAGTAAAATTTCACTACCTTGTCCGTGGTTTTTATCCCGTCTCCTTTAGGGGTTTTCCATGTAAAATATCCGTGTCCACCTTATTTGCTATTTTATCAATTTCACTTTAGTTGTGTGGTAGCTTCTGCTCATAACTTTCCTAATAGTGGTATCAGAGCTTTGGTTGCGGTGTGTGAGGCAGAAATGTCAACTACAACAAAGTTCAATGTTGAGAAATTCAACGGGAGTAATTTCTCGTTGTGGAAAATGAAAATCAAGGCGATCTTATGGAAGGATAATTGCTTGGTAGCAATTGGAGATAGGCCGCGAAGATCACCGATGACGGCAAGTGGAACGAGATGGACGGCAATGCAATTGCCGATCTGCACTTGGCACTAGCTGATGGTGTGCTATCCAGTGTGGCTGAAAAGAAGACAGCAAAGGAGATTCGGGATACTTCGACAAGATTGTATAAGGCCAAGTCACTTCACAATAAGATAATCTTAAAGAGAAGATTGTACACTCTTCGAATGGCAGAATTGACATCGATGACCGACCATATCAACACCCTGAATACTCTATTTTTGCAACTTACATCAATGGGTTGCAAAATAGAGACAACTGAACGTGCGGAGCTTCTACTTCAAAGTTTACCTGACTCGTATGATCAACATATCATCAACCTGACGAACAATATCCTGACAGACTCTCTGTTTTGCAACCAGAGCAAAATAGACAAGATCTGGAAGTTGAGACCAGGCGCAAGAATAAGGAAGACAGACAGGAAAGTTCGCAGTAAGTGGAAGCTTTAATGGTGATGAGAGGGAGATCAACGTAATGTGGCTCCAGTGGGAGTCAGAATCATGGCAGATCAAAGTCAAGAAGTAAGAATACTTACAAGTGCCATAATTGTGGCAAGAAAGGGCACTTCAAAAAGGACTGTTGGTTCAAGAAGATGAGTGGAGATCCTGAGTCATCAAATGCTCAAGGGAATGTGGCGAGTGCCCGATATGATGGTGAAGTTCTATACAGCGAGGCAATAACGGTTATTGGAGGAAGAAAGAAGTTCTCTGATGTCTGGTTACTAGACTCAGGAGCAACATGGCACATGGCTTCCCGGAGAGAGTGGTTCCACACATACGAACCAATCTCAGGAGATTTTGTATATATGGGTGATGATCATGCTTTGGAAATCGCTGGTATTGGTACTATCAAACTCAAAATATTTGATGGTACGATTTGCACCATCCAGGAGGTACGGCATGTGAAGGGCTTGAAGAAGAATCTATTGTCTTTGGGACAAATAGATAGCCTTGGATGCAAAACCCATGTCAAAAATAGGGCCATGAAGATTGTCAGAGGCGCACTTGTGGTCATGAAGGCAGAAAAGATCTCAGCAAATCTATTCATGCTTAATGGGGAAACACTGCAGGAAGTTGATGCGTGTGTTACATCGACCAGCAAAGGAGAAAATTTGAAAATGATGTGGCATCTCAAACTAGGTCATATGTCTGAATGCGGTTTGAAGATTCTCTCCGACCATAAGCTGCTTCCAGGGCTCAAATCGGTGAATCCACCATTTTGTGAGCATTGTGTTACAAGTAAGCAGCATAGATTACAGTTCAGCAGATCTGAAGCCAGGAGTAAATGCATTTTAGACTTGATTCATTATGATGTGTGGGAATCACCGGAAATGTCCCTACGAGGAGCAAAGTATTTTGTGTCTTTCATTGATGATTACTCTAGGAAATTGTGGGTGTATCCAATCAAGAAGAAGTCAGATGTGTTTCCAGTGTTCAAAGTCTTCAAAGCGCAGGTAAAATTTAATCTAGGAAGAACATCAAGTGCTTGAGGACATATAATGGAGGGGAGTATACAGACGGCGAGTTTCTTGCACTTTGTAAGCAAGAAGGTATCACAAGACAGTTCACAGTCTCATATACACCTCAGCAAAATGGCGTGGCGGAGCGGATGAATAAGACTTTTGCAGAAAAGATGAGATCTATGTTGCGGACTGCAGGTCAACTTAGCTCTTTTTGGGAAGAAGCAGCCAAAACTGCTTGTTATGCTATAAATCGGTCGTCATCAACGGAAATTGAGCTGAAGACATCGATGGAGATGTGGACTGGCAAGCCGGCGAATTACTCTAATTTACATTGGTTTGGATGTGCTGCGTACTTGATGTACAATGACCAAGAAAGAACGAAGCTGGATCCAAAATCCAGGAGGTGCATGTTCTTGGGGTATGCTGACGAAGTGAAGGGTTATCGCCTGTGGGATGCCACTGCTCACAAGGTTGTTTTCAGCAGGGATGTGATCTTTGTCGAAGATCAGTTAAAGAAAGATGGAAGCGATAGCACGTCAAAGAAGAATCTAGAGACTACTACAGTTCAGGTGGAAAATAAGCCAGATGAAGATTCAGTTTCTTCTGAAGCAGCACCAGAGCACGATGAACAAGAACCAGTCGATTCTGAGGCTCCAGAAGTTTGTTAGTCAACTCGTGAAAGAAGACCGCCAGCTTAGCACTCAGAGTATGTTACGGAGAGCAATGTTGCATATTATCTTTTAACAGAGGATGGGGAGCCATCATCCTTCCAGAAGGCAACCTAAGGCTCAGATGTATCCCTGTGGATGGCAGCAATGCAGGAAGAAATTGAAGCTCTACACAAGAACAAGACGTGAAATCTTGTTACGCTACCAGAAGGAAGGAAGTCCATCGGCGAAAAAAGGGTCTACAAGATCAAGCACAATGGAAATGACCAAGTGGAGCAGTATCGTGCAAGATTGGTGGTGAAAGGATATGCTCAGAAAAAAGGTATCGACTTCAATGAAATATTTTCACCTGTGGTTCAACTTACGACAGTCAGAGTAGTCTTGGTGATGTGTGCTATGCTTGACCTACATCCAGAGCAGCTAGATGTGAAGACTGCTTTTCTTCATGGAGATCTTGAAGAAGAAATCTATATGCTCCAACCAGAATGTTTTGCTGAAACAGGCAAAGAGAACTTCGTTTGCAGGTTGAACAAATCTTTGTATGGTCTCAAACAGACGCTGAGGTGTTGGTACAAGAGATTTAATTCCTTTATTATTAGTCTTGGATACAACAGACTCAGTTCAGCCCATTGTACGTACTACAAAAGGTTTGATGGTGATGATGACTGCATTATCCAAGATTCAGTTCAGCCCATTGTAGCAGGCCCCAACAAAGATCGAATCCAAGAAATAAAAGCACAATTGGCTAAGGAATTTGACATGAAGGACTTGGGACCGGCAAACAAGATTCTAGGAAATCGAGACAGAAGTAACAGGAAGATTTGGCTTTCCCAGAAGAGCTACTTCAACAAAATCTTGCGGCGCTTCAATATGCTAGATTGTAAGCCAATTTCTATCTCACTTTCTGTTAATTTCAAGTTATCCTCCAAGATATGTCCTAGCGATGAAGCAGAGAGGAAGGAAACGTCTCGGGTACCGTATGCATCAGTAATGGAAAGTTTGATGTTCGCTATGATCTGTACAAGACCAAACATTGCACAAGCAGTGGGAGCAGTTAGTTGATACATGGAGAATCCTGGTAATGAGCATTGGAGCACAGTGAAGAGGATTCTAAGATACATCAGAGGAACCTCAGATGCTGCATTATGTTACGGAGGATCAGAATTAACTATCACAGGCTATGTTGACTCAGATTTTGTAGGAGATCTCGATAAAAGCAAATCCACTACGGGCTATGTGTTTACACTTGCAGGAGGAGCTGTAATCTGGGTTTCGAAACTGCAGTCTGTTGTGGCTCTATCTACAACAGAAGTAGAATACATGGCGGATACAATAGGTTTCAAGGAAGCAGTCTGGATTGAAAGTTTATTGGAAGAACTCGGGCACAAGCAGGAGAAGATTGTTCTATTTTGTGGCAGTCAGAGTACCTTGCACATCGCAAGGAATTCAGCTTTTCATTCACGAACAAAACACATAAGAGTCCAGTATCACTTCATTCGAGAAGTAGTGGAGGAAGGAAGTGTGGATATGCACAAGATTCACATTGACAAGAACCTAGCAGATGTTATGACCAAACTAGCCAACACTCTGTAATATCTAACATCTCTGTAGTGCAAGTCTGCATACGGTTCTTCCCTAGTAAGGAGCTCCCACATCAAAATTCCAAAGGAGAAAACATCAACCTAAGATTACAAGGCATGAGAAGAAGGAAAAACACACACAAAACGTAGCGCACAAGGGACAGCTCTGCGGTTAGGTTAAACCTTCTCAGAAACAAGGCTGCTGCTCCCATTCAGTAGCTCTGGAGCCATCCATGGAAGGGTTCCTCGCACTCCACCAGAAACGAGGGTCTGACACTTAGGTTGCGTTTGGTTCGTTGTTTTGAAAACACATTTTAAACTTAGGTTTGTAAAAAAAAATTATAAATGAGTTTTTTGAAATTTTAAACAACAAGGGTTTGTTTGGATAACTGTTTTCAGAAAACAATTTTTTGAAAATGAGAAGAAATGGAACATGACGTTTTTTTGAGGGATGAAGAAAATGAGAAAAGGAGTATTTTTTTTATAAAACTGTTTTTTGGAGTTTTCTAAAAACGGGTTTTAAAATAAGAATTTTCCAAAAAAAAAAATTTAGAAACGATTTTCTGAAAACACCTATACAAACACGATTTTTAGATTTTAAAATTTAAAAAACTGAAAACAGGTTGTAAACCTTTGATAAGCCTAAATCACCAACCTGAGTGAAGATGAGATGAGCAGATCAAGCACATACTAAGGAATTGCATATGAAAGATGTAAATTGTGCACCGTCTTCTTGGACCTAGTATTCTATAGCAAATCTTATGATCAGTTTGGTTTACTATCCGAGAAGGTTGAAACCTGAGAGTTCAATGTTCCAAGTTGAGTGATTGCAAGCTAAGCTATAATGGAAGTATAAGAGAATAATAATAAAATAAATGGAAGGAATTACTGTTTGTCTACCTTCTGAGCTTGACCTACTTGAAAGACCCAGCCCAAATATTTTTGCCAACTTTCTTATAGTTCATGTTAGGTTTTGTGAGAAATTAACAATTGGGAATTAGGGATTATCTCTAGATCTAAGTTGCTTGAGATATTCACCCTAAGTATCAAGATTGGAATACCTAGACTGCTATCACAAGCCAATATTTATTCCTAAATACTGGTTTGGGTATCGGGTTATAAGCCCACAAACCCGCGTTCCAATATCCAATCAATTGTACGTTCATTACATGTGTTACACATATGCACGTGCTATATTTATATAGAGAGAATATACCAATATATCCAACAATCTCCTCCTATATTCTCAATATATAAAGTACAGGATTATCTCATCAGATCAGTATACAACTGACTGGCTGATAGCAGTCCATAAAGGAAAAGCATCATAAAGGTATAGTTTCATAAGAACCAATAGAATTATAAAACTGAATAGTTCAATCAAGACTAAACCAATATAATTAACTAGTTCCAAACCATATCCAATTCAGAATAGTTCACAAAGGCTAAACCAACTGGAATAATCTGTCATAGTTTCAAAATCAAACAAAGCAAATAAACTTCAAGAACAAAATATGAGTTTTAAGCTCATGAACACAAGAGTCTTAAACTCAACAGAAGTTTTACCAAGCAAGTGACTAATTTATTCTCAAAAGAAATAAATTTAAATTCTATCCTTGCACACTGCTTTATGTTTACTTCTCCATTTTGAGCAAATCATTATTTTTGAAATCTATGTTGACAGATTCAACTCCTCCATCTTTGCTAGCTTATTGAAAACAAGAATATCAAGAGACACATCTCTAAGAATTCCAATAATTTCACAAAGTATCTAGTTCTACAAAAGAACTTAGTACAATTCATAATTAGCTTAGCAAAGATGTAACGCAAGCATCACAATCAAGTATCTTTAATAAGTAAAGTACATGAACTTTATAGTTTCTACACAAGAACCATACTATGTTTCATATTGGAATGAAAAGACTGTCGTTTCAATCATGGTTTAACATTGAATCATCAAAATTGGAATGAAACATGTATCCATAAAAGACATATCATCAAAATTGGAATGATATTTAGAACAATTTAATCATCGGAAACACATCGACAAGTTTTCATATTTCGTATTGGAATAATATGATTATTCTAAGTAAATTTTCTAGATATATAATACCATCAAAATTGGAATGACATTATATATTTGTGAAATTTATGTCGAATCATCAAAATTATCTAAAACATGTCAACTGCCTAAAATTGATGCTTAAGTTTGAACTTCTCTATGGCTCCAATTGGATTCTAAATTTCAAAACAACTTGGATGTTAAAGCTTTTTACTCAATAGCTTTCAACTCCACTTTCCCCCACAGTTTTGATAATTAGATCACTTTCAAGTCTCTTAGCAAGAACATTAGCCATACTTGTCGCAATTGCACTTTATCTATGAGAAAATTCAACTAGGCTTCTTTAAGCCTTAATATATTCCTCTTACTATTATAGAGTGAGTTATGAGCTACAGTGCATTGTAGCTTGATAGTCGTATAACAGAATTAGAGAGTTACTTAAACTTCTTAATGGATAACTAGCAACAATTTCTTCAATACACTCAGCCTTATCCCCTGCAGAGGATTACAGATAGAGGTCTGATTTCATGGATGATAGCACAGTGCCTGTTTGCTTTTTATTTCCATAACATTTCTGTTTCTGCTAGTGTAAACACATATCTACTAGTTATCGACTTTCACTAAATTCTGAGCAACATAATGCATCAGATCAGCCATTCATTCGAAGAATGACTAGAGTAGCACAAAGCAAACTCTTGAATACCACTCAGGTATCTCATTAGCCTCTTAAGGGCACTCAAATGTGTATGGGATTATTAGTGAATCTGCAGATCATACCTACCTCAAAGGCTATGTCTATTCTAGTGCAGATCTTTGTATACATGAGACTGTCAATTCCTTTAGAATGATCTACATGTCTCATAGTTGCACCATCATTAGGTGTCAACCTTTTATCATAATCATAAGGTGTTTCAAAACACACTTTCTTTCAATCACTATATCCCCACTTTTGAAACACATTTTGATTTGATGAGTTTGACTAAGAGTTATCCCTTGCCAACTGAAAACTCACCCTTATACATATGGTGTCCACATTACCTAGGTTTTCATGTTGAATTCTTTGGATAGCACAATTTTAACTTCATTTGTAATAAAGAGGTCACTTCCAAGAACATGCATATCAACAGAACAAGTAAATAATAGCCACTATATTTGACACACCACAGTTGAAGGCACTGATCTGAATTACTTGATTCATATACTAGGCTCTTTCAAAAATTTGTCAAATTATTTATTCGTTGCCTATACATGTTTTAAGAATATACAATAATTTTACTAAATTTTAAATCTTGTTCACTAAACATATTAGTTCAAACTTTCCAATACAAAACTGTTCAGTATAAGACATCAAGTACAAAGCCTTTTAATTATCCTTTGTGAATGACAAAATTTTCAATAGATGTAAGGGTAAGAAGAATACTTATTGTAGCAATATGACAAACATGTGAGTAGACATCAAATAAATCTACCTCATTTTTTCTCAGTCAATCTGTTAGCTACTAAAAAGCATTAAAATTGCTACTGAACAATCAAAATTAAGTTTCTTCTACAAAACCCCACTTACTTACTATAGTTTTAGCCCCTTTCGGCAGATCAACTAAATTAAAGTATTATTGTATGACACAGAATCATCTCATTGTCTACTAAAGACTCTTCTTAGCTCATTGGTCATTCAGATTTTCAAGTGTCAGTAAGGCTAGTTCTTGATTCCAACTGTGAATCATTGAACATGTCTGTAGGACTAGATTATTTCATACATTTATCTTTGATGAACATATCCTCAAAGAACTTTGCAAGTCTAGATTCTTCTAACACAAAATTAGATAGATCAAACATCTGTCCACAGAACTATATTCTGCACTTTCTGAACACACAAATATTTGTTGTAGGTCCTATTTTAGGCCTTCTAGGATCATGTACTCTAACAAATGTATCACAACACAAATTTTCACTTTAACAAAATTATTTGTGTTTTCATGTCATGATTTACAAGGTGTATTCAATTTAGAGTGTAGTAACACATTAGAGATATGATTAACAATACAACATCACTCATAATTACACAAGACAAACAACAGTCAATAATATAGAATTCAACATTTCACTCAGTGTTTGATTCTAACTTTTATCAATACCGTTTGACTGTTGTAAGTAGAGTGCACTAGAGATTATGCCAAATGCAAACTTCTCTAAAGTTGTTAAAATATATTCACCACCTCTATCACAACTGAACTCTTGATTTTAAGCATTTAACTATAATTTTTAATTCATTAAGAATAACAAGTGCTTCATTCTTTATATATATATGACAGACTTATATTAATCATCTACAAAAGCGATTAAATACTTCTGACCAACAATCGTCTCATCTAGTCACAAAGCTACTGAGATCGCAAATATCAAAATGTATTGACTTAAGAAGTTGTGTGCTCCTAGAGACCATACTAAATGATTTTCTAGTGATCATAATCTGAGCACAACTTTCATATTTGTCATATTTAATGGAGTGTCATTTAGTAGAGTTATGGGTTTTAACAAGAATAAACAATTTAATATATAGTTCATAGTGATTCTAAATTTCAAAACAACTTGGATGTTAAAGCTTTGACTCAATAGCTTTTAATCCTCACAGTTTTGATAATTAGATCACATTTCCTCACAAACAATTAAATATATAGTTCTCAAATCTTAGCCAATTATGCTATGTTCAAGAACACAATTAGAACTATTATTATTAATTGTCTCATTTGTTAAACTCAACTTATACATACGATTGACAATATATGCAATTTATAAGAGTTAATACAAAATTACTCTATCACATTTTTCAAAAATTATTTGCTTTCTCTAATGGTTCTAACAATGTCCACTAGCTCAAACACATTGAGCAAAGAGTTCTTTCCTTTACTCGTTCTTTATCATCTTCATAACGCTAAATGAGATAATGACTAACATATTATAATTCAACTTTGCACACACAGTACAATAAACGAGAGAGAACACAACGTAACTAGTAGAGTCATATTCTACATTAAGAGATGCTCTCTCCTAAGTTACAGACATTTGTTATACATCTTATACAATTTTATTTTATTTTAAATTTTAGAGAAGCAAATATGTAATCTCACACAAACTGCAAACAATGAATTTGTCAAAATATCCATACACATAGTATGATAAAATACTTAACAACCCTAAACATGCTAGTTTTCCAGAGCGAGAATAACTATGATCTAAAACTCTCAATCATATGATCAAACGCACAAAACGTTAACACATTCATCACATGAAAAATACTGAGAAAATTAAAGTAGATCATACTGACATTTCAAGTTAGAAGTATTTTTCCAAATTCGATGGAGAAGCCTGCGTAGTGCAGACTTATCATACCATGATGCAAATCCATCGACTCCAACATACACAATTTGTAGGTAACATTAAAGTTCCTACATTCATCAAATTGTTAAAGATTAGCCAATTAAACAAATTATTAGCACAATCTAATTCTAGCAACAATTTAATTGGAGATCCGATTTTTATAGTCAACATACAATTTAACTTATCAAAATAGATATTGTGTTTTAGCACACAGCCAAAACAACCGTTCAACTTGTATTTAATTAAACAAGTGATTAATATAGTCTTGAACTTAGCCACTTAGCATCATAGCAATTCTATAATTCAAAACATAATTTTAGAACGAGTGTTTTGAACTTCCAGCACATAGCAAAATATTTAACAGGAATTTAATACGAGGAAAGTAAAGAACTTATCTTTCACTGTCTCTTCCCCTTCAATTGATTAGACTCATGTCTGTTAGGAACAAATCCAAACAACAAAGCATTCTGCGCCAAAGAGACCCAGCATCGAACACCTTGTGTGCGTCTAAACAGATCTGATGATGAGATACAAAAATTCCTTCAGTGTCTTCTTTAAGTATGGGTTCCACACATAGACATAATCAGATCTTGATAGATACAAAATTTCTCTTCAATGTCTTCTTCAATTAGGGTTCCACACAAGACCCAATCTGTTGAATGGTGAAGAAGAGGTAGGATCTCGGAGTCGGCGCCTGAGGGGATGCTGCCGTCGGCTGCGATCGGATAAGGGAGAGAGCGACCCGATGGGATTCGTGGGTCGTTCTTCGACCTCGCGACACATCGGCGAGCGACGGATCAGAGAGCGACGGATCGGCGAGCGACGGCTTCGACTTCGCGACGCGATCGACAGGATGATCTCGAGTCGACCACGATGGCGTCGATTGTACACGGCGACAGCAGCGGCGCGATCGAATAGGGAGGTCTTCGACTTCGACGACGCGATCGAAACAGGGAAAAAAGCGAGAGACAGAGATAGGGTTCCGACGTCGATTGCTTCATTTCCGACGAGATCTGGCGGCTCCAACTGATTCCGACGGGATTCAACAACCATTGGTATCCCTCTTAATTAATCTCACAAATAGATTAAAAATATCTCAAGATTGTTAGGTTTTGTGAGAAATTAACAATTGGGAATTAGGGTTTATCTCTAGATCTAAGTTGCTTGAGATATTCACCCTAGGTATCAAGATTGGAATACCTAGACTGCTATCACAAGCCAGTATTTATTCCTAAATACTGGTTTGGGTATCGGGTTATAAGTCCACAAACCCGCGTTCCAATATCCAATCAATTGTACGTTCATTACACGTGTTACACATATGCACGTGCTATATTTATATAGAGAGAATATACCAATATATCCAACAGTTCATACATTTAATTCAAGACTCCTCTGTTTCACAGACAGAGGTCATACAAATGATGGGCAGCATACAAGATCCCTTTAAGTTGAGATAAAATTAATTAAAGTAAGGGATCTGAAAGTAAGGCCAACAGTATAAATTGCGTGCCCAAAATATCCTACAATCCATTACGTTAATTATAAGCAGGATGCACATCAACAACTTCATTGAGAATTGGCGCCCAGTTTTCCTATAACCCATCACCGAATCGATTCTAGGGTAACTTTCTTGAGGGCAGTAGTGGAACCAGAGCAACATGAAATCTTTATACAACTAAATCTCTTGTTAGACTTATATATTACTAGTTGAAATTTATCGTGCACCAAGTGCACGTGACTTGATGTATAATATATTATGGAGAATCATAGAAGCAATCAGTACAATTATAGATTATAAGTCATTCAAATATTGAATGGAGAATATACTATAAATTTTCAATATTAGAAATATATCAATATTAGTTTTGAGAAAATACAAAATAACTTAAAGATAATCCATCTCATCAAAATTAATGTTAAATGTAGAATTTCTTAAAAGAAATATATGGGGAAAAAAACAAAGTAAATCCTGAATTTTTATTTTTGTATTTTTTAGCATGTCAACCATCATTTTAGACTTCAAATTCTCCAATAATTTGTTCCTGTACATGATAAGTGGCCATCTCATCTTCTATAACATTTTGAGACTTGCAACAAAGTGAGATACAATAGAGGGTAGATAAATAATCTCGATAGAATAAATAATAGCATGCCACAATGCAATTTTATTTTGCATATCTCAAATCTTTGGTGCATACATAACTTTTAAAAGAAAAATAGAAACATAGTTAGTTGTGATCATTTATTTTTTGTAAGCGGACCTATCATAAGAAGTTGCAAAGAAAGTTGCACATTTGCAGTAGTATGCTATCATTTCTTATCTCGATAGATTATAATGACTACATAGAATGTGTATAACTTCCTTAACTTTGTCAGTGCCTTCTTATTTAGTAAGCATATTATCCAATATAAAGTTATGCTAGTTATTCATATATATAACATATCATAAATAATTTGAATAGTATCAAAATTCTACCTTAATTCTTCTAGTAAATAATTGTGTAATAATTTAGATTAGTCTGGCAATGATTTGTGTACCACCCTAGAAGATATAAGAGATAGTGAGTACATGAAATAAATGCAATATCTCGGAAAAACATCATATCAATGCCAAATAGACCATAAGCACTATCGCCACATATTTGACGATCTACCTTAGTGATTACTGAAAAAAACTACTTTTGTTGTTGATGTGCAGCACAAGTAAAGACAAAGTAAAACAGGATTAGGATAACAAATTGACAAAGGATAATTGTCTGCAACATTCCACGTTTGCTACAATATTAGATACCCGGGGAACTTCCATGAAAATTAAAGAACAAGAAGCACAATAATTACACCAATCGTAAGAAACTCCATAAAGAGAAACTTCATATGACTCATTTTCATTATTAGCAAAGAATGATACAAAACACAATGATTTAGAACTCTTTGCTCCATCTTTCTTTAGATACTTCAGAAGAAAAAATACAACTTGCAACTAAAAGGGGGAAAAAAGACCTACTCTTTCACAAAACTAACACAATTAGCATCAGCTTTAACTAATCTAATCAATTCCATGGCGAAGTTTGTCACCCACCTCACATCCGTTTTATCTGATTAACAAAAGTTAGCCACCCAATTTGCAACCCCGTTCACCTCTGTCAAAATGTGAGATACTATAGGCTCAACCGTATCATTAAGCATCCTTCTCACATTAGATTAAAGCACTCTTCTGACACTGATAAAACAATATTTATTATGTTTAAATTGTTGCCTTCTAGCCACAACTTTCCAGCATTATTCAATAGTTCCATAGCCTCAAACATACCCTCCCATGCACCCCTCAGCTTAATGACATTCATGTCATTATAGTAGTTGAGAACACCCTTCCCACTTACAATAACTTCCCTATATAATCCCTCACAACAAATGCAAAATCTTCCATCCCGTTCACATTAAGGGACCATCGAAATTTATACATTGATGCAACAAACTCAGATGGCATCCACCCCCCTTCTAGTAAACAAAAGAACCAACCATAAAAATCTTGATTAACCACCCCCCCCCCCTTTTTTTTCCATTGTCATAGTTTTTTGTGTACCATGCGGAGAATATCTTCATCATCCACTCCAAAAGCTTGTCAACCACCTAAAAGATGTTGCTGCAGACTTGGTTACAAATAGATGGTGGGTTACAAATAGATGGTGTTTCTTACTTTACGTGGAATTTGTTAAGTAAATAGAGAAGATATAGTGGTAAATAGAGAAGATATAGTTGTACACCCTCTTGAATCTACTCTCGACTCGATCAATTTAAAAACTCAACAATTGGCTAGCAAACATTTCTTAGAATATTACTCGTCGTTATAAAAAATTTAAAGTAAGATGCTCCTTTCTAAACACTTACATGATTCTCCAGTTGCATCAATGAGCACAACTATTTCACTAAAATAATAATCACAACACTTCCATTAAAATGTAATGTAGAGAAAGTTCAAATCAATATCACAATGAAGTAGCCAGAGCCAGAGAAATAAATATGTTCCTATAAGTACCGAATTCAAACTTTCAAACTGATTATTGTTGAAGACCTCGATGAATGATAGATGAACTATAAACTCCTACTGAGGTTATTGAGGATTTTGTAATCAGGCTCGTGATGATCTGTAACACCCCGCAAAATTGAAAATGACAATTTTGTCCTTGTGTGTTAGCACGTGTTTTGTAACGTATTTTCACTACACATTTTGATTGCCGACTATTTATGCATTTCCCATATTGGTTCTTACCCTATTTTGGATCAACAAAAATATAATATTTCAATCTCTGTATTTGTTACGTGCTTTTTATGTGTTTTCGATGCACGTATCAATTGCGTATTTTTTCATCACTAAGTGTGTTATTTCTATGTGTATTGACTATTTATTTTACGTGTTCAAACTCGTTTTATAAAACGGAAATTCATTTCCCCCTATTTTGATTAAAATGCATTTTTTTGATTTTTTGCACGTATGATGCACGTACAAATTTTTATTCTCATTTTGTTACTCTCATTTACAAATTTTTAGCATGCATAAGTTTTAATTAGCCTTCTTTTGATCTATGGACATAAAAATTAAAATCTAGCCCATTAGGAGAAGAGTCCACTAGGATAATTAAATTAATTAATTAGAAGTAAGCCCATGAATCAAGCCCATTAATAAAATTACAAATTAAGTTGAGCTTGGACTAATACATGACAAGTTACAACTTTTAATACTCATTTATAGTTATAGAATTGTATTTGTTTGTGCATGTGTGCATGCACACACCTAGACTTGGCCGGATTGCACACTAGGGGTTAGGCCGGGTTTGGGCTAGGGGAAGGAGAAGAGTTTGGGAGGTTATGGGAGTTGAGATGGTGAAGGGTTGGAAAGGTGAAGAGATGGAGATTTTAGGAGTTAGGAAAATGGATGGTTGTATGAATTAAAAGAAAGAGTTATTAGGGTGAGATTTTTGCACTTTAGACCCTCACAAAACCCTATAAATAGAGCCCCCATTTCTCATTCTTCTTTGCACCAAAAACAATAACAAAATAAGAGAATGAAAGAAAAGAAAGAGTAAGAGAGTTCTATTGCTTGTAGGAAATTCTTGCTAGGAGAGCTGGCTAGGAGAAGAAACCATTGCTAGGAGGAGAAGTCTTGCTAAGAGCTAGAAGTCCTTGGAGCTAGAAGTGGTGTTCTTTTCTTTCATTAGTCAAGCTTCACAAAAGGTGGGTGATTTCATTATTTTCTAATATAGGATATGCATGCTAAAATGAGTAATATGAGAAGAATTTTGATGAGAAAATTATAAAGTTCATGCTATTATAATATGATATGTATGAAGGTAGTTTTGTTGATTAAGAAATAGATATCATGCTAATTAAAGATAAGAACTCTTTTATGTTATAAACCACGTTAGTAGGTTTACAAAATTTTGTGCTTATGAAATATGTTGATCACATCATGCTTTGATAATTAAGAAAGAAGAAAGAAAGAAATTTTAGTTAGTATTTGTAATGTATCGACATATGTATGTCCTAATTGAGAAGAATATAAATTATTGTATGAAAGAATATTCTTATGTTCAAGTGATACACTAGTATTGTTATAAAAGTGAAATTTGTGAAAAAAAGTGAGTAAACAACTATTTGTCATGAACACTAGCACTTTTTTGTAAATTTGAGTTGTTAAAGAAAACCTAAGTCTATGTGAAAGATGATAAAGAGAATTATTTAAATGGGTGGAAGTAGTATTTTTTTTAAATGAAATTGAAAATTTGTTGATTTCTATTTTTAAAATCTAATATCAAGAAAAAAGTTTTTTTTCAAAATTATTAGAAAGATTTTGATCTTTTGAATAAACAAGATCTATGGAAAAAGAAACACTTTCTGAATAATTGAACAAAAAATACATTATTACATTTTTTAACAGAAAGTACACTTGGACTTATTGGTTAGCTAGTGCAAAATAGAGCAATGTTGTGAGAGGTCTTGGGTTCAAAACTTGATAGTTACATTCACTTTTGTTTTCTTTTATAAAATTCCGAAACCGAAATTGAACTTAAGGGTAATTCGGCTTATGATTTTGAAAAAGGTCTACTTGAACCAAGTGGCTAGTGGGTCGGGTCTAAGGTGCTGCTGGGTGTGGTCGGCAGTACTGGGTTTGAAACCCAGCCCCTTTCATTTTTTTGTTATTTTCTTTTTCATTCAATGAATTGATTTTTTTTTTTAAAGGGGATTCTAATTAAAACTGATTATAGTTATGAAATGGAGTTCTAATTAAAATTGATTATGGATATAAAATGGAATGAAAATATTAAACGATAGTTTGCTTGTATAATTTGAAGTATAAAAAGAAATTACAATTTTGAGAATAGAACTCTAGTATTTTTGTGAAGTGATCCTTTAAGAGAATTACACTTGTATCTTGTTTAAGAAATATTTTTTTTAATGAATTGAAAATTTTGTGATAGCTTCGATTTGTTATAACAATTCATGTGGTGAAATTTATGTATTTGAAAGTAATGCTTGTTTAAAAAGAATATGAATAAACAACTAGATCATGAATAGTGTCGAGAGGCCCTTTTCAATTTTTTGTTATTTTCTTTTTCATTCAATGAATTGATTTTTTTTTAAAAGGGGATTCTAATTAAAACTGATTATAGTTATGAAATGGAGTTCTAATTAAAATTGATCATGGATATAAAATGGAATGAAGATATTAAGGGATAATTTGCTTGTATAATTTGAAGTATAAAAAGAAATGACAATTTTGAGAATAGAACTCTAGTATTTTTGTGAAGTGATCCTTTAAGAGAATTACACTTGTATCTTGTTTAAGAAATATTTTTTTAATGAATTGAAACCTTGTGATAGCTTCGATTTGTTATAACAATTCATGTGGTGAAATTTGTGTATTTGAAAGTAGTGCTTGTTTAAAAAGAATATGAATAAACAACTAGATCATGAATAGTGTCGAGACTGTGATTTATTGTGTGACTAAGTTGAAAGATGAAACTATCTAGATTTGAGTTGAAAGGATGTGAATACCCATGATTCTTGTACATGAAAAACTATGATTTAAGAGTTAATAAGACCTCGGTTACCGGCAGTATTGAAAGAAAATATTTGAGATTTTGCCATGGAGCGATCTCGTATTTTGTGAAAAAGTCCGGTAGGAGGTAAAACTAATTCTAGGGATGATGACTCATTCATGTCTTGAACTAAATAATTAGGCACATAAGTGAAGATGTAGTAAGACCTAGGCAAGCATAAGTGGGGCACTCTATATAGTCGGGCGATGGGCTTGTTGCGGCGGTTCACCAGGGCTATAGACCCAGTTGGTGGACTATGGTTGCTCCGTGGGAGACAGACTTTTATTTTAAACCCGGGACTATGCATAGTCAGGCGGATAGTTTTTTTTTGCCGTACTCCAATATATATGCGTATACTGGGGCTAAAGGGTCACTTACGGGATGATTCGCACGATATAATAGTCAGCGAGGCTGGGATCTGTTATAATGCCAGCAAGGCTGAGATCCATATCCGTAGAATGATCTAAACTTTGTCTTATTACTAGGTAGTTTTCATGGCGAGGGATCGAACCCTTTATTATGGAGTACGTAGGTGCTTGCCCTCGGACCTATGTAGTATGAGATGCATAGAATCCGAACAAGTGTGCATTAGTGTCATCCTAGTATAAAATGTGTGCATTAGGCATTAAGGCATGACATACACTTACATGTTTAGCGTAGTCACAATTTAACACTTTATTGTTCATTCAATTTTTGTGGTTTGTTAAAGTAATGAGATCGTTATATGTACAGCATAGAGAGGATAGCCGAGTATAACATTTTCCTCAGTTGTAAGTGACTAACGTTCCCATAGCTTGATATGCAGGTAATGGACTCTTCCATAAAGATGTTATGATGTAGTGGATGATTTACATTGTTATAGTTGTACAAGTTGTATTTTATTTCGTCGTTGTATTTGTAATATTCCGAACGGATATTATATTGTATAAATTATTATTTTTAAATTAAAATATTTTTAAATGGGAATTTGTTGGTTTCACTCATAAAAGTTACCTGGACCTATATACCGGTAAGTATATACAAGTATTGTATCAGTTTTGTGCACTTGTACAAAGTCCTGAAAAATGCATTTTCGAGAAAAATGTCTGGAAAATCCCGGGCAGACACTGAAAATTATTATTTTATTATTATTTTATTTTTATTTCTCGAAATGAAATATTTTTGGTGGATATCACCCGGTTTTGTTAATAAGCATTTTCTGTGTGTATGTACCGGTCTGTATACATATGTATTGTATCAAATTGGTACTGGAATCTTCCAGGTTGATAATAAAATTTATTTTATTATTATTTTTGTACGGATTAAGCGGTTTTACAAACGGAAATTATCAGTATATAGATATATACATACGTAAGCATATTGTACCGATTTCGTATGTTTGTACAAATTATGTAGTATGTGTTTAGGACAAAAATATTTTATTTTTGTCTTTTTCATGATTAATCAAATTTGGATGGCTAGGATTTGTTTGGAGGCTTAAACATAAGGTTAAGATTAATTAGGGATACATAAGAGTATTAATGTGTGTCTTCTACTAGAAACATCTTCTCCACCTCACCCCTCCACCTCACCCTCCACCTCATACCTATCCTTGGCCGGCCAAATGAACCCCAAGGGCTTATGTGCAAATGTGGTTGTGTATTTTGCACTTTCCACCCTCATTTCATCCTATAAATACCCATCCCTTCCACCTTTTACCTCATTTTACAAGAAAAAAAAGAGAGAATAAAAGAAAGAGAAGAAACCCTAAGTGTTCTTCATTTGGGGTTTTTATGAATGTTCTTCAAGTTGTAGTAGAAAGTTAGGAGGAAGGAGAAGGTTTGCTAGCTAGTTCTTCCAACAAAGAGATCTAATGTGGGGATTCTCTACTTCTATTTAGATTGTTTGTTTTCTTAATTATTTTTTGTATGTAGAAAAGAACCCATCTTAAAGGGTTAGTTTTGGTTCTATGTGAGAAAGAACCCATCTTTGATAGTTGTTTGTTGTATGATAAAAGGAACACATCTTTTTTATGGTGGATGTTGTAGGTGTATGTTCCAAATAACTAGGACTATTTTTCTAAGCATAAAGTGGTTGTAGGTTAAAAAGAACCCATCTTTATGATGTGTTGTGGTGTGTGTATGTTCCTAAATAACTTGGACTAAATTCCTAAGCATAAGTATGTTTGTAGGGATCAAAATGATCCCATGAAAAATATGGATTAAAAAGACTCAACAAAATCACATAAAGGTTGATTTTTGAGACATTGTATGGTTAGTATTGTTGTGATGATTATTTTGAACTAATTGGACTAAGATTTGTGCATAAGAACGGTGGAAAATCAAGATGAAGTTATCTCTTTTTATTTGTGTGGATTCTTGTCCACTTTTATTGTATGTGTGTTCTAAAAATGACTTGGACTAAGTATTAAGCATAAGGTGGTTGTAGGGATCAAAATGATCCAATGAAAAAGATGGATGGTGGAACTTAATTAAAACACATAAAGGTTGAATTCTTTAACCTTGTATGTTTATTGTTGTTATTATGGTTATTTTGTTAACACAAATGACCACTTGGACTATAGCTATGTGCATATAAAGATTAGTGTGGTAAAAATGTTTACTTACCCATTCTAGGGTTGTAGGACTCATCTAGCTTTCTAATGATAAGTTTTTGTTGTATGTTGTTGTCTACTTCGTTAAGAAATCATTTCTTACTAACCCTTGTTCATAAAAAGTTGCTCTTTTTTGTATGTAGGAACTTGTAGGATTGAAGAAAAAGTGGGTTGTAGTATATACTAATTTGTAGACTAATAAATGTAGTCTTTGTAATATATAGGACTTGTAATTTCCTAAAGGAGTAGTCTTTGTAATAATTTATTTTTAGTCTTTTAGTAGCATGTTCTAAACTTTTATAGGTTGCTAGAAACCTATTCATGCTTGAGTTGTAGCAAAGAACCCATCCATGCTTATGTGAACCCATGAACCTACCATGTTTGTGTTTTATGTCAAAAAGAGAACCTATTCATGCTTGTGAACCCATCCATGCTTAAGTTGTGTAGCAAGGAAATCCATTCATGCTTATGAACCCATTCATACTTATGAACCATGCTTGTAAAACCCATGAACCCATTCGTACTTGTTCTAGTTTCAAAAAGAATTCATATACCATGCTTGAGTTGATTATAGTAAGTATACCATGTTTGAGTCGATTATAGTAAGTATACCATGCTTGAGTTGTTATAGGTTGACAATAGTGAGAAACCCATGCTTGAGTTGTTTTAGTAAGAAACCCATGCTTGAGTTGATTATAGTAGGTATACCATGCTTGAGTTGTTGTAGGTTGATTATAGTGAGAAACCTATCATGCTTGAGATGTTGTAAAGATACCATGTTTGAGTTTATTATAGTAAGGATACCATGCTTGAGTTGTTGTAGGTTGATTATAGCGAGAAACCCATGCTTGAGTTGATTTTAGTAAGTATACCATGCTTGAGTTGTTGTAGGTTGATTATAGTAAAGAAACCCATGTTAAGTTGTATACCATGCTTGAGTTGTTATAGGTTGATTATAGAAAGATACCATGCTTGAGTTGTTGTAGATTGTTGTAGTAAGAAACCCATCATGCTTGTGTTATTATAGTGGTTCCAGTAAAGAACCCATGTTGAGATGTGTAGTTGTTTTAGATTCAAAGGAATCCATGCATGTTTGAGTTATATGATTGTAGTGGTTTCGGTTAAATTCTAAAAGGAACCCATGAGTTGAGCTTGCATGATAACCCAATTGAAATGAACCCATGTTCCATAGTTGTTCTAGTTCGATTTTTAAGAAGAAATCCATGAAACTAGCTCCATGATAGTTCTAGCTGGAATTGGCGAGGAACCCATGCAATTAGGTTCTAGGTGATTCTAGCTTAGCTTTGAGAAAGAACCCATGAACCTAGTCATATATTGTCCTAGTTCAATTTGGGAAAAGAACCCATGAGTTCTAGTTGTATGCGTTTCTAATTGAAATTGGACCATATGATGTGCACATGCTTCATCTTGAATATATGGTAAATAATGGTTTGAAAAGTCACTAGTATCGTTAGCTAGATAAAAGCTAGCCCAGGGGTCATCGAACTTCAAGACTCGCATCTTACCACCTTGGAAACTGTGGATAAATCACACCTCGAGCACCGACAGATCTTAACTGATGTGGGTTGATAGCGGGCCGAGAGTGTTGGCAAGATCCGAGTTAGGGGTAGTGATAGGGTCTCATAATTGTCGTAGGGGCCATCGACCATCAAGAATCGCATCTTACCACCTTAGAAACTGTGGATAAATCACACCTCGAGCACCGACTGATCTTAACTGATGTGGGTTGATTATGGGCCGAGAATGTTGATGAGATCCGAGTTAGGGGTAATGATGAGTAAGAGAGAGATTTCCGTCACCGGTGTCTTGGATCGATAGGCCATGAGTTGGATCGGGATAATAATAAGAAAGTTATTGAAAACCCGTGAGAATGTTTGGGCTTAGTGACATCGTTAGGGTAGTAATTTATGGCTATTACCACTTAAACTTTACTTATTATCATTTTTTCCGAAGGGAAAGAGTTGGTGTTAAGGGTGATTCCTTATGATCTGACCTGTCCTATAGGCTGATAGTAGGCGGTGTTATTGGGTTGTACCTTCCCGTCAAAGGGATACGTACGGTGTCATCTCACGAGTTGGGAGCATGGGTTGCGTATCTCGTCTGTTAATTTCTGAAATACCATGGCTTGGGGTGCCACAGGATGCTACGCGTAGTCCTGCGGTTGCGAGACCCCAGAGGTGCCACAGGATAGGCTTTGCGCTATCCTACGCATGCGAGACCCTATGTTCTTTTGATTTTCGAATGAGGCCCGATACACTGGGCAATAATGGAAAACATGGACACCACTATATGACTGCAGTAACGGAACTAGACCATACCTGCAACCTTGTTTTTGAGTGAGGTCCGGCATGCCGGGTAGTAGTGGCAAACAGGGACACCATAATCGTACTGCATTGGTGGGACTTGATCCACCTGCAACCTCACAGTCACGGGATATTGTCAGGAACAGGATTGTGTACAATGTAGAATTCTTAACGAGGATTCGAATCCCTATATATGAAGAAATTGCTTGAGATGGGATTTATGTAGTATGGGCTGCATACGGTTCCGAAGACTTGCTTGCATTAGAATAAGAACATCTTGGCGTTAGTCAATCTTGCATTAGAATAAGACTTATCTCTCACTAATTAATTATTTTACCAAATTACCCACTTTACCTTAGAGAGCTTAATTTAAGAAAAATAAACATAATAATCAAATAAGAAGAAAATTGTAAATACATTGTAAATAAGTTAATTAATAGGTTCAGTTAAGATAGATATTTATTTCCTAATACACTAACCTATGTGTTTCTTAAAATGAGTGTGAAAATCTTAAGTGGTGTTAGTCGAAGAGGATTTTGACGTACTGTTGACAGACTGGCAGGGGACCGGGTTCGTTCGGAACAAGAGATTGGGCTAGTCTGGTTCTTAACAGAACCGTTAGTTTCAAATAAACCGGACGAACCAAAGTTGAATTGAAATAAACCAGATGGTTCAGGGAAGACCAAGGTTCACATTGAACCGTTTGGTTTAAAATCATACTTGTTTTCTTAAAAAATAAAAGTTTGGGCCAAGAATCGAACCAACCAAATAATCTATTCAAACTTTTGACATATAAAGTGTAACCCCTGTTCCCGCCAATGCGTATTTTCTGTGTATTTTCAGTATTTCGATTTTTTATAAATTATTTTCCGCTTTTAAATTCTTTTGTTGAATTTTATTGTTGGATCCCCTAATAAAATCAATTTCTATTCATTAATTGTATTTGTCGCTGATATGGCTAAAAATAGGATTAAATCGGGACCGTTCACATCGGACGCGAATCTCAAAGCTCAGGGGTAAAACGGTAATTTCACCTACCAGCGGGTCCGAAGCGGGTACTGGGTTTCCTTCTCACAGATCCAATAACCCGCGAACGGATCCACTCCAACTGGGTACGGGTCCCGACCCAAGACAAACCCAGATCAGCAAGAGGAAAATCAGGGTTACTGATTTTACCAAATCAACATGTCTGATTTGCTCTCACCGGGAAACCAGGGGTCAGTTTCCTAAACAGAATGTGAGGATTTTACTCCTAACAGCTACACAGGAAATCATGCCTCTAATCATTCCCAACGGCGACTATAAATACCCCCCACCTACCATTGTTACAGGTTAATGACTCTTTTACCTGCTTAAGCTCTTTTTTAATCATCACTGGTTACTGACAAGAGCGTCGGAGGGTGCGTCGCCGGGATCAACCCCGGTGTTTCGCACTTTCCTTGCAGGTGTACGGCAGGAGTCGGTAGCCCAACTCAGACGAACAGGTTCGGATCTGCTATTCAGGTTTTTCCACGAACCCACAAATTCTATCTGTTTACCCCCACACCAGAATTAGCGGTAACAGTCGCTATTTTCAAACGACTATATATTTTAACACAAATCTTATTTCCATTATGTAAGTTTATTTTTATTCGGTTAATTATTTAACCCAAATCAAATATATTGTTATTATTGGATTATTTCAATAAACGTGTTAAACCCAAATTTCATTATTATTATTATTATTCCTTCTTTATTGTTTATTAATTTGTGAAACCTATAGATCTTAAAATATATTTTATTATTATTATTGGAGTACGAATTTTATGTACACTATTTGATTTAATTAATTAATATGTAATACTATCTTGCTACTTATTATATTTTAGTTCAATTCAAATCCAGTCTCATTTATTTTGTGAACACATACATTCGATTGTATTTAGTAGTATTTGAGTATTCACTTATTGCATACTATTTGATTTATTTGTACTATGGTACTATTATTAATTTATTAATTTATTATTTTAATCTAAAACTTATTTTTATTGGATCCTAAAACCATTAACCCGCTAACTCATACCCGTTAACCAAAAACCCAATAATTTACTCTATAAATACTATTTATCACTAAATAATTAAACCCTAATTTGATTAACCTAATCCCTTCTAATCTCTCAGTCGCCTCTTCTAAAAACCCCGCTCTATCTCTTCCTCTTCCTCTGTTTTTTTCGGAAACCCATCTTCGCATCCTCCACAGCCGTTGCCTTGCCTCCTTCTCCAATCTCGCCAGCCTTCTCCCCATTGCTGCCAACACCCTGAGCGCCTCTCGCTTACCCTGCCTCCATTGTCCTCGTTTAACCCATCTGCCGCCCTCCTCCTTCCATCGTTTTCTTCCTCGCCCCTCGTCCTGCTCTCATCCCCGTCACCCATGTCCCGTCCTAGCCATCCTCTAATCGCCGCTCGAGTCTCCTTAGCGCCACCGCTCGACCCAACCCCGTAGTCATCACCCTCGCCCCAGTTCTGACCCCGACTGCTCCTCCTCCCTTCAGTATCCGACTACACTTCGCCTGCACCCCGTCGTCGACCCCTACTACCCATCACCATCAGCACCGCCTGTTGCCTTGATTGCCTCCCTCGACCACCGCAGTCCCGAGCGCCTATCATCCCACCACTGGATCCTTCGTCGACCCTTGTCTCAGTCGTTGCCTATACTGGAATGGAAGTGAAAAAATATCAGTATGGATTTTATCACTGGTTTGCCTAAGAATCCGAAGGGCAACGACTTGATTTGGGTCATTATGGATCGTTTGACCAAGTCAGCTCATTTCTTATCCATGAAGATTACATGGTCTTTGGAGAAGTTAGCAGAGTTGTACATTGAAGAGATTGTGAGACTTCATGGGGTTTCCATGTCTATTGTCTCTGACATGGATGCGAGGTTCAAATCAAGATTCTGGAAGAGTTTGCAGGCAGCTTTGGGTAACAGAACTGACTTCAGCACTACTTTTCATCTGCAGACCGATGGCCAAACATAGAGGGTGAATCGAGTATTGGAGGATATGCTGAGATCTTGCGTCATGGACTTTGGTAGCAGTTGGGAGAAGTATTTGGCACTAGTTGAGTTTGCTTACAACAACAATTACCATGCAAGTATCGGCATGGCGCCCTATGAAGCTTTGTACGGGATGGAAGTGCAGAACACCCGTCTGTTGGTATGAGTTGGAGAGAGGTAGATGTTTGTGCTGGAGATTGTGCAGCAAACGTCAGAAAATATCGAGCTGATTCAGAAAAGGTTGGTTGAAGCTCAGAGTCGGCAGAAGAGTTATGCTGATACTCAGCGGAGAGACATAGAATTTAAGGTTGGATATGCAGTGTTTCTCAAGGTATCTCCGACGAAAGGAGTGATCAGGTTTGGGAGAGGTTGCAAGTTGGCGCCAAGGTATATCGGGCCATACACGATTTTGAGGAGAATTGGTAAGATGGCATATAAGTTGGAATTTCTCGAAGAGTTGGCACAAGTGCATATATAATGTGTTCCATGTGTCAATGTTAAGAAAGTATGTGCCAGATCGGAGTTACCAGTTGATGGAAGTGCCCGAGGGATTGCTGCTGAACTTGAGCTACAAGGAGCAACCGGTGGAGATTGTTGACCGTCGAGAGAAGGTATTGAGGAATAATGTTATACCTATGATCAAAGTTTTGTGGAGGAACCAGATGTTCGAGGAAGACACTTGTGAGCGGAGGATCGTATGAAAAAGGATTTTCCCAAACTTTTTATGTAATTTCTTCTTGTAATTGTTTGTCCCTATTGGCGGTAGTTCTGATGACAGAACTATTCTAAGGAGAGATTAATGTAACACCCTAGAATTTTAAATGATTTTTTTGGAATTAGTAAATGATTTAAAATAATTTTTTGTGATTTAATAAACATTTTTTTGGAATTTATCCTTTTGCACATGCAAAACACGTGCAAATATTTTTCTTGGGAAACACAAAGTCAGAAAATTTATTTGGAAAATCTAACATTTATTATTAGATATAATTTATAAATTTTCTGATTTATGAATGATTTATGACATATTTGCAAATACTAAAAAATGAAGGACTTTTATGCAAAATTGCCACCTGGAGTAAAAACTCCAGATTTCGGCTTTTCTGGAATATGCATATTAGTCGGAAAAATTAGGAGAGTGGGGGGATTTAATTTTATTTTATTTTAAATTGATTTGATTAGCTAATAATTGGAAAGATCCATATATGTAAATAAATAATTTTCTTGAGGAGTATTCTTGTAAACTTTGTGAAACCCTAGAGGACCAAATCCCGGCCTATATTAGGGGCAGCAATCACTATTCTCTGTTATGAAACCCGAAATCTATTCCCTCATTATTTTCTTGGAGTTTAAAGTTTGGATCTTGGACTATTGAAGGAGGGGGAAGGGGTTTTTCTTTACTACTATTATTGTTCTTCAATTAAGTCTTCTTTGATGTGGGTGATGCTTCCTTTTCTCTTTGTTTTGTTGAATTATTTATATGAAGATTAATCAAGTAGAATGCATGTTAGAACCTGTATGATTGTGAAATTGACATATATCCATTATAAGTGCAAATCTTAATGAACGAATCAAATTTTAATGATTGATTTTTATGCATGGATGATCGAAAGATTGTCGGAGAATAAATATTGCACAAGACTATTGCTTTTCTCAAGTTTTGCTTGAATAATCCTATATATACCATGATAAGAAAATAGAAGTTGTATGAGATTGTATGCATTGTTGTCTAAAGTTGAAAAAAATCCAAACTTTACTTATGAAAGATACTTGTTTGTTGTAAATATATCATGTGTAAACTCGAACCTTATGAATAATGGAGGAATTTTAGTTTATTTGAGTTGACAATGACTGAGTTATGCACGATGTGTAGAACCCCGTATTTTCAAATATTATTTTAAATATTTGAAAATGAATTAAAATGATTTTCTAGAGATTTAATAAATATTTTCTAAAGAGTTATCTTTTTGCACGTGCAAAACACGTGCAAATATTTTCTTGAGAGGTTCAAAAGTCAAGTTTTCTTCATGAAAAATCATTATTTAATATTTGGAAATTATTTATTATTTTTCCAGATTTTTCTGAAATTAATTGGATCTATTTGCAATTTTTGAGAAAAGAAGGACCTTTTTGCAAATTTGTCGTTTTCAGGGTTTAAAATGCAAAAGGTATTTTCTGGACGTTTTGAACTGTACCAATTGAGATTAATGAGTATATTTTACTTTTAAATCCTAATTTAAATAATTTTTATTGAGTTTCCAAGAATAGAGTTATATATGTAAGTTTATATTTTGGGAGGACTATATTGCAAAATGCATTTCCAAAACCCTAAATCTTGATTTCCGGCCTGTATAAAAAGGGTTTGCAGCCGTCATTCGCTGCACAACTCAAATTTTATTATATCTTTTATTTTCTTGGTGATTGAAGAAGAGAATTTTGGATCTCACAAAGGGGAGACTTTCTTGTCGGATTTCTTCATTCTAAGGTGAGTGATATTGTTTTATTTTGATTTGTTTTGTATGTAATATGAACTTTGTTTTGTGGTTTGATTTAAGTGAACAATTGTTTGATTGTTGTTTGGCATGTATGTTTATTTAGTACCTTGCACGAAAACGATGCAATGGTTGTTGTTTGTGTCATGTATGTGAAATCTAAGAATGTTGAGTAGATCTTGGTTCATAAAATTGTATTGCTAGAAATGCATGTTTATGATTTGAGTATGGTTATGATCAGATGGAGGAACATCTGGATCTTGGGTTTACAAATCAGATTTGGTTTTGAGTTGTGGAAGATATTGAGTATTGAGAAATCCTAATGGAAGAATTAGGAGTTGAGAACATGAGAATTGAGTTTTGAGATATTGGTTGATTGGAGGAAATGTATCCAAACTGAGGATACTTTGAGATTGTTGTTTTGTTTGAGTACAAATTATTTTAGTGAACAATAATTACTTTTGGAAAACCCTAATTTTGATTATCATATACAACCAAAACTAGGCAGTCTGTAGGCCGACAGTCGACTGGTAGACTTTTCAGTCAACTGGTACGACCCAGCTGCTGTGTCTTTAGTTTTCTTAAAAATCCGTTCTGGACAGTCGACTTAGACCCTTTTCAGTCGACTGGTACACTTAGAAATTATTTTTCAAAGTTATCGTAGATTTTTCTCTGGTAAGTCGACTTATGACCTTTTAAGTCGACTTATATTGTATTTTAAGTCGACTTATGACTTTGCAAGTCGACTTATAACACTTAGAATATTTTCTTAAAGATTTCAGGAATTTCTCTCTGGTAAGTCGACTTATGTTTTTATAAGTCGACTTATGTTTTTATAAGTCATCTTATATTGTTGGTAAGTCAACTTATGTTTTTATAAGTCATCTTATATTGTTGGTAAGTCAACTTATGTTTTTATAAGTCATCTTATATTGTTGGTAAGTCAACTTATGATTTTTATAAGTCATCTTATATTGTTGGTAAGTCAACTTATGATTTTTATAAGTCATCTTATACTGTTGGTAAGTCAACTTATGATTTTTGTAAGTCAACTTATAATACTTAACTTATTTTCTGAAAGTTACTGGATTTCTTTCTAGACAGTCGACTGGTGAGTTTTGCAGTCGACTGTAGACACTCAGATCTTACTTCTTAAAGATGTTAGTTTTCACTCTGGACTGTCGACTGGTGAACTTTTGCAGTCGACTGGTACTGATACTTTTCTAAGGTGTTTTGATGTTCTTTAAAAGACTAACTCTTTAAATGTTTTGGATCTATAATCTATTCTTATAAATATTATTCTTCTATAGAACATACGCTTTCAATATATATTATGGTTGGACTTGGATTATGGAATCTATTAAAGACTTGAGTTTGTTGAGTGGAGAGATTTCTCCATGATCGTTTGACGATGAATTAGTGAGTTTTGGTTCTGTTTGAGATTTATTGAGATAGGCCTGAGGGGTCTTGGTTAGTTGTTGTTTTGAGTTATTTAGATGTTCGCGTGATGAAGGTCTACGGGCCTATTCCCGAATAGGTAGGGAGATGATTCTCCGGATAGGCAGGGTGCATTTGTATGTACCGGGTGTATTTGCACATTTCGTGGGGTACACGGAAGGGAGGTAATACTCCGGATAGGCAGGGAGGTAATACTCCGGATAGGCAGGGAGGTAATTCTCCGGATAGGCAGGGAGATGATTCTCCGGATAGGCAGGGAGATGATTCTCCGGATAGGCAGGATGCATTTGTATGTACCGGGTGTATCTGCACATGTCGTGGGGTACACGGAAGGAAGGTAATTCTCCGGATGTTGTTTAGAATAGGTACATTTGTATGTACCGGGTGTATCTGCACATGTCGTGAGGTACACGGAAGGGAGGTAATTCTCCGGATGTTGTTTAGACTAGGTACATTTGTATGTACCGGGTGTATCTGCACATGTCGTGGGGTACACGGAAGGGAGGTAATTCTCCGGATGTTGTTTAGACTAGGTACATTTGTATGTACCGGGTGTATTTGCACATGTCGTGGGGTACACGGAAGGGAGGTAATTCTCCGGATGTTGTTTAGACTAGGTACATTTGTATGTACTGGATGTATTCTTGGTTTTATGCTTGTGTTTTCCAGTTTTCTTACACTTGACACTTAGGCTAACTTCACTTGTTGTTTTCATTTCATGATGTTTTCATGCTTTACATCTTTTGTTATTTCTCATTCAGTTATCCTTGTTGTTAATACATGCTGTCGATGATTTTATGTTTTATGATTAAATTATGTTGTTTTGTTTTTATATCACTCACACCATTTATGGCTGACCCCTTTAGTTTGGGGGTCAGGGATCATCTCTAGCCTCATGTGTTGCAGGTTGCTGCTTAGAGTTGGGGGTTTGTACGCTTGAGTTAGCTTTGGAGATTATAAGTAATGTAATAGAGTCTTGTGTAATTTTTGTAAAGAGAAGTGTTGTAAAAAGAATGTTTTTAATTCAAGGTGTTTATATTTCCGCTGCATATGAAAAGGATTGTTGTAATAAAAGTTGGAATAAAATTATTTGTGTTTTTGGGCTATGTGTACTATTACATTGAAGTTGATGCTGGGATTGTGCCACGTATTTTCTAAGTTATTATATTAGAAATTCGGAGCGCTACACGATGATTCTTAAAGTAAGTTGGATTTGTGTTCAAGGAAGTGATGAAAGACCTCTTGGATATTGTTGAAGTTGTGAGATGAAAGATATGAATTGATGTATGACTATAGAGTATTGGATTTCAGTTTTGACGCATATTATGCCTATATCACTTTATATGAAGGATTTTTGACTACATTTGTAAGTGTTCAAATATTCATATGAGAAGTTCTTCAAAATCTTGATTTTTCGCAACATCTTGGTTTCGGAAATTTGCTTCTTTTTGTGAAGTTTACAAAAGGTTTGATTGATGTATGAACTGAGGTAATTTGGCCAGGATGCACTTATTTATTGCTTATTTTTCATCTCTGGAAATCTTAAAATTGTATATAACCATGTATCAATTTTCTTTTAAAGTTTCAAAATCTGGCTGTTGCAAACTGCACGTCGGTCGACCGCAGTTCTTTTGAACTTGCAGTCGCGATCGATTTTCGCGACTGTCTGACGCCAATTTCCCTACTGACGGTCGACTGCAGCGATTACAGCTGTGTCTGCCAGTCGACTGCCAGGGCTTTCACTGTTGTTTATTCTTGGATAATGTCGGTCGACCGCATCATTTTATACTGCGTCTGCTAGTCGACCGACACCCCTGAGTTTTTGCACATTGTTTTGGCTGAGTCTCTAATCTTCGAACGATTGTTTCTTCGAATTAGCAAAGTTAATTTCTCTGACTTTTGGTAGTAATTGAATTCAGATTTCACCACTTTCAGAAAGTATGTATTCTCAATCTTTAATAAGTATTTAAATCCTATTTATGTGGTTTTAGAATTATATGTTTTCGAAGTTAAAAGTATTTTATTACGAGTTTATTTTTTCACTGTTTGTTCAGTTTTGATTGAGTGAGTTTCAGTTTTATTGGACAATTATGTGGATGTGGTTGTACTTGGAGGTACAAAATTTTGATTGTTGGATTGAAGGAAATTCTCGTGATGAGTTATACGATTTTGGTTTTTTTTTTACATATTTCGAATAAGTGTTGAACTAAAGTTTTGGGGTTTTTGAGACGCCAGAGGTTGAGTGGGACCCTAGCATGCCAGCGGTTGAGACTTTTATGGATATTGGTCAGTGGTGCCTTGTTGTGATTTTAGTTGAGATAAGTCCGACAGGTTACACCAACTCTAGAGGAGGATTATGACTTAATTAATAAACAAATAAACCTAAGGACAGACACTAGTTGGAGTTGTGATGAAATGAGAGCAAACATGGGCGGGGCGCCTCATATGATCTGCGGTGTGAGATAATCCCCAAAATTATCGAGGTGTGAGGGAAATAGTCTCCGGAATGACCTGCAGTGTGGGATTGATCTCCGAAATTATCGGGATCGAGGCGACGCTCATGGGATATTCGTGTGATGAGGCGCCATTACTTGCAGTGTGGGGTATTCTCGAAGATTCCCAGGTGCGAGTGAAATAGTCTCTGGAATTATCTGTGGATGGAGATTGACCTCCGAAATTATCGGGGCATGGGTTAGATACTCACGGAATACTCTAAATCTTAAAGTAATCACCGTAGTAAGTTAGTTGCATAGCGTTGAACCCAATAAAGTGGAGAATGATAAGGGCTTGCACTAGACTATGTAGAATGAGATGTATAGAATCCGACAATTATGCATTAGTAATCATCATAAGCATTTGTGGTTTTCTTGACTTGTTTTATGCATGCTTCCTTTCTGTTTACTTACACTTGACACTTAGCCTAGCTTTACTTGATATTTTATGCTTCATTTATTGTTGTTTCATGTTCCATCTATTATTACTATGTTGTTCATGTTCTATTATTATTGCTTGTGGTTGTGAGGATGGGAAGTATCTCTATTACTATAGTTGACGTCAGTTGCATTTAACTGACATGCCCACTTTTCATTCAGAGTTTTGTAGGTTTTCAGTTATGGATAAAGTTGATTTAAGAAAGAGCTTGGATATGACTGAAAATTGTAATTTAACATGTTGTAAAGAATTGCAATTCAAAATGTTTAAATTCCGTTGTGCTTTGTAAAAGAGTTGATGTAATAAAAAGTTTTAATTTTCCCTATATTTGGATGCTATGTTTATGATTACAATTGAGGTTGATTCTAGAATTTGTGCCACGTATTTCTAATTTTATTTATTGAAAATTCAGGGCGCTACACCTATATAATAATTACATGATGCCACTTATAACATTAAACCCATTTCAACCATGATTGAACCGGATAAGACCGAACCAACCACGTTATCGGTTCATTGGCTTGTTCGGTTCTACCAACTTTGGGTGTTTGTGGGAAAATATTTCAAAGTTGGGTATAAGTCAAACATAATTTTAGAAACACGATCATTTAATATAAATCTCATTTAACTTAACTTAGAAATCCAACTATACTATAAATGACCTCAAATTATTATTCTAAAATCATCCATGTACCATGTGATTCTCAAACCATGATAAAATAATAAACATGATAACTTTCATATTTCTAAAATAATGAAACATAAACGTAAATTACCTGTGATGTTAAACTCATACTAGATAGTATACTTGAGAGTCATAATGAAAGTCACATGCACTGTGAAATCACCACGATTTGTCTTTAAAATCACTTTAATTTAAAAATCAATCTACATTTCATAATTCCTTCCAACTAACACCCTCGTTGGAACAGAGAGATAATAGATAGTTGATAATAGATAGATAATAGATATGCAGTTAAGATATACTCAAAACCTTGTAAATTGCACGTTTGATGCACACCTTTTCTTCTTCACAACTTCATCTACACAAATTACCTCTGGGGGCATCAAAATTTATTCCATATAAATTACACTTTTATAACTTTTATAAATAATTATGTTGGAAATAAATTTGAACCGTGAGGACATTATGGTAACTTATAATTATCGGATGATAACTTACAAATGGATGACTAATATAACTCCAACTAAACATAGTTTGGTTTAAGTTGGGTTGTCTACAAATCACCGAACTCCATCCAACTATCTAGTTATATTAGTAGAGACTAGTTATAGTAGTCGGGATTATGTTGTGTGGATTTATAATAGTAGAGACTAGTTATAGTAGTAGAGATTAGGTTGTGTATGGTTCATCTCGATCTGGTATCAGTTCCTATCGGGTCGGGTCCTCCACTATCCGGACCCGGACCTGGTACTTTACGGATCCAAAAATTGGATCCGGACTCGGACTTGCAAGAACCGGGTCCGGGTCCGGGTTAAAAAAAATTACCCGTCGAGTCCGGTAGTAGAGAATAAATATTTGCACTTAACTATTTTTGCACCCGATACCCTACGATTCTAACAATTTTTGTACTTAAGTACATGAATTAATATTATATTTACACATCAATGTTCAACAATTACTTTTATATGTATATTCCTATAACCCTATTATTCAAATTCTATATGTTTGAGGGTATTTTTTAATGGGTCCGGTCCGGGTTCGGGTCCGGGTTGGTTCTATTTTGAGCGGACCCAGATCCGGACCCGAAAGTGCATCGGGTCTTAATTTAGGACCTGGACCTGGACCCGTATAGATCGAGTCGGTTCCGGTCCAATGCCGGATCCGGGTAAGGTCCGGGTGGGGTCCAGATATCGGGTAAATGTGACAATGCTAGGTTCATCTTACTACAGCTTCGATATATGTGTGGTTGAGATTGATTTAAATAAGTGTTTTTTAAATTATAAAAAAAAAAATTAACTGTGGCCCCCTTAGGAAACAGATGTAAAGGTGTTCCTTATCTAGATTTTGTATAATTCCAACTCTATGGCCATATCAATTTAATATGATGTTAATACTACTGAGAAGGTCTCTATGGAAGATATTAAAGAAGCCATCTTCACCTTCAATTTTAGATATTTGTGAAGCAATAAAAGACCATCGCCCGTTATGTTGGCTAGTGTACAAATTTAAGGACCATAGCGTTGTTGATTATAGTTAACAAACTTCCAAACTACTAAGAAGGGAAGGAGGAGATTGTCACATTAGTCAGTGTATTAAATTCAATGCACGAATCTAATGATCATATCATCATTGAATTTTTATATCAACTTGTACCACACATTATTTGTATTTTTTTTTTTTTTTAATAAAGCGGATAGAGCTTTACGGTTCTAGTCCAATCATATAAATAAAAAGTTCAAAATACAAAATACAATTTTACACGATGTAAAACTGTACAACAACAATGAAATGCTAAACAGAGCAGCTAGCAATGGAAGACATTGTCACACAATGAATGACAGCAAAATAAACAAGAGACCGACAAAAGCACCCGACTGCCAGGAAGCAACGCAGAAAACAAAGTAGGAGCAGACTCCTCGCAGCAGCAGCAAGCCCAAAGTAGAAGCATCCGGCCAAATCACGATTTCCTCAGAAGAGCAAAAACCTCAGAAAAAGCCAGCACAGACTGAAACAACCCGTCGAAGAGAAAACCAATATCCAAGCTGCAAAGAACAGCACAGCGGTATAATGGGATATAAGCCAAAAAGAGGCCAGCAAGACACTGCCAAACGCTGAACAAACCTCCCAACAAGGAGACCATCAGAATCAGCCAAAAACAAACATAGAACAACCACCAAAAAACCCAAATCCAAACAGCAACACGGGGCGCATGAGCTATACTCAAAAAAAGAATGAACTGACTGGGCTGAACCAATACAGCGGGACAAACACCGCACCCACAACAAAGTTATAAACACAAAGATAGAACAGCCACGCAAAAATAGACCTAATAGATCAAAGTAGCACAACTAAAATCGACCTAACAGAGAAAAGTAAAAACAGTAAACATAACTTCAAAGAAACAGTGAGCCATAAGGTGAGCAGAACATAAAGAACAGGGTGAGGTACACCACTTGCACCCGAAATAAAAGGTCAACAACATTAAGAACATAGTCAAAAGGAGATTAAAACAGAGGAGTAAGCGACAACAACACCTAAAAATAAAGGGATTACATCTCAAAAATACGGACAGCTGAAGGTCAGTTATCGCAGAACATCAAAAAGAGACCAGTCACAGCCGACCCAAAACACATGGGCCACAAAAACTAAGCCACCAAAGAGTTAATCCTGCAAAGCAAAGGATAAGAATAGTTACAACAAGAAAGAAAACATTAAGCATTAAAATGAGAGTAAGAAGAGCAGAAAAGGGACACGGCCTCATCTAGACGGTGAAGACACAGAGCCTCTCCACCTTATAATGGGGTAAGTGGGAAATCCAATGTTTAGTATAGAATATGAACTCATCAACAATAGTGTTGGAAGATTTAGAAGTATGCGAAAAAATGTGGTTGTTTCTTTCTTTCCAAATAACCCAGATGATAGCCATCGTAGAGAGGATCCAAGACATACGAAGATCTTTCCTAACAATCTGAGAATTCCAGCAAGATAAGAACGAGGGAGGGAAGTTGGATGGGTGCCAAGCTCGTACACAAATCTGCCATAAATGGCGAGTGTAATTGCAGTGAAAGAAGAGATGATCGGCATTTTCCCGATTGTTTAAGCACAAAGAACAGAATTGGCCAATAGCCAAGTTCATCTTGTTGAGATTTTCCACAGTTAGGAGTTTATTGTTAACGGCGAGCCAGCTAAGGATTTTAGCTTTAGGCGGAGCAGAACAACTCCAAATGAGCTTCGTGAACGGCGATTTCACACCACCAAAGTTAAGAAAATTATAGAAAAATTTAACAGTAAAAGAGCCTAAACTGTCCCAACGCCACCAGACATATTCTTGGGGATGCGAATGGTAGATGTTTAAAGAAAGTAAGAGAAGAGAGTAGTCTGGCAGAAGTTCTGGAGGGAGAGCGATCGAGAAAGGAATTTGCCAAGTTATGTGATTATTTTGAACAGAAAGGTAGTCAACACACATTATTTGTATTAATTCATCCTTAGATTGCAAATATTTTTGCGTACACCAAATGCTACATCACACTAATTTCAAAATCTACGTTAGCGGTTTGGCATTAGCTCATCATGCAGTTCCGCGCATTAGATGATCGGAAGATCATTTTCAATCTGAAATAAGTAAAATGGTATCGAAGATTCCCCTCCTTGGGTGTAATCTAGATTGCAGAGTTCTTGCTCGGTACTAGTCCATGAAGAAGTTCCACATACCTAACAAATCATAGCAAATTCAAGAAAGATTAACCATCAGTTACAAATGAAATATAGAAGCCAAATAAATAAATAATAATAATCAGATGATGGGTAGGTAAGTAGAAATTATACGTCAAAACATGGCTCCTCAGTGAGGTTCGTAGAATTAACACTGAGGTCGCAATGAGAAGCAGATTCTTGTTGCGAAGGATTGGTAAGAAGATATGACGCAATATTTATGGGATTGCTTGTGCTAGAATATGAATTAATCTGCACCAATTTGAACCCCAAGAATGAAAAAAGATACCAATAAAGAACAGTAAAAATAAAATGAATCATAGGCTGACAAATTTAAATTGCTACAAGTTTCGACCCACACACACTTTTTTGTTCATCGTTGTTTAATAGAAATGGTTCTTTGTATTTTTATTGTTAATATGTATTTATACCTGCACACAGCAAAAATATTTTACCACCCTTATTTTATCTTTTACAATTCTGTTTCGGTTTCAATTTCCAGTATGTTCACCCCTCTAGTTATTGTGTGAACTTTTATACAAAAGGAAATGGTTACTTGCCTCTTTCCCCAAGAAACTCTGGCTCCGCAGTATATCACGGCAAACCTGAGGATCCGCAGCTGCAAGTTTCATTGATAAAAACTGCACAAAGTGCGTACAATCAAGTTAGTAAATTATTTTTTTTTTTTTACTAACAACTTGCAAAATAATTGAGTTAGCTCATTCTCTCAACAAACAAATATAATTACTGTCTACCTCGACTTGTTTTTGAAGGGATTGGACATAGTTAATAATCTTGTCAAGCATGCTGGCTTTGCCAGTAACCCTGTTGCATCCAGGCACCAGGTCCTGCAAGTACTTCATCCTCTCGCTGATTTTTTCCCTTCTTACCTGCTCCAATTAATTCAAATTTCCACCAATCCAATCAACAGATGACATATTCTAGTCTAACCCATAAAGCAGTATACTAAACAAACTATAAAGAATTATAAAAATATGAATAAAATCAAATAACTAGAAGATTTTTTTCCATACTCGTAAAGCATGGTATTACCGTTTTTATCTTTGATAAAGGAATGTGGAGCAAAAGTCAGGATGATCTTTTGTATGGAATTTGTTGAGAGGAATTTTAACTATCAATAAAACTTTAATACTTAGATGACCATGACCTTTTTTTTCGGAGTTATATAGAAATATTTTCCTTGATCAAGGACAATCTAGAAATATTTCTAAATTCATCTTATCTGGTAGTATAGATATAGATATGTCATATAACCAACCTCAGAATAACATGCAGTTCAAAAAAAGCACCTACCCTCTCTGCTAAGCTGTGACTATCGGTTGCCTGCCCCCTTCGAGCTCTCACGTGTATATACTGAGTCTTTTGTGGTGGTTCATGCTCCATCGAGTTGGACCTCTCTCCCAAGTTTTCCTTCTTGCGTTTGCTGTGGTTGTTTTTTGATATTTCATCTGCTTTTACTGAGTTTTTCTTCCTATTCTTTATCTCATCATTATCTACCTGTGTAAAGTAAGAAATCAAAATTTAGATAGGACATAGAATTCTACTATATTTTGAATAACTAACGCTTTAATCCCAACATAAGTATATGCTTACCATGTCAGCACAAACAAAATGAGTTGCTCGGTGTCAACCTTCCTTTTTATCAAGCCACGTCCTTCACCCTTCAGCGTATCCTCAGATACAACCCTAACCGAATCCTCCTTCGCTATTGACAAATAATCACTGAAGCACGAGTTCTGGAGCTGCCATTTCAGTTGGGCAATTTGACTGTCGAAAACAGTCTGGTCTGGATCAGCCCAATTCACCATTTCTGAAACTACCGACTTCATGAATGAGTTATGAGTGTGAGCAAGAGATTGAACAGTTCTTCAGACCTAAGAAGCAGTTGGGAAAAAGTAGTACTAGTTTCACAACAAATGCATGCTTGTTGGAAAGAATGAGGCCACCTTGCTTCTTCTATATATGCAGCGGGAGCAGTAGGGGGTAGGAATGGTGGCGTAAGCTTCCGAATCAGCAACGCAACGCCCCTTCCTCCTCGGTAATTAAATAAATATTTAAACAATTAATTAGAACAAGAAAACAAGAGAAGTAGGGAATGGGTGGAATCAATGGGATGATGATTAATGACAAGAGCTCTCTAAATATTCTAACACCCTACAACTACATCCTTTCTCTGCAACTCTGCATTTCCAGTTGCTGCAGCTGCCTCGAATTATTGATCAAATACAAATGAATCCTGGTCAGTGGCGGAGGCACGGGACTCAGCAGGCCCGTGTGTAATAGGCTTTTTTTTTTTTTTTTTTTTTGTCCCGCTCCCCCTCAAAATTGCCAAAAGGCCCATACTACCCCTCCCCGCTCTCTTTCGGCCCACGAAAACTTCACCTACCCGCTCCAGTCTACCTCTTCATCTCCTCATTCTTTTCTTCTCCAGTTCTCTTTAAAATTCGGCCGCATCCAAAAAAACCCTAGATCCCCTTCTCTTCGTCTCTTCAATCTCTTACCACAATCGAAACCCTACATCCCCATCATCTTCGTCTCTTCATTCTCTTCATTTTCGACCACAATCGAATTCGAAACCCTACATCCCCATCCAATCCCCCAATTTCCAAACCTCCATTTCCCAAACTCGCGGCTCCAAAGTCGAAAGGGAGGAGCCGAGGAGGTGGTAGCTATTCAGCCAGACTAGAGCGAAGGTACTCATTCATTTCCCCCATTTTGGGTTTGAAATTTTCGGAATCAGCAAGATGCTCCTTTCAGTGTTCATAACACAATAGCTAATGTTCACCTTTGATTAGTTGAGTTGTGCTGATTTCCAGGACAAGCGACTATTCTTTTGTGTTAAAGTACGATTAGCTTAGTCAGTTAGTTGTGATGATTCTCAGGAAAGTGTTATAACTTCAGAATTTTCTTAATACGTTAATGCACTATTTTAGGTGTGTTAAGAAACAGGCTAAAAATAGCAGTTTTGAAAATAAGTACTCAACCTTTAATTATGTTTCCCAAATACCAAATTTTAGTCTAAAAGTGCCTTTAGAATTAAAGCAGTCTCCAAAAGCATTGCTAAACAGAGCCTTAGAGTTGGGACTTTGTTGCAAATGGCTACCAAATCATATTGATTGCAACACCTTTTAAGTTTCTTGAGACTAGAAGAAGTGGGCTTGTAATGTAGCTTTGGATATTAATTTGGACAAAGTACTATTCCTCATCAAGAATTGAGTCCTTCAGATGTAGGGTGTAAATGCTAAGCAATTGACGAATTATAGGTGTATTGAGGAAAGAACAGGGACTCTCAAACTCGCTGTTCACCTTCCAACAAGTGATTAATTAACAAAGTAACAATGGTTTGACCGAGTAGTTTGAATAAATGCACTACCTTATGATATTTAAAACACTCGGTAAAGACCTACTTATGAGAGAGTGGGAATGTTTAAGGGCTACTGAAGCCATGCGACTATCTTTCACTTTCCTTTCCGATAAATATGTAGTAGGGAAAATTGCTTCAATTCCTCAATTTTGAATTTAAGTTGTATATGTCCAAATGCTTCATATTAGTTTGAATTTAATTTTTCTTTGATTGAGTTACTGCTACGCGACTTTGAGCGGGTGTTTGTTTTTGTTTGTGTATCTTTCAAGTGTTGATGCTGCTCAAATCAAAGATGGGAGGCTAGTGGGTTACAGAATTCAATGACACATTGACACTCAGTCCCATTACCATAAAAGAAGAAATCAATTTGAGGTGAGTACATTTCATACTTGTGTATCAGTGTATGTTTTGATCGCCACTTCGCTCACTTGTGAATATTATACATATCATTGACATTTCAACCAAATAGTTCTCCATTAGTTTCCCCAATTTGCATTGTTGGCAGAAATTTGTAACCAAGAAAAATGAATTGCACAGCCAAATAAATCTCTATTGTGGGTGGTTTATCCTAACCAAGAAAAGTAGGTGGTTTATCTTAAATCTCTATTGTGGATGTTTAAAGTCTTTTATAAATTTGTGGTTTTTATTCTTTCGCTCCCGCTGGATGAAAATCCTGCCTCCGCCACTGAATCCTGCCATCCTTCGCCTCATTTTATTATTAATTAATTCCAATCCAAACTCGATGATCGATTGCGTGGGGCCTACTAACCATAAATCGTTTGTAGACCCCTTGTTAATTATGTACGTGACTGACATTTATATTCCCCATAAGACCCGGGAATTTGCTTAGATGCATAAACAATGCGAAAAAATTATCGCTTAAACAAGAAGCTATAGTGGGTAAAGCACAGATAAGAGAAACAGAGAAAACAGGATGCTCATTTTCCTCGCGAGTGAGGTCGAAATCGAAATCGCTGCACTGAAAACTTTACCAAACAGTAATGGCTGCTCCGTAACCTACTCCGCCTGCAATTCATTTATATAAAAGACGCAATTATTATGCCGAACAAGTTACGTGAGCTATTATGATACTTGAAAAGTTGTTTGCGTGACTACCTCTTATCACTGAAGAGGCAGAGTAATGAATCAGTGCTGACCATCGTTTATAGATGAAAATGTTGCATCCACTACTGAAATTCTGGGTATGACGTTCAGAATATTGACCATGTTGGATAGTTTATACACATCTATCTATTACACTGTCAAAAATCTGAACAGGATATATGCTACTGCATAAGTTACTGGCCTGTTGGATAGTTTATACACATTTATCTATTACACTGTCAAAAATCTGAACAGGATATATGCTACTGCATAAGTTACGGATCTGATAAGACATCGAAAACACACAAATTATCAAGAAGACAGGTTCAGTAAATTAAATCTTTGAAAGCACCCATTTTGGTTCAACCAAGCTCAAAACTCATTTGAGTTGCAGACGCTTTGTTTATATATCCACTAGATTTGTTGCAATTGCAATGCTCTAGTTTCTTGCTTCTTAGTTCCTGTCAGCAATTCTATTCTATGTTAGAAGTTCACCGACTTGGTTAAAACCGGCCATCAACAATGCTTAATAATTATCAGCATATGCTCAAGAAATGGAGGAAAAGGGCAAGACATAAATTAACAACAGGCAGAGGGATGATGCTAACAACTCGTACACAAGAATAGCTTCAAACACCTCTTTCGAGTAATATATAGAATCAGATTTATCAGAAGAGTTTCTTACAACTAGCTCTTCTTTACACCTCGCAAACAGTCCCAGACTTACTTTCGCAAAGCACTTGAGGTAAAGGGCCATTTCGGTGAAAACCTCGTAATCTTTCAGAGTAAAACTAATGAAATGGCATCACAATATTAACATCAACATCCAGTATTACTAGCGACAATAACCAGATTTTATTTCCCGCAAAGGCTAACTAAAAGTTCAAACTAACACATAAAAGCTGGGTCTTACATTGAACAGCCACTTGGATTTGTCTAACAGTATAATTCTCATGAAATGTATCTACCTGGGTAAATTCCCAACACCTAGAATAGCTTACTGGCGGACCAGATACAGTTTGCCAAACACATGTAGGAGAGCCACAACCGCAATAAAACCGATGCTCATGATGAGGACAGTGTTGGGGGACATCTTACGGCCTGCTGTGTCATCAGTGTAGAACTGAAGCATTGTGCTGGCTCCTGCAGCACCACCGCCGCCGCCGCCGCCACCGCCACTAGTCCGCCTCCTTCGCAAACTTGCAGTTGTAGCCAGGGGCAAAGCCAGAACAAATTTTTCAGGGGGGCCAAGAAAAAGTTCTATAATTATATATAAATATATAGGTATTTTTTCATAATTTTTAGGGGGGCCAAATAATAAAATTTAATAAAATTAACGGGGGTTTTTTAAAAAATTTCAAAAAATTTTAGGGGATTTTCAAAATTTGGGGGGGGGCTGGGCCCCCACATAGCTCCGCCACTAGTGTTGCCTGCTGGAATTGGTGAGCAAAGATTTTAGGCTTCAAATGAAGAAAAGACATGCTTAAATTATTTATTTCCTTTGAGTTGTTTATTTCTTGCTACTTAAAACTTGTAACGGGCTTTTGTTTTCGAGTTTTATCTTTAATCCAGACATTGAAAACTATTTGGATATTATTATTGTTTCAATTGTTTTCTGTTGCTTAATAAATTATTCATGCATGCTTGGTTGTATATATATCTTCAGTGGCGGAGGCACTGCTGGCCCAGGGTGAGCGGCCTTCTGTTGCTTAATAAATTATTCATGCATGCTTGGTTGTATATATATCTTCAGTGGCGGAGGCACTGCTGGCCCAGGGTGAGCGGCAGCTCCGCTCACCCTGGACCCAGTAGGCCCGTGTGTAATAGGCCTTTTTTTTCCCCGCTCCCCCTTAAAATTGCCAAAAAGCCCATACTACCCCTCCCCGCTCTCTTTCGGCCCACGAAAACTTCACCTGCCCGCTCCAATCCACCTCTTCATCTCATTCTCTTCTTCTCCAGTTCTCTTCCTCATTTGTTGAAAAATTCGGCCGCATCCAAAAAACCCTAGATCCCCTTCTCTTCGTCTCTTCAATCTCTTACCGCATTCAAAATTGATATTCGTAATTATTGATGTATTAACTCTGATGGCAATAAAAGTGTTTTAAATTCCGTGCTATTTACTGTGTTGAGATGCATTTGAAGGCAAAGATTCTGGTTGCGTCACGGTTTTCCACTTACTGGAAACCGGGGCATTACACCTACAATCCATATCTCTTGTAAGAGAGTTTGCACGTGTTTGTGCACATGCTTGCGTGACAGCGAAAGCCATATATTTTTCTTTTACCTATTTTGCAAATGAATTATTGGGTCTTTTTTCTATGAAGAAATTTTGTTCTAGTCAGCTTCATGTGACATGTTGGAGAAGTATTTATGTTTGAAAATTTGGTTGATGATTTAATCAATGAACTGTAGTTTTAACTGTGGACATCCTTTAATTCTTGTCATATCACCTTAATGTTTTCTGATTGACTACTTATTTGACTCTATGGTTATTTTTGCAAAATTTTATGCAGATAAATGGATGACAATATGAAGCAACTTCTTCAGAATCTAGTAGAGCTTGAGACTGATGCAGAGCATCTTCTCTTGGCACGACATCAAGTTAGGAATTATTCTTCAAATTTGTTATATTTGTTAAGCAAGTCTAACCTTATAACTTTACTTTTTATATTCCAGATGGTTGAAAACGATAAGATAAGAAATGGAAACAGAGAAGCTTTGACAGCTCTTCGTAAAAAGGCTCGCACAACCAAAAGCAGTGTTCCATCTCCTTTCGAAGCAATAATGAAAGAACTAGAGGGCACTGAATCAAGGCCATTAGTGAAGGAGATTTGTCCAACTTGTGGGAATCATGACTCAAGGGAACACACATGGATGATGTTTCCAGGGTCTGACATTTTTGCTCGTATGCCATTTCATGCAGCCCACTCAGTGTTGGATAAAGGTAATTAAATACTCAATTACTCGAGCTATAATCAAGTGCCACTAATGCAAGCTGCAAACTTTGTAATCTGGTGTTATTGTGTTCATGCGCCTGACTAATTACTTTACATAGATTCCTTCCCAACCACTACAGTTTGGCGTTTTCTATGTAATTTCATTTTCCTACAGGGCTGGTCCAATGTGGCTGTTGGCATTGTCAAAGAGCAGGTTAAAGATAGCTGGAGACAATGATGCCTAATCTGCAAGATTTCTCTTCACCAAATCTGACACCTATAAATAGGGATCTTAATTCTATTCTCTAAATTCCAGATTCTATTCCTTTCTTTCTGTTATCTTGCTTCCATCCCTTGCTCTAACCATGTCCTTTCTCTAGACAGATAGACAAATCAATCTATGTTAGGGCTAATTAATCATCTCATTCAAACTTAAATAATATTAAGAAGTTCAATAGAGGATAAGGGTAATGTAGAGAGGATGTGTTTGCAGTAAGTTACTTTCACACTTCAAGAAATTCTTAAGTTGAGTCAGCTAGCATAGTTATCTATTGATGAGAACTCCCACAAATGCTGTTATTTGAGAGATAATGGCTATAAATCTATTGGCGATGGGAGTGGTATTGAGTCTTCACTGCAAAGCTCAGATACTCTAAGTGGTAAACTCTAGTGTCTTTCTCTCAAGGCATGAAACTTGGAGTTTGCTTGTTTGCTTAAATTTTAGTCTGAGACCTTAGAAGAGTAAGAGCTTCAGGAAAGGTGGTGGAATGCTCAGTTTTGAATTTCATATAACGTGAACCATATATTAGCAGGTGGACCAGTGAATAAGCAATCTGATTATGAGCTATAGACTTGTAATTATTCTGATCGTCTGATATTTGGCATATCACATATGCATCCAATCCATGATTTTTTCTGAGGTTTCCAATTAAAGTTGAAGTATTCCATTGCTCCATTGTAGTAAAAATCAAGTAGAAATAGAGTATTTTTCACTTCCATGCTTTTGTATCTATTACATTGGTCCTTGCATATACTGCATTACTGCATTACTGTTAACTGAACATCTTCTCAATCTTTCTTCCTTCTGAGTTTATTCTTGTTTGCTTTTTTCTTTAGGCTGAGTAACTGCTGAGAACCTTTTAACATTAGTGAAGAAATGAGTATGATAGATTATTGAGGTTTCACATCCTCTATATCACATCTATATTATGCTATTGCTTCTATTGACATGTTTTATATCAAACCACAAATCTTTTTTAGGTACACCCTGATTTCTGATTATGAGATCACATAATTTTAAACTGGACAGTACGTTTCTGTTTATCGGTAACAAAAGAATTCCTTTGCTTATTTCAAATTTTTTACTTTATGGTCCTCCATTTCTTCTCCACACTATACATACACATGTTCGTATCATATAGATCTACTAAGAATTATCACCTTCATTTCTCTGTTGCAGATCAAGAACGACTGGATTATGATACAAAGAAGCTACATAGCTATGTAAAAGAGAAGTCGTTCGCGATCTCAGAGAAGGGTGCCATTGCAGACAGGATTAGTCCTGGTATTCTGAAATCTTTGGTCACATTAACCGACAACAAGTCCAAGTAAATCCTGTAGCCAACAGTATGTAAAAAGTTACTCTCTCTGGTGGATATTTCTCGTGCTTATGATGTCATTCTGGATATTGTACTGAAAAGCTTCACAACCAACTTTTGTTTACGATTACTAGTAGACAGTATACTCTTGTAAAGATGTGGAAGATTTCTCTTTTGAGTAAAAAGTGGAGATCTCCTTCATGTTTTATTTTATGAAACACAAAACATCAAGAATAAGATAATCTGGAGAGTCTGAGAGGAACATCGAAGTTGGAGTTGCAGACATGAAGCTTGAAACATATTTACCATTTCCTCTGGCTATATAATGCTTCAAGTTTCATCTTTGCATATTGAAGAAAATTCTCGTTTAACAATGGGTTTGGTGACAGCTCCCTTGTGTACGACTATGATCACGTTCACCCATTTACCACTTTGTCAATGACACGTCTTTCATCTTGGTAATAACCTTTTTTTTCCTTTTCTTGGGGGAAGAAATCATCTTCTTAATTAATAACTAGGTCCTCCACCATTTGAGTGATGACTATCCGTCCATCTGCCAGTCTGACAATGACTCTCATCTCAACCATTTGAGAAATGACTGTTTAATTTAGCATTGCTACACATATTATTTGTCACGCCCCGTTTCTCAAAATACAGAAATACGAGCCCGTGACGACGGCCCAGCGAATGATATTAACATCATCCATAAGCTGTACTAGTCTTAACTCAACAACATGAAAGAAATAATCACAATCACGTAGAAAACATAATCACATAAACGAGAATAAAATTCAATAACCAAATCTGGAATATAAGAACTTACCAAATAGCTTGTGAGGCTCATGCTCCAATCCTAGAAGAACTGCTCACCAATGTCTCCTGACAAATCTCCTTGTTCACCTGTAGCTGGATCAATTAGAGTGGAAAAGAAAATGTCCTTAGAGCAAGTATAGACAGCAAATAGTGAAAAGTAAAGAGTAAGGAAACATGGTACATCAAAGAGTATGAAGCAAGATCAAAGTCCAAAAGCAATAACGATATCAATAAACAATGGTCAAGTGTACAAGTGTCAACTTAGGTTTATTAGTATTTGTTTTCCTATCTAGTGCACGTACTACTGCGTCCCATACCACAAGTTCGGTGCACGCAAAACAGTGTACGTTTTGGACATAGTGGTGGGGTCTACAGAGCGTGTACTCAGTGCAATGAGATAACATGATAACAAGATAACAAGTTCACGATTATTTCTCCACCTTCATTGTAAACAAGAAGGGCCCTACCGAATACATTTTCTGAAATTATCAACTATTAAGTCAACCCTTATTAACCCCAGCTTAATTAACATTTTATTATTTCATTCATGGTAATGCAATTGTATATATAAGTGTCAAAGCAATGATAGAGGTGTACCAAAATGATACAATGCATGATACACTACAAATAATTGTAAATCTGAAAAGAGCAGACACAGCAACACTAACACAACAGTAACTCACAAACTATAACTCGGAATTCGATTCCGCCAAAAGGGAAAGTAAACTAGACACTCGGGGCTACAATTTATATTCAGCAAGTTTTTATTAATTCTGACTGTAACTAGGTCAATCATCCTAATCTTTATAGGTTAACTGTTCTGGCAGTAGCTTACCGTCAAAACTTTATAGGTGAAAACTATGTGTAAAATCAATATAAAAATCTACAAAAATTAGGAATGGATTCTAAGCATGTCTACTAAGTTTCTGGAGAGTTTCATAGCATTATACTACTGTTATCATGGTGTTTCAACTGAAAGTTGTGTCGGTGTTTCATTAATTTGCAATCTGAAAAGTACAGACCAGCAGTGACTAAAACTGTGATATCTCATAGCTCACAGATCGGAATCAAGATCCATCAATTGGTCTGGAAACTAGATTCATCAGGCTACAATTCTCATTTATATGGTTTTGGCTGATTCCTATTGTAACAGGGTCAAAACCTCAGTACAAAACAGAATAGGCAGCAAGGCATAACAAAAATCATCAAATATATTTATCAAAGTGAATAATCAACATATTCTTGTTATCATGAAGTGCATTAACATTAAGGTACAACAAGTTGATATGAAATTCTACTGCATACAAGGCAAGATTATCATGTCACGATTCAATTCTTGGGGTCTCAATCAATTAATATGTATTCATAGCATGGTATTTTTCTCATATGCAAGTTCTAGTCAATTTGTTCATGTCGTGTGTGTATGCAAGTTTGGGTTTGAATCAATGGATATTGGCACGAGTCAAGGATATTTCGGGTTAGCTCGTGTAAACTCTCGATGTCCCCAACGGAAAGTACACAAGCAATATACGATAATCGTAAAACTTTCAAACTTTTACGACAAACAAGATCGAGATCATAAGGGTGGCTATCAACCAGACCGGTCCTAGGGTTGATTTTTTGTTGGCCGGGTAGGTCAACAAGACGTTCTTTATGGTTATTAGCGATGTGTCTACTAATTGTACCGGTGCCATCACCCCTCTTGAATTTGTATGCCTTAGAACATGTTTTACAAACTTTCAAACCTATGCCCGGAGTTTCTTCGTCCGGGATATAATCGTAAAACTTATGTCAATCACTACTTTCTCCTCTACTTTTCCTACTACTACGGGGTTGTGTGGTTTCAGTTGGTTGTTATTGTTCTTCTTCTTCTTCTTCTTCTAATTGTATGTCACCTACAATCTCGTCGTGTGTACCCCATTGTTGGGTAGAAGGATCGTGGTACTCTTGGGCGGGCTCACTAATTGGGACAATTTGTGGCCTACGAAAAGAGGAGGAGGAATCTTGCCCACTTTGGCTACGATCGCTACCGCGTCTAGACATAATGTAGTAATGTATGTAAAAAAAAACTACACAATGTAGGAACGATGAATTGTAAAAAAAAATCTAGAAAACAAGAGGGTTGAGATATAGAAGATCAAAAAACCAACAATAATTATAACTACAAAAAAATAAAATAAAAAGAGGTATGAAATTTTGATACATTCACCGTCGATACGCGTATATAAAAAAATCCGTGAAAATAAGAATAGAAGTAGAAGTAGAAATAAGTGATTCCGGAATTGAAGAGTTGAGGAGAGCTTGAAGGAGAGTTGACGACTTGATCACTTGGAGTTGGACGAGAGTTGAAGAGATGAAGACGTTGTTGAATTTTGATTTCGATACGATCGGAATTTGATCGTGTATATGCCTTGAAGACTTGCTTGTTAAATACTTCAATTGTTCAAAAATTCCTTAGAAATGAGTTATAATAGTAGAGAGAGTAAGAGAGTTTTTTGTGAATTTTTTATAGGGTTTTGGGGGGTATTTATAGGGTTAAAATAACAAAAAAAAAACACAAAAAACCACAAAAAACGGCTATAAGAGCCGTTGTGACTGCTCTCGGTGCTACAGTACCAGGCCAACGGCCTTGCGACCCGTTGGACCCGTTCGGGTCAACGGTCGACCCGGGGCGGGTCGAACGTTTGACCCGTTCGGGTTAAACGGTTTGCAACCCGCGGGTCGACCCGTGGGTTGGCACGCGGGTTGGCGAATTTTAACCGGGTTCGCGGGCCGGGCTCGGCGGGTCAGACTCGCTAATTTCGAGACCCAGGTCGACCCGTTACTGTTCACGGGTTCGACCCGAACCCGAACCGCAGTTTCGCAGGCCGGGTTATAAGGGCGGGTCGCGGGTGGGTCGGCGGTTGACCCGGCCCACTTGCCATCCCTAGTTGTACTACATGGTATCTAATTTGTCTTTAAAATTGTATAAATTGTCTGAGCTAGGGGCAGGAGCGTTACAATAATGGTCAATAAAAAGGAAGTAGGCTAATGAATAAGGTGCCTACTTAGCTAATCTTCACATGCATATATATCATGATATCCTATTTAATAAAAAGATAACCTCCACAACATAAATATTTACGAACTTATTTTTCTAGAATGAATTTTGCTAAAAATAAAGTTAATATAGACATCTCATATTCAATTTCTCCATCAAGAAGATAAAATGAATTTCTACAGTCTAAATGATATCTAGGCGTGGATTTAGTCGCTTTGATCTTTCTTGATATAATGGGTATCCTTTCATCTTTCAAATTATGTTGCTCAAACATAGAGAAGCTCTTCTACTTTGTCTGCCATATTAACATCAGGAGTAAATTCAAATGAGTAGTAGCTCCTGTAATGTTCCAACAATGAGAACATTGTACATAATAAAATTTAGACTAAACATGATATCAAACAGTATCAAATTAAATTCCCATTCTAAACCAAACTTTAAACTTATGTGCTTCATGTTTATCATGAGAAGTTCTTCGAGATTGGTTAGAAACTAATCACTTATATCAGAATTAATGAATGGTTCAAATAAGGTCATTTACTCTAAAAGAGGATGGTGTTTGTCGGCTAGGTGAGGATTTAGTCGCTTTGATCTTTCTTGATATAATGGGTTTCCTTTCATCTTTCAAATTATGTTGCTCAAACATAGAGAAACTCTTCTACTTTGTCTGCTTAATAACATCAGGAGTATATTCAAATGAGTAGTAGCTCCTGTAATGTTCAAATGAGTAGTATAATTATTAATAATTGTACTGTTAAAGTCCAATTATTGTGTCCAATTTTATGACAGTATAATCTAGAAAAGAATACAAAGTATGGTACTATACAAGGGCAAACCACTTGGGCATAGTAATTAAGTTGCACAAATAGAATAATTATCAAAAAACATGTGTTGTTTTGCCAATTAGCCATCCAACAGTAACCACCAAAAAAAGAAAGAAAAAGAGACCTGAATTCAAGTAACCTTTGCTAGTTTAGAATAAACAAAAATCAATGATAGAATATCCATATCTAAACTACTAATCTCTAACTTTCCCATCAATTACACATCGTATTCAAAGAAATCATTGAATATTCCCAATCTGCCTAAATTTCCAAAGTAAACGAAATAATAGAAACAAGAAGGCAGTCAAGAAAAGGTTGATGTGATTTAGTTTTGCTTGGTGGTTTGCATTGATTGTGTCAAATACTCAACAAGATCCTCAATTTCCTAACACAGTATAGATGATGAATTCCTTACCCAAGAGATATTATCTCCACTTTTTAACAGCCTCTAATGGCAAACATCTCTGACATATGTGAAAGCAGTCTGCATCCTTGGTGACATTTTCTTACTGAAATAGGCCAATGGGTGATTGTTCTGCTGTAGCACAACACCTACTCCTAGCCCAGATGCATCCGTTTTTATAACAAAATGCTTTGAAAAGTTTGGAAGAGAGAGTACTGGAGGTTTCTGCATAGCCCTTTTCCGTGCACAAAAGGCTATATCAGTAGTATGAGTCCAACAGAAGCTCTCCTTCAATAAATCAGTTTAATGGGGCAGTTATGGATGCATAATGCTTCACAAATCTTCTTTAATACACTGTCATCCGTAGAAAAGCTCTTAATTGCTTCACATTTTTAGGTTTAGGCCATTCACTGATTGAAGTCAATTTCTTTATATTAGCCGTTATCCCCTCTGCAGAAATAACATGACCTAGATATTCAATTGATCTCTTGCCAAAATACCACTTAGATTTCTTAACATAGAAAACACTTTGCTAAAAAATCCTTAAGACTATTCTTAGATGAGTCACATGTTGCACCCCCTCTCCCTACTTTATGTCCCGTTGAATCCAAAAATAAGTTTGGGGGATCTTGATTCTTTTGGGTTGGATCTCATCAAACTCATAAAAATGGTGGTCGGAACTGATTGATGTCATTTAGTCTAGTGAAAGTGGAACCCATTAGAGATGTGACTCACTGTGCCGAGAATTTCATCAAATGCGTTCAAATTGGGTTGAATCCGATTTTTCAATTGGGTACAAGGAGGCAGAGGATGGTGTAGGCAAATTAGGCTAATTAATCTCTAATATTATAATGGGAGAAGGCCTTAGTGTCATTTGTCAATCTATCAACGCGTGTGATGCACGTACATAACTAATATGAAGGAGGTTTCAAGTTCGAGTTCTCACTACGTCAAAGATTTATTAAGACGCGCATCGTACGTGTAAACTACTAGTACTAAGTAGTGATGAAAGGAATTACTCATTACAAGCACACAAAGGTATTTGTAGGCAGAGTCAGGATTTAAACCAATGAAGTGAAGATGGCGAAGGGTGCAATTTCAACCATCTCCTCGTAAATTTTATTAATTAAATTCAACCGCTGAAACATTGTCACATACATCATTTTCAATAAGAAAGCATTATATGTACTACTAAATGTCCGGTACAATTCACAATTTGTAGAAATAAAGTTGACTTAAAACAAAACCTATATATGCCACATTTCTACAGTAATTAACTATTTATACAAAAAAAACCTATTCCATTATAGGAATTAAACATGAATGTTTCACAAGGATAACAAAACAAATGTGTATTTCCTTAATCCCTACAGGGCTTTTCAAAATTCTTCTGATGGCAGAAAGTTGAGATCAAAGTCAAAGGGTGCATTTCTTTGCGTAGAGGAAGCTAGTGGACAAGTCTGGTCAGGTTCGGGCTATGAATCTGACAACTACATAATATTTCAAAGGAAAAACAATGCAATCACTGGGTAAGACGAGCTGGAATTCTTGCAGAAAGCATTGCTTCAATCAAATTATGTAGTATAAATCTTATGTTGATAGTATAGCATATATAGTTAAGGAGATTGTTTATATATTTTACCATTGCTTTCTTTGCTGTACTGACGTTACGACCATCTTCCAATTCAGCATCGTTAAGCTTCCGCTTGTTTCGATCATTATCCTATTATGTCCCAGAAAAAGAAGAAAGATAAATATTAATAATGATCATATCTCTACACATAGTTAACAACCAAATCATCAGATGTATGCAAAAAAGAATGTCACCTTGTCATGAGTTTCTGAAGATGAAACTTTTCTGATGATAAACTTGATACAGTTGGCTGACTTGAGCATAAAATACTGCAGTGAAACACAACACAAAGAGCAGAAGTGGGCTAAATTTCAGTAAGTAGTCTTAAAGGTTGCAAGCAATTCAAACTGAGAGTTACAGAGGATGTTTGCATTGATTAAGAATAACAGAGAGATCAAATAAAATATAATTGACCAAGATTTAAGGGCACGCTATATTTTTTCTTACTTTAGGTTTCTGCACTTTGGCAGCATTTTTCATGACTGCCTTCTTGTTCTTATTCTTTTTGTTCCTGATCCTGGCAGATATCATGAAAAACATGAACTTAAACAATAGATAAGAATACCGGAATGCATATATATGTTTGATCTATGTCCACAGCCTACCGACAATCTGCACCATTGATAAATAAATAACAATTTGCAAACTCTTTCACTTTTAACACACTTTTTTTTCCTGATATACAATGATTACCTCTTTTTTCCATGCAAAAAATAAAACTAAAACTGATTATATCCAGTATAAAAATATACTATATATCACATAACAAACTTATGATTCGATAGATTTACATTACAAAAGTAGTAATTTGGATTGGAGTTTGAATCTAAATTATCGGGCCATTGTACACCTTCTGTTCTGGTTATTGGTCTCATACTTAGTTAATTTGGATTGGAGTTTGAATCAAGATATAGTTAATCAATCATTGAGGTGCATATCATTTATTGGCCCACGAGCTGATTCTCAATGTTTTGGAAGACATGTTCCACATGTCAATGAATATATTTGTTCTAAGCTTAATACTGCCAAATAAGATGAGAAAAAGAACCAGTATTATCATCAGAAAGAAGATGATACAATTTTTAAAAAAATGTTCAAACAGATAAAACAAAGAAATTATCACAACATGAAGTGGAAACAAAGATGGTAAAGAAAAGAACTCTTGCACAATCAGATATCATTGAACTAACCATGCTAATATTATTGCCAATAGTACTCTTTATCTATACTCACCATCACTACAGATGTAAAGCTCATTAAGTGTAATTACAAAGAGAAGCTACTTTCATCACATTCGACTTTTAACTCTAAAGGATGCAATCAATGTTAAAAAGACAAATCACAAAACAATAAATGTACCATTAGAAATGATTTAAGTTGTTAAATGAAGATACTAAGAGACTGCACATATCAAAATGATGTGTGAACTATGAACCCATGTAAGTCATAAAGTAAAAAAGTTGTGGCTGTGTTACTTGAATCTAAAATTTTGATGCATACCCATTCAAAAGAAAGGTTCAGCTCTCACAACACATTTCTTGAATGGAATTTTCTTCTCTAGGTCATCAAATTCCATTCGCTTGAGCAGCTCCTCTCGTTGTTTGGCAGTCATGACACGAAATGAAGCCCATGAACGAGCACTCGAAACCTATAGCACATTATGAACAGGTTGTTTCAAGGAAATAAAAATAAAATAGCCAAAAAAAAATAAAAAATTAATACATAATCAATCTCAGGATTAATCTATCATAAAATTAAATGAGTTGGATAAGTGATCTAGCCCAAAAGAATTATCTTTTCCATTATTACTTTAAATTAACTCCTTTTTATAAATAACAACTACGTCCTATAACAAGAATGTCATTTGAAGAACAAAGCACATGCTTATATATTTTTCGAACAAATCACCCTTCTAGTAAATCTATGTATTAACTTCCTAGGACACAAGCTAGTGCAGATATTATTGGAATCAACCATATTACCTTTAAAAACCATGTAATATATAATTTTCTCCACACACACACACACCCACCCACCTAACCACCCAAAAACTAATACGATATGGAGGATCTTTTACCCAAAAGAGGATATAACAAAAATCATTTGAAAAAAAAGGAAAACAACAATACCAATAAATAAGACATCAAATAGAAAAACCTACGATGAGAAAACACCACACAAGCAAACCTCACAAAAAACTGAACCGGGGAATGCAAGGGATGCAGATGGGGGATCAGTGGCTGCATAGCAATACTCCAAGGTTCCCAATATGCACTAACATCTTCAATGTCAGACAAGACAAAATCATGTCTTCTAGGACGACGATCCAACGAATTGATCTTTAGAGGTGGCAGGACTCTCAGCAAAGGCTCTTCAATATAAGGTTCAAGTTCCATAGCATGTGTAGTAGTAAAAATAAAAAAATATTTACCAATCTTCAAGATGAGGCCGCTAAAGGCTGAACAACCAGGGCCTCCGGTGAGCCAAAGTAGCGAATCCTCACTTGGGTTTCGGGTTTCCTTCCGACTGTATGAAGTAGTAGAATAGCTTCACTCCATTCACCGCATCCACTTAGGTCTTTTTGACCCTAAAAAAAGACAAAGATGTATACAATAACAAAAATCATCACATCAACATAAGTTACAACTTACCAATTTTCAAGATGCAAAGTCATAAGTTCAATTATCAACTTTCCTTTTTCCTGACATTCTGTTGTCAGTTCGCATTGATGGACGCAAATAGTGGAAAATGGAATTTAACTTGCAAGGATAGAAACCCTCATTTTAACACACTGTAAAATATTATAGATCTGTACTCATTTAAGGTGTGTTTGTGGAATTGATTGTGCAAACTCTCAAGCAGAAATATTGTACTGTGACTGTTAAGTGATTCTTGACTGTCGAAGTTCTATTCCAAAAAAATGAAACTTCCTTGGATGCGTGTCCAAGGTTCCATTTACGAATTAAGAATACCCATAGTGAAAGTTGTTCAAAAGTTGCTAAACAAAGATTGAGCAGTGACACTAAACAAAATTGAAACAAATTAAAGCACAATGATCATGATTGTGCTTTAATTAAAGCATAAATATATGCTTTTTATTTCTTCTTCATCTTTAAAAAAAAACCATCAACAGATGCACAAAAAAGAATAATACCAAAAACAAAACCATCTTATAAAAATCAACATTTACTAAATTTTAGTTGAGAAGCTACCATGACAAAACTAAGAATTGCAACAAATAAATATAGCATTTCAATTGTACAAACTCTTAACAAAATTCTTGTTTGTCTCTTCCAAGTTCCTAATAAAATAAGTTGTTCAAAATAGTAGGCACTCAAGTATAAATATCAAAACATTTCCAAAAGAAATGTATAAATATCAAAAAGATAATTCAGTAAAAAAAAAGTTCAGATCGTGACATCAGAAGAATCTCCAATGCCCCGCTCCCAAAGTTAGAAACCCAAGCTACTAATTCAACAAAGAAAGCCCAAAACTGAAATAAAAAGAGTTACCGACAAGTACATAAAGGTCCCCTTAGTTGTACTATAAGTAGATTTTTAACAGAGAATTGGCATATCAACAATTCAACACAATTGCCTTACAATGAGCTCCTACCAACTCCCAACCCCCCTCTTCTCCTTCCTCCCCTCTCCCCTCTGCCCCACCGGAAAACCTCTGTCGACAGCCGCCCACTCTAACCTCTCCTGCCTAGCTTAATCCCTTCCCCACTTTAGCCTCACCAACATTGCTCTTCCTCTACCCTTACCCCCCACCCTCCCGCCACCTTCTTTTCCTCTCATACTAGCCCATCCTCTCCCCACCCCTTCACCCCTGCATCTGCAGTCTTTGCGCCACCTTGCTTTCACTTCCCTTGACATCTGCCATTCCGACATGTCTCTTACGGAGGCTGAATTGAGTGGGTGCGGACCCAACGAGAGGGCCAGCTACTCCAACTCCTCCACCACCCCCCTGCTACGATTTCACCCCAACAACCCAACACTTCACTTCTTGTGCTTCATGCTCAGAACCAGTGCATTGAGGCTTCAGAAACTCTCAATGTCAGCACCATCCGTGCACCTGCATTTGCGGGGACTCACCACTGGAAAGGGGATTCCCATAGGCTCAGGCACGCGCTCTCCTCCAAGCTTTGAATCTCAGATGGCCATTGCGTGCCGACAGGGACTGGGTGGTTAAAAATCTGTGTCATCAGCAGTTTTTGATCTCTTTCCCCAAGCCGGAGAAGGTCACGGAGGTGGTGGGCCTAGGGAAGATCGACTTTGGACATTTCCAAGTTGACTTCAGTGAGTGGACGCCAACCTTCGGAGCGGAGCTCCCTCAGGGAGATCGGTTTTGGATTTGGATCCATAACATCCCACTTCAGTTTTGGAAAAGAGAAGCTATTCAAGAGATTATATCGGATTTTGGGACGGTAGAGGAGATTGATGAGAAGACGAGGCGTCGTTCAGATCTTATCTCGGCGAGGGTGTTGATCAGAAGCACCGACATCTCTCTAAAATTTTTTCATTTGAGGAAGCGTATCTGGTTAGATTCGTGCTAGACAAGATTGTCGAAGCACTGCCGATGAACCAAGCCCCTCAGCCTACATCGACTCTCAGAGACAACCGTAGTTACAAACAAGTGCTCTCGCCATTGAAAAGCCTCACAATCGATGGATCTCATGAGATTGAAAGGGCTCACCGAGAGGTCATCAGAGCGGCCATGGGCCCAAAGCAACGCCAGGATACTCCGGTGGTTGAGATGCGGCCACTTAAGAGTCTACCAAACAACGGAGGTCGAGAAAGGAGTCTAACCGGTAAATCCAAAGGTCAAAAGCCATCAGGGGCCCTCAACTCAGCGGAGATACCAGTGACCCTGCCCAACAACTCTCTGGAGGTCTGCGCTGCTGCTCCGGAGAAAGGATCAGAGCGCTCAGACCACCAATTGGGGAAAAATCCAAACAACAACAACATGCAGACTCAGAAAAAGGGTTTGGTGGAGACTAACGCCAAAGGGGGGATGACGACAAGCGATCCCCCACTTTCGACCAGAGAATGGGTGATGAAAGGTTGGTTTTCACTAGAAACTGAAAAAGTAGCTTCTGTGGAGCCTGCGGCCCATGAAACTGATCCCACTCTGGGGAAAGAGAAGATCAGAGATCTGAGCATCCACAGGAAAAGCAACACAGAGGAGTGCGAGCTTGTAGTGGAGGGAGTGGGCAGTAGGTTTGAAGAAGTAGGTGGTAAAAGGAGGCTTTCGGAGTTAGCTCAGAATGGGAAAGAAGACGAAGTAGCAGAGAGTGCAATGGTAACGAAAGGGTTAGCTTCGTTTACAAAGGTGCTTTCAAATCACACCGCACCAATCTCCAATCCACTGAAGACAGTTGGCGGAGATTTTCAATCGCCATGTATTAACCCAATAGCAACAGCACCCACCGATGATATAGCAAATGAAGCATCGCCACCTGGCAAGGGCGGTAGGATTACCGCCCAAGCGAGTAAGTCGAGGAGCGGCATCTTCGAGGTGTGCGGTAGGATACACCGCGATGGAGGGGATCACGATAACGGTGTGGAAAAGCAAAGTATGGGGACGTATGGACATTTTATAGATTTTTGTGGGCCCAAAGAGGGGTCCAAAATGCCCATTATTGTCTCCGGATCATGTAACACTATTGTTTTGCACAAACAGACACTTTTTCAAGATGGGAGTGGGCCCACTGAGGGGACCGCAACGGAGAACATCTCTATCTCTACGAACAGTAAATCGCCAGTCTACAGGCTCAATGAGGAGTCCGCTTTGAGTGTGCCTAAGCTTCAAAGGGAGATTCAACTCACAGATAGTGAGGATGACCTAGAAGGGCGGCTAAACCTTGATGAAGAATTCTCGTGCTCTGATGAGGAGTCAGAGGATTTTGAGTTCATTGCTAACACCCAGAGGGAGATATCGCCTGAGATGGTTCTATCCACACTCCCAGAGTCAGCTTCCACTGGCAGCGCAGGGTCGTCTCAGAGGACAGTTAGGCTCAGAGTTCACCGTTCACCTAAGAGGGCTCATGCGGAGTCCTTAGATGACATTTTGGAGAGAGCTACGGCCACCAAAGCGGCCAAACACGTCAATGGAGGTACAAAAATTTTTCTTGCTAATATTTTAAATTTCATGTCAGATTCTGAAGTTTTTATATTAGCTACGACCTGTGGTTTGGAAGTGTGTGATAAAGAACGCAACGCGTTTCTTCTTAACAAAATGAGGGGTTGGAAAATTGAGAGGGCTAAATCTAGTATGCATAAGGATCTAGGATCCAACTCTAGGGGGGTAACGGTCTCTATGGGCGAATCCCGCCCGAGTCCCTCACACACTGTCATCTCAGATATGGTTCCCCAATGAATACGCTTTTCTGGAATGTTCGGGGTCTGGGGGATAAAGATAAAAGGGATATGGTTAGAGACGTTATCACGAAGTCCAAAGCGGATGTGGTGGGGCTTCAGGAGACCAAACTTATTCACGGGACCAAACTCAAGAGAATAGGGGGAAACAGGATCAAGGAATGGGTTTTACGGCCATCTGCGGGAGCCTCAGGGGGAATTGCCATTGGCTTCAACTCGGACCTGCTCACTTGTTCAGAGGTCTTTATGGGTACATTCTCCCTGACTACACGACTGGTTCGACGATCTGATAAGTATATACAGACGATCACAGTTGTTTATGGGCCGAATGTGGCGTCAGAGCGTGATGCCTTTTGGCAAGAACTGGCCAATATTCGTCTCCGTTGGCCGGGGGCCTGGATCGTCGGGGGGGACTTCAATATTACCTGATTCGCGTTCGAACACAGGGTAGAGGTTCCAGCGACAGGGACAGGGCAGAGTTCAATAGGGTGATAACGGAACTTGAGTTGATAGATATCCCTATTAATGATAGACTATTTACGTGGTCTAACATGCAGTCTGCTTCGATTATGGCAAAATTGGACAGGATTTTCGTTTCGATGGATTGGGAGACTAAGTTCCCCCTTGCAACTGCTAGATCGATCCCTAGACCCACGTCAGATCATACTCCAATCCTTCTTGACATTGGGCTTCAGGGAGCCAAAAGTCATAGAAGATTCCGATTTGAGAAGGCCTGGCTGGAGATTCAGGGTTTTCATCACCTGGTGATGGAAAAATGGGCGCTCCCAGTGATTGGCACAGATGCTGCAGCCAGATGGTGTGAAAAAATTCGCAGATTAAGAAAGCGGCTTCGTAAATGGAACCGATCTAGGTTCTCGACCATCTGGCACACAAAAGATTCCTTGTTGGAAGGAATTGATGAACTTGAAAGAGTGGAGGAGTCGAGAGACCTGTCTCAGGAGGAAAGGAACAGACTTCTGGAGCTCCGTGAAACTATTGCCAATCTCTATAAAATGGAAGAAATTAAATGGCAGCAAAGATCTAGAATTTCGTGGCTCAAAGAGGGAGACGCGAACACGGCCTTCTTCCACTGAGTGGCTAGTGCAAGACGAAGGTCCAACCTTATTTTATCCTTAGAAACAGGCTCGGGGACAGTACAAGATGAACAAGTGATTTCCACAGCCTTCCAAGGATACTACAAGGACCTCTTGGGGAAGAAGAATGATTTTCGGATCCCACTCAGGAATGATTTCGGGCAGACTTACTAGCTCGAGTCCTCGCCCTCGCTATCCTGTCTGGAGTCTCCGTTCTTGGAGGAGGAAGTTAAAAAGGCTATCAGTCACATGGGAGCGGACAAGTCGCCAGGGCCATACGGGTTCCCAATGATGTTCTTCCAAATTTTCTGGGAAGAAATTAAAGGGGACTTTATGCCATTGCTGGATGACTTTTTTAATAACAAGCTAAGATTGGGTATGTTTAATTTTGCGGAGGTAGTACTGACTCCCAAACGGAAAAAGGCGACGAAAGTGGGCGATTTTAGACCGATCAGCCTCATAAATTGCTCGGCAAAGATTATTACGAAAATCCTAGCTATCCGCCTGGGGTGTATTATGGACAACCTTATCAAAAAATCTCAATCGGGCTTCATTAAGGGCAGAAATATCCTAGACTGTGTGGCAACGGCGGAAGAAGTGATCCACCGCTGCCATACGACCAACTCTAAGAGCTTTCGGCTTAAGCTGGACTTTGAGAAAGCTTATGACTCGGTCGATTGGGAGTGCTTGCTGGAGGCCCTTAGGGGTAGGGGCTTTGGGAATAAATGGATCGGCTGGATCAGGCAGTGCTTGTAGACTAGCAAAATGGCCATATCAGTGAATGGTAAATCGGGGCAGCCGTTCCCTTGCAGGAAGGGCCTCAGACAAGGGGACCCGTTATTACCACTCCTGTTTACTATCGTAGCGGATGTGCTGAGGGTAATGCTGGAGAATTGCCAGGAAAAAGGTTGGCTCATGCCAGTGGCCAGTTCAGCGTCTACTAAAGGGTGCTCGATCCTGCAATACGCAGATGACACCATTCTCTTTGGCAATGGGACTAGACGAGAAACTGTCTGCTTTAAAGGGACCCTTTACTATTTTGAGGCCTGGTCAGGCCTTAGGATTAATTTTTACAAGAGTGCACTGACTCCAATTTCCCTATCCGATGAGGAAGCAGGGGTACACGCTACTATTTTGAACTGTACGACGTCTGCCTTCCCTATCAAATACTTAGGGCTTCCACTCAGACCAGGGAAATTATCTAAAGCAGACTGGTTGCCTATCATTGACAGGGTGGAGGACAGACTGTCTGGTTGGAAGGGTAAATCGCTGTCTCTCGGGGGCAGAGTGGTCCTCATCAACTCAGTATTGTCTAACCTGCCGATATACTACATGTCCTTTTTCGAGCTTCTACGATGGGTGATCCACAAGATTGACCGGATTCAAAAACGATTCCTTTGAAAGGGGGTAAATTCGGACAAAGGAGGTTACTACCTCATCAAATGGAGTATCGCTTGCATGAAGAAGAGGCATGGAGGGCTAGGCATCATCGACCTAAGAGATATGAACCTTATCCTACTGGGAAAATGGTGGTGGAAGGTATTCCACAATAGTGGGGAAGGTTGGTAGGACTTCATTCAACCTTATCTTAGGGGTAAAGGTACGAGAAACCTTGGCTTCTGAGTAGGGGCTAAAATTTCGCGACTCTGGAAAGGAATGGCCAAGGCTAGCGGCCCCTTCAATTCGGCAGTCACGTCGACCATCGGCAATGGCCGGTCCACTAGATTCTGGTGGGATAGGTGGTGTGGAGCACACACCCTGAAGGAAACGTTCCCAGAGCTGTATGAGAGGTCGAGTCGAACGAATATGTCTGTTGCCGAAGGGTGGAAAAGGGGAGGTTGGAGATCGGCGTTCCGAGGAACGCTCACCCCAGATCTCCACCAACAATTGCTTGACATGCAAGCACACATCTCACGGGCAGGCACAAGGTGCACTCAAGGCCCAGATCAGAAGCGATGGGCACTTGAGAGCAAGGGCGCTTTCTTGGTGAGATCTCTGTATCATCGGATCCACTTTTGAGGATGCAGGCCTAGCTGGGCGCAGGTGCTGTGGAAGGTGAAAACTCCCCTTAAAGTTAGAGTGTTCTTATGGCTAGTGCTCAATAATGCTATCGTCACTAGGCAAAACCTTGCCAAAAGGCTACCAAATGTGGCGACCAACTGCGGTTTCTGCGACGTTCAGGTGGAAGACCTAAATCATCTTTTTATTCACTGCCCTAGAAGTAAGGCTACTATGGTTGAGGTACTCCGAGCCTTAGGAACATGAGTCTACCCCTGCGTATATAAGGATTTGTGGATTGGCCCCAAATTTGCAACGATTCGCCAAGATATGAAGGAGGCGTGGTACATTGCAATTGCGGCAACAACTTGGGTGTTATGGCTTGACAGAAATAATTTTTATTTTCGTGCTTCATGTAATAGTATTTCTGGTAACCTGACTCATATCATGCATCTTATCTCTTTTTGGGCTACAGCTGCGACAACGGGGGCAAGAGGAAGGATAGCAAAAGTATTCCAGGTAGAGGAGTTTGATGATGAGGAGGTAAAATTTGGGCCGACGCTGGACTGAGGGACTGGCTTCACCAGTCGTGACAGTGCTTATGCCAGCTTATGTTTTGCTTCAGCCTACTGTACTCTCTGGTTGCTGGATATTGGAATAGTTAGACCCACCTCCCAGGGTTTGTTGGGGGTGTATGTTTGTTTGCTTTCATTTTCTTCATGCATTTTACTTTTGTTTTGTACTGTTGTTTTTTTCTCGGTACGTCGGGGTTGTTTTGTTAACATCTTATTAATGAAACAGGGTGGCCTTATTCCACCTTTTCCCTAAAAAAAGAAACAATTCAACACAAAATATAATTTCAAATCAATATTGCAAATATAGACTTTGAAATCCCTAATGTCTTCTACATTCCTAGTTACCTCCACCAATCTTCTCCCCAAACTCACAATTCTATTCATTGTCTAATTATTCGCGACAATCACTTTCTCATCATTTACTTCTCACAATAACAAAATTCAAACTAATCATGAGCTAATTTAATTTCTACCACACTAATAATTATTTTTAAAAAAACATCAAAACCAAAAAAGAAGTTAAAAATTAACTTCAAGCATCTTCTCCTTCTTCCTCCCATTCGCTTGGCCAACTTCGTCTTCGCCTGCCCCACATCCACCACTGCTGTATCAAACCCCAGTGGGTGCTCTGGTTGCGCCTTCTTCAGCTACATTACAATAACCACCCAAAAGTCACATAAATTTCTCGCCTTTTTTCCACCAAATCAAGAAAGGAGATATTTTTAAGGAGATACTTTTTGGGTTTCTCAAGGTTACCAGAGCCCCCTTTGATTTGGATTTTGAGTTTTGGAGTCAACTTTGAGGAAGAAAGAAAACTCGTAGAGCGTGTAACGCCCCGAATTCCAAATAAGATCGAATTCGAGATTCCACAGGATTTTTACACTTCACTTCATACAATTTTACAAGAAAATTTAAACTTTTCATCATACATTAGAGTTCTTTACATTGTTTACACAGCGGAAGATAAAGATGAAGTACAACAATGAAAATAATATACAACTTGCACATCTTTAACATGTAATTAATCAACAACATCGAAATCAACTTTATTCCTTCTTGAAGATCCAACTCCTGCATATAAGACTGTGGGCACGTCAGTTGATTACAACCGACGAAAAATGTTATACACGGCCATCCTCTTTATGGCGGAAATATAACGATCTCAATACTTTAACAAACCACAAATTTGAATGCAAATAAAGTGTTAAATGTGACTACACTAAACATTTAAGTGTATGCGATGTCTTAATGCCTAATGCAAATATTTTATACTGAGATGACACTAATGCATACTTGTTCGGATTCTATGCATCTCATACTATATAGGTCCGAGAGCAAGCACCTACGTACTCCACAATAAACGGTTCGATCCCTCGCCATGACAAACTACCCAGTAATAAAACAAAGTTGAGACGTTCCACGAGTATGGATCCCAGTCCCAGAGAACTATCGCAGTAAATCCACCGCCCGACTGTTATACAGACTCCTCGTCGTGCCAACCTCCCGCAAGTGCCCCTCTAGCCTCGGTATATGTATATACATTGGAGTACGGCAAACTATCTGCCCGACTATGCATAGTCCCGGATTTAAAATAAAAGCTCGTCTCCCACGAGGCAACCACAGTCCCGAAATCTACCGCCCGACTGGGTCTATAGTCCAGGAGAACCATCGCAGTAAATCTACCGCCCGACTATATAAAGTGCCCCACTTACGTTTGCCTAGGTTTTATTACATCTTCACTTAGTGCCTAGTTTTTAAGTTCAATACATGAATAATTTATCATACCTAGAGTTAGTTTTACCCCTTACTGGACTTAATCACAAATACCGAGATAACTCCATGGTAAATCTCAAAATATAACTCAATTTTTTTTATTTCAACAATGCCGGTACCCGAGATCTTACTAACTCTAAATCACAACCTTTCATGAACAAGAATCCATGGGTACTCATACCCTTCAATAATCATGTCTTAACTCAAAGTATTCTTATCTTCAACTTATTCACAATTGGTTCAATGTTTTATCTTAATATTTATTCACAATGTCTCATTTTACTACTACTCATGATTCTTTTATTCATTCACCGACTTTAGAAGCAATAATTTTTTTCATGAACATAAATTCATCCACTTAAGTCTCATTAGCAATTTTAAGCTCATATAGCAATTCATATCGCAACTCACATCAAGTATTTCGTTCAAAAGAAGTATCAGAAAACTCAGAAAATATCAGTTAGAGCAGTAGCAGTCGACTTCATAGGGTGATCAGTCGACTGTCCAGCATGAAATCCAAACTCAAGAAATCCATCGATCAGAGTAGTGACAGTTGACTATCCTGCGTGAAATTCAACTCAAGAAAACATAAATTAGAGCAGTGGCAGTCGACCGTGACAAGGGGTCAGTCGACTGTCTCGCACGAAAATCCAAAACTCCAAAGAACACTGCAGCCAGGTTCGCGACGGTCGACTGTCGAAACTTACCAGTCGACTGTCACTCCTATAGACTGCAGTATTTGGGTTTGTGCAAATTATTTCCAAATGGAGTTTACTTGGAAGCCGTGATTCCCGAATTTCCAAGTTTATATCTTAGATATTGTATCCTTCTTCCTTTTTAATCAAAAATAGCATGTTAAATCTCTTTAAAAGAAATGATTCTATGTGTACCAATTCAATTTCATCAAAAATTCATTTTTTATCATAAGGGAAAATCTCAACAAGTGTTCTCACCATTATATATTTCTACATTTGTGAATTAACATGCGTATATGGCCATAACTCATTATCTCTTTTTCTTATTTCTAATTAACATGTCAATAACAAAATTTTACTACTATTCATAGTACAAACAATGACATGGATTTGTTCTCTTTCTTTTTCTCATTTTCAACCAACATGATGACTATAACAAAATCTCTACAATTCATAAATAGCATGGATTTTGTTCACTAATTATTACATCAACTTTATATATACTACTCATGTAATATATTAGCATGCATGTCTTATATTTAGAAAAATACAAGATTACCCACATCACATCCAATTGATCTATATTACTAATATCATATTCTAGCATGCTCAACCTATGAATTAGAAAATTTAGAGACCACCCACCTCTTATGAAAAATGAATAACCAAGATGAAGAGACAACTTCTAGCTCCTAGCTCCAACAAGGCACCTCCCAGCTCCTTCCCCTCCTAGCAAGATCTCTCCAATGCACAAGAACACTCTTTTCTCTCTTTCTTTTTCTTCTCTCTAAATTTGTTTATTTTAAGTGTGAAATGAGAAGAAACAACTAGGGTATTTATAGAACAAAGTGAGGGTCTAAATTGCATATTTGTCCACCTAATAAATTAATCAACTCGTCATTATCTTAACTCCCATAACTCCCAACTCTTCACTACTCTACCACTTCAAAACCCTAACACCCAACCTCTCTTCTACCCAAAACCGGCCACCCCCTACCTCTTCACATTCACTCGTGCACGTGTTGTGCACTAATGCACACACATACACCAAATTAAATACAATTCTTATAGTTCTAAAATGTGTATTAAAAGTTATTACATGTCATGTGTGAGTCCATGCACAACTTAAAAATAATTTAATTAATGGGCTTATCTCATGGGCTTTCTTTTTAATTAATTAATTAATTAGGCTAGTGGGCTGCCTTTTAATTAATCTAATGGGCTAGAATTCATCTTTAGGTCCATGGGTTTCATAAAAGGCTAAATAAAAGGCTATGCATGCTAAAATAACAAATGAGAGTAAGAAAAATAAAGATGGAAAAATTAGCACATACGAAGCACTTGCACACACTTCAATTAAATATTTTATTTAAATTAAAACACATGTATATAGTATATAAGATGCATATAAAATTAGTTTAATTTAAAAATTTATAATTTTTCATGCACAAATAAAATAGACACACATTCCAAAATTTATTTTTAAAACGAACATGCCTAGAATATGTGCACCGAAAACACGTACTTCGCACGTACAAATACCGAAATACGAAAATCAACTCTATCAACGGAAATACATTTAAAATATAATAGAAAACAACATAAGAAATATATATTTATTAATTTTATATATTCCACGACGTAATTGCTACGTACGTAGAAAACACGTGCATTATACGTATAATAATATTTTAATCAAAATAAGGAAAAATGAATTTCTGTTTATAAAAGTAGGTTTGAATACCTAAAATAAATAATTTAAACACATAGAAAATATTATATGTAGCGGTGGAAACACATAATCGATACGTGCATCAAAAACACATAAAAAGCGCATAAAAATGCAGAGATTGAAATTTAATATTTTAGTTAATTTAAATAGGATAAAATATACAAGGAATGCATAAGTAGTCAGAAATCACAATACATAATGAAAACATGTTACAAATATTACCAGTAACGGTACAAAATACACATGCGTAACACAAGGGCAAAATTGTCATTTCAAATTTTGCGGGGTGTTACACTCTCCCCCCCTTAGAATAGTTCCGTCCCCGAAACTTGCTAGGGTAAAGGTTGTATTTTGTACACGCCAAAGAAAATATCATCATTGTATATAGAAAACCGCAAACTTTAAGAAGAATAAATGTAGAATAAAAATACGCAATAAGAAAAAACAACACAAACTCTATATAAGAAAACTATGAGTATTAAAATTTTACAAGAACGGAACAAGAAAACTAGGAAAATAGCATGATAAAAGAAAATGTGACAAAAGACAGTATGGATTGAGAGAGGTTTCATACAAAATAATATTAGGTAAGGTATTAGAAAAAAAAATCAATTAAATCATTCATTTTAAAATAGTTCGGAAAACAATGTAATAAAGAGAAACATAGCCAGTAGATAATTTATAAATAGATGTAGTAGTCAAAATTCATCAAAGTGATAAGCAGTAGAAAAATCGCAAACTGAATTGGTACTGTATGACAAGATTTGAATTAGCAATTTAAAATAAAACCAATGGATAAGAGTTTGAAAAATAAACGAGAATGAATTTCAATTTAAAGTATAGACAAATTAATATCATAAAATAATTTGTAAGGAAAATATTATAATTATACATATGATTTGAAAAGATATAGAACGCATACATCGAAATAGTTCCGAATTATCAAGTAGAGCAAGAGAAACAAATATACAAAATTATATACGTATATAGGCGTAAAATTTTTAGAGTGAGACAACCAATATTATGACATGAAAATTATAAATAGTTTGTAGGAGTAAAACAAAACATCATAGTAGTAAAAGTAATAACATATTATTAAAATAGTGCGAAAACTAATCATTTCGAAATAACTTACGAATTGAAGAAAAAAGTATAAATACTAATTTTATTTTTGTTAGGTGAGTAGGCACCAAATCTAAGATAAGCTAGTAGCAAAATGAAATGCGATAAAGCGGTATGAAATGCTAAAAGATTCAAAACACTAGAAAGAAGATAGTTGATATTAAGTAGTAAATACACAAGTATGATAGAAATCAGTTTAAATAATGTAATGCTAGGTTGTAAAATAGTATAAGCTGGTACAAAAATAGAATAGTAGTATGTAAATATTATGGAAAACAAAGTAGGAGTTATCAAAGTAGAAAATCTCCTTCTGGTGTAGGTTCGCCTCGTTGGTGTCCAACTGCAGACTTGACTCTACGATCTCAAGTTGCAGAATTGCCTCCTGCAGTTTGCTTTCTGGATATCCGGTTGCAGACTTTGCCTCCCCGACGTTCAGTTGCAGTTTGCCTCCATTGACGTCTAGTTACAGATTTGCCCTCTCGACATCAGGTTGTACCAAAACGGAAGATGGAAAGATGTAATCTTCCATGTACTCTTGGATATTGGGATGTTTAATAAAATATAGTATTATGTTTGAAATCAATGACATAAAAGTGGATGAAAAAGTTGCAAATGAAGTAAAGATAAAATATTAAAATAGATAGACTGTAAATATAGGATATACAAAATTATTTCAACAAGCCTTGACATAATTAAAATAACATTGTGCAATCTACATTCATCACAATTCTACAACTACTCATATGTCAAACTAGCATGCTTCATTCTACAAAATTTAGAAAGTATTCAAGAAACACCCACCTCAAAGAAGATCGTAATGTAGAAGAAAAACTCCTAAAAATCTCCTAGCTCCAACACGATTGCCTAGCCCTTCTCCTCCTAGCAAGAACAACTCCAAGCTCCTCCAAGAATTGCAAGACAAAAACTCTAACTCTCTTTCTTTTCTTCTCTCTTTTGATTCTTAATTTTGGTACAAATGATAAACAATAGGGGGGGGGGGGGGTATTTATAGGGAAACTGTATGGCTAAGATTTAATCTCACAACTCCAAATAACCACCCCCTACCCCACTTTCCCACTTCTCTCACTCTCCCACTACCCAAGCAAGGTCAGCCCATAGCTTCCAAGTGCATACACGTGCACGTGTAGTGCACAAGTGTACACCCTTCTCATTTTTATATTTATTTTTATACTTGTGTATCTACTAGTTGTTACATGACATGTGTAAGAATGTGTACAACTAATTATTGGATTATCTTAGTGGGCTTCTCTTGTGGGCTTGGTTTATTTATTTAATTTATTCTAGTGGGCTTAGATTCTTCTATTAGGCCTATGGGTTCTAATTAAAAGTAGACAACTAAATGAGATAAAATAAAAGAAAGAAAATTATGCATAACTTTAAGTAAATTTTAGAATGAGAAATAATGAGGTGAATTTGCATGTGCGTTGCACGTGCAGAAAAATAAAAAATGAATTTTTATTTTGAAATTTTATACGGGATATTACAACACTCCCTCCTTAGAATAGTTCCGTCCTCGGAACTACACTTAAGAGAGAGAGAGAAAGAAAGGAAAAAAAAAGTTTATAAATTAAAAACTTCAGGGTGATCTCTCATCATCCTCTCCTCTGATTCCCAAGTGGCCTCCTCAACAAGTTGGTTCCTCCAGACGACCTTGACCATAGGTATAGTCTTATTCCTTAAGACCTTCTCTCGACGATCAATCTCCACTGGACGTTCTGCATAGCTCAAATCAAATTGCAGACCCTCTGGCACTTCGAGTAAATGGTGACTCGGATCCGGAATATAACTTCGTAACATGGACACATGGAAGACATTGTGTACTTAGGCCAACTCTTTCGGTAGTTCTAACCGATAAGCCGTCTTTCCAATTCTCTTCAATATCTTATAAGGACCTATGTATCTCGGGGCTAATTTCCCACCTCTTCCAAACCGAATCACTCCCTTGGTTGGAGACACCTTCACAAAGACAAAATCACCTTCTTGAAACTCCAGATCTCTCCACCGGTTATCGGCATAACTTTTCTGCCTGCTCTGTGCGTCGACTAACCTCTTCCTAATCAGCTTGATCTTTTCTGAGGTCTGTTGCACAATCTTCGGCCCATACAGCTGTCGTTCCCCCACTTCATACCAACATACCGGTGTTCTGTACTTCCTTCCCTACAGAGCCTCATATGGTGTCATCCCGATGCTTGCCTGGAAACTGTTGTTGTAGGCAAATTCAACTAAAGCCAAGTGCCTCTCCCAACTGACGCCAAATTCCAACACACAACATCTCAACATATCTTCTATTACCCGGTTGACCCTCTCAGTCTGCCTATCTGTCTGAGGATGGAAGGTAGTACTAAAATCAGTCTTCGTCCCCAAAGCTGCTTGAAGACTTCTCCAGAAATGCAAAGTGAATCGCGCATCTCGATCGGATACGATCGACAAAGGAACTCCATGTAGCCTCACGATCTCCCCAACATACTGTTAAGCAAGCTTCTCCATCGACCAAGTAAGTTTCATCGCCAAAAAGTGAGCCGATTTGGTGAGTCAGTCCACTATCACCCAAATTGCATCATTCCCTCTGGAACTCCTGTGCAATCCCATGATGAAGTCCATACTGATATCATCCCACTTCCACTTCGTAATGGGCAATGGATGCAACAAACCCCCAGGTTTCTGATTGTCGGCTATGAGCTACTGACAGACTGCACACCTGACGACAAACTCAGCCGCATTCTGCTTCATCCCTGACCACCAGAAAGATTGCTTTATGTCCTTGTACATCTTGGTAATCCCTGGATGTACGGATAATAAAGTGGCATGTGCTTCCTGAAGAATACTCTCCTTTAGTTATGCTTGATTTGGCACACACAGCTGCTCTCCAAACCACAATACTTCATCCTTCACTTGAAATTCTGCTAACCTACCGGCGCCGACCTGCTCTCTCATCTCCTGAATCTCTGGATCGGATTTCTGACTGTCGATGATCCTTTCCTTTAATGTGGGTTGAATTCTTAACTGGGCTAAGGAAGCCCCCAATCCTTGCAACACCACCTCAATCTCTGCTCGATCAAGTTCCTCTGCCAACTTCTCCTGAGTTATAATCAAACGAGACAAACTGCTCTTCCTGCTGAATGCATCAGCCGCCACATTGGCCTTGCCTGGATGGTACTTGATTTCGGGTCGGATATCCTCCAACACTTCCAACCATCTCCTCTGCATTAGATTCAAGTCTTTTAGCTGGTAGATGTATTTCAGACTTTTATGATCCGTGTACATGTTAACCTTTTCCCTGTACATGTAATTCCTCCACTGCTTCAGTGCAAAAATGATCGCCGCCAACTCCAGATTGTGGGTTGGATAATTCTTCTTATGCGGTCTCAGCTGTCTAGACCCATAAGCTATTACCTTTCCATCATGCATCAGTACACAGCCCAATCCGTGATGGGAAGCATCGCTGTAGACATCATAGTCGACTCCTGCTCTTGGCAAAGCTAGAATGAAAGCAGTAGTCAACCTTTCCTTCAACTCTTGAAAGCTATCTTTGCACTGTTCTGACCATTTGAAACTCACGTTCTTCCTTGTAAGCCTCGTGAGTGGGACAGCTATCTGGGCGTAACCCTGAATGAACCTTCTGTAGTAGCCAGTTAAACCCAGGAAGCTCCTAATCTCTTTCACTGTAGTTAGTCTTGGCCAATATTTCACTGCCTCAATCTTCTGTGGGTCAATAGCCACTCCTTCCTTTGAAAGGATGTTACCCAGGAAGGCGACTTCGGTTTTTCAGAAGTCACATGTAGACAACTTTGCATACAACTTCTGCTCTTGTAGCTTCTTCAGTACCTTTGCTAGGTTCTCGGCATGCTCTTCTTCTGTCTTGGAGTAGACCAATATGGCATCAATGAACACAACGATGAAAGAATCGATTAATGGCCGCATGACTCTTTTCATCATGTCCATGAAGATAGCATGTGCATTGGTTACTCCGAACGGCATGACTAGGAACTCATAGTAACCATGTCGAGTTCTAAACATCGTCTTGTTCACATCTTCTTCCTTTACTCGGAACTGGTGATAATATGACCGTAGATCTATCTTAGAGAAAATAGCTGATCCTTCTAGACAGTCGAATAGATCATCATTTCGAGGAATTGGATATTTGTTTCGCACTGTCACCTTGTTCGATGCACATTGTCATCGATCCATCATTCTTCTTTACCAAAAGAACTGGGACTCCCCAAGGTGACGCACTTGGCCTGATGAATCCTTTGCCCAACAACTCTTCAATCTGCTTCTTGATCTCATCTTGTTCAACCGGCGCCAATATCTACAGTGCCTGAGAAATGGGTGCACTCCCTAGCTAAACGGAGATGCTAAACTCTACATCCCGCTGAGGTGGAAGCTCTGGAAGATCTTCTAGAAACACTATTGGAAAATCCCGGACTATTGGAATCTGCTTCACTTCTTCAGGAACCTTCTGCTTAGTCAGAACTGCTACCAACTGCTTGCACTTTCTCTTCCCTTGAAATGTAACTGCTGGTCCTCCTGGTGCTTTCACCACAACCTCCTTACTCTTGCACTCAATAGTGGAACTGTAGATTGACATCTAGCCTATGCCAATGATGATGTCGACCCCCAAAACTGCCAACTCAATGAGGTTGATGCCAAAGATTCTGCCTCCAATTTCAAGATCACACCCTTCATAATATCGGTCGGTAGTCAAATTTTCTCCTGACAGAGTAGCCACAGATAGAATTTTACCAGGAAAAATTTAGGTTCGACTCCCAATCGTTTTGCAAATGAGGGTGACACAAATGTATGAGATGATTCCGTATCAAATAAAACTGTTGCTTTTATTCCGTTTATCTGAATTTCTACTGTTACATAAAGAGTACTCTTATTACATAACATTTCTTACATAAAATGGAAATAACAACAGAGCAACCTAAATAGCTTCTTCCATACCCGTGATGACGTTGTCAACATCATCTGCATCGGCTTCGGTCAGAGCGAACACTCGCCCCTGCCGGAATGGCTTCTGCCCCTGCTCCGTCCGTTTCTATCCTTTCTATTGAAGTTGTGGATAGAAAGGTCCGAAGTGTCCTTCCTTCCCACAACTAAAGCAGGTGAGGGATTTCTGAGGCGTTGTGCAAGCAGCCCTGAAATGACCGGCTTCCCCACAGTTGTAACAGGTTACGCCCGGAGCCCCGTTGCTCGGCCTCCCCATCACAGGAATGGTATTTACCCCAGTAGGTCAGAACCTCTGCGCTGGGGGCTGTCCCTTGAAACTGTTGGACGGTGCGGGCCTCTTGCCTGTTTTCCAGGTACCCCTCTTGACCTGTGTAATATCGTAGATTTCTATTTATAATTTATTGTAGAGTTATTGATTTTACGTATTTTGCACATATAAATTTTTGTATATTTTCTCTTAAAATTATCTCTTTTATAACATGAATAAATAAACACTTTAAATTCTTCTTTTTAATTTCTAAAAGCCTATTTTGAAAAGCATAAGGCCTATTTTTCTAATTTAAGCCCATCCTAATTAATTAAATATTTTATTAATAATCCATGAGTCTAAGGCCCACTATTTTGAAGCCCACTAATTAAATTACCTATTAATTATTATAACATGTACTGTAGACACATTTAGTAGAGAATAAATTAATTGATCTTGTACAACAATTAATATGGAGTACTATGGGAGACACATGCATTGCACTAGCACGTGTCTAGTGAGCATGGGGAGTGTGGCCGGATGGGAGCAAGAGAGATGGAGAGAGTGGTGTAGTGGATGAGGTGGTTATGTGATCATGGGTAGTTGCTACAACTCCCTAACACATCCTAACCTTCTATTCTTAACCATTTGATCTAATCCTAGCCATCTATTTTTCTCTCAAAAAAAAAAGTATAAATACCCCCCTCACCCTTCCCATGTAGTACATTAGGAATTTGATAAAAAGAAAGAAAGAAAAGAATTAGAGTGAGAAAAAGATTAAGAGTATTTGTGGATTAAAAGAGTGAGAGTCTTTGTGTGTGTGCGCTCATCCAAGGGGTGGTCGGCCTACTTCAAGAAGCAAGAGAGAGAACTCGGGTTCCATACAAGCAAGGAGGAGGAGGCGCGTTGGAGGCACAAACTAGGAGGAGAAGGATCCATTCGTTCATTCTAGGAGATTTCTAGGGGCTTTCTATTCGTTTTCTCAAATAGGTGGGCAATTTTCTCAAATTTCTAATTAGTTACCAAGCTAGGTTTGTGTTTGTGATCATGTTAGAATAAATAAGAGAACATTGCTTTATGATTAGTTACCATAATTAAGGAGAAAGTGAACCCATGTGGAATTGCATGAAATCATTAGAAAATTTGATTGAATGATGTGAATAGAAATATTGTCGTGATAACTCGAAAATGCATTAGTATGTTATTTAAGAAAGTATGAATCTCTATATTAAGATGTTCATGTATGTGGGGAAAATGCAATGTGAAGAAATGTGTTTATGGATAAATGTAAATTATGGGAAACCTTCATGCTATGAAAGTAGAACTGACTAATAAATTATACACGTTTATTGTTATTGAGATTAGTATTAAAAATCCCAAATTTGAATGTTTGTTTTGTTGGAAAAAGAAACAAATATTTTGTGAATTAAGACTAATTTATTTAAAAGAATAGATTTTTAGTAATAAAGAGAAAAAGTAATTTTGTGAAAACTTCGATTATGAATAAGGCGAAAATTGTGATTTTGTTCTCAAATGTCAAAAATATATCCAAGATCTACTTTAAATTTCAACCTGGTGCAATCGACTATCGACCGAACTAGAGCGACAGTCGACTGTCAGGTAATAAATTTTAGATTTTAGTTACAGAACAGTCGACCGACTATATTTTGACAGTCGACTGCCCTGATCATTGGTTTTCAAGTTTTTAATCGTGACAAAACAGTCAACCGGGTGTGCTTTAATAGTCGACTACCTTGACTATTTGGTTTTTCGAGTTTAAATCCTCGCAGAATAGTCGACCGACTATGCTTTAACAGTCGACTGCCCTGACTATTGAGTTTCAAGTTTTAAATGTCTTTAGATAAAGAAAAATAAATGTATTGTTTAAAAGAGTTTTAAAAAGAAATTTTGATAATGGGAAAATTGAAAGTGTGAATTTTAGATTTAGTGTTGATAAAATGAGAATAAGAGAATTATGTGGAAGGAATGAATTATAAATGTGACGAATGAATTTATTAAATGCATGAAATTGTACATGAAAGTGAAATCAAATATCATGATGAATTATGAAAGATCTTATGAATATGAATACACAAATGCTATGAACATGAAATGGAATTAAAAGCTAGAGGGTAGCTAAGCCTTATACCGGCATTGAAAGAATATTTTGAGATGAGATATTGAAAAGAAAAGACCAAGTCTGGGTCATGTTGTTGAATTAATGGTTAAGTCCGGTATAGAGGTAGTGCTAACTCTAGGGAATTGATTTTATTCATGATTCAAATAAATTAAGGACTAGATTCATAGTAAAAATGTGACGAAAATAAGAGAAAAATACGAGTATGAGGGCCATCAGATTGGCGGTGTGAGAGTGATTCACAGACTGTCTGCTTGATGCGTTATGTCATGGCGTGAGCACTACTCCGGAATTATCGTCCCGGTGGCGACGCTTGTGGAGTGTTTGGTGACTACGGGTGGTGCCATCGTTCCATGACGGAGGTTGAATTATCCACAGACTGCATGCATGATGCGTCATGTCAGTGTGTGGGATTCCCCTTTAGACTGTCTGGACATGGGCTCGTAACTCATAGAACATCTAGGATACTTATCGTAGTTACCGTAGTAGTTTAAGTCATGGCGAGGGATTGAACCCTACAAGATGAAGAACGATTAAGGGCTTGCCCTCGGACCTATATAGTATGGGATGCATAGAATCCGAACAAGTGCGCATTAGTGTCATGTAATATAAATAACTGCATTAAGGACTAAGTGCACAGCACCACACGACATCAATAGGATAGTCCCCATAGTTTTGTGTGTGACAAGTGTGTGCTTTATAAGTAAGAGAAAATTGATGTATTATATCCTTGCATCAGTTGAATGAACTGACGAGCCCACGGTTTATATGCAGGATAAAGTGATTGGCAAGATTAAAGTATGCATGCTGCTTAAAGAATGATTTCAAGAGTTGTATATTTTATTCATGTAATTGTTGTAAATTGCTTCCGCTATATAAGTGTAGTGTAAATGTAACTCTGATGTAATAAAAGTTTTTAATTCCTTGTAAAATTGTACGAAGAGAAGTGTAAAGATCCTGTGGAACTTTGAATTCGGTCTTATTTGGAATTCGGGATGTTACAACCTGTGCCTCCTGGTACTGGTTTATATCTGCCTCAGTAGTTGCGGCTCTCCGGACCAACTTCTCAAAACTTCGGATAACTAGGGGTATCATTCGGGTCCTCCAACTTGGCCTCAAACCCTACTCGAATTTTCGTGCCTTCTTGGCTTCGTCCAAAACCATTTCCAGTGCATACCTGGAAGGCTGATTGAATTTCGTCTCATACTCTTGCACGTTCATGTCTCCTTATTGCAACCCCAAAAACTCCATGGCGTTCTTCTCCTGAACATCCATGGGAAAGTAGTGGTTTCTGAATTCTCCCAGAAACTCCTCCCAGGTGATCTGCACATTGCCCAAGGTTCTCTTCAGTGATTGCCACCAAATTCCTACGTCTTTCTCTAGCTGGATGGTGGCCAACTTCACCTTACTCACCTCGGGGGTCTCCAGAACTTCAAAGACTGTCTCAATCTTCCTGATCCAGTCATCTGCAGCGTCTAGATTGGCCTCGCCCTCGAACACAGGCGGCTTCATCCTTTTTAATGAATCCACTAGTCTGATTGCTTCAGAGACCTGTATAGCTGGACCTTAGCATTCCCAGCGATATTGGCTGCAAAAGCATTCAAGATCTGATACACTCGAACTAGTTCAGTTTTCAGGTCGAGCCCATTATTCTCACCGCTATGCCCTTCGCCGTTTCGGTTCCTTCTTCCAGCCATTTTTGGGTCATAAAATTTGTCATTAATCACCATAAATAGCACAACATTACATTCCTTCAACAAAATTTTTATTCATTACAAAATTTAAACTTTTTACATTCAGAAGGTAAACTTGCTTCATTACATCCATTACATCACGTTAACATAAAGACATCCTAGATTCAACAGTTTTTCTTGGCTTCTCTGAGCTCCCCCATAATTTCTGGATTTCTTTTTTCATATCTTCAAACCTCTGATGACACTCCTGTTTGTCCCAGCGAGTTATGTGGTCTAGGTTGGCAAAGTGTCGATCATTCACGTGCCGGAGTTTCTCAAGTTCCCACACTTGGAAACTCAGTTCTTGAATGTGATCCTTATCTTCTGCCCGTTGTGCTTCTAAGTGGTTTATTCTCCACTTTTGGGCATCCTACTCCCTTCGAAGAGAAGCAAAAACACCACCTTCGTCATCTTGAATGGGTTCTTCGTCTGAGGATTCTTCTGGGGAATCAGTCGGAGGTGGAATAATCTCCCTGGACTCAGGTAGTTCTTCTTCTATTTCTTCTGGGTCTTCTTCTTCCTCCATTGGCTCTTCCTCTTCTTCCTTGAAAGGAACGAACCATTCCACCTCATTCTCAGGGTTATGATGATTGCCCATCTTATAGGGAAAAGGAGGAGAAACATAGGCATATAGAGCTACACAAATGTAAATTACTTACATTTAAATCTCTAGAAGTTGAACTCACACTCTAATGTCCACCCTAATGTGTCGTTCTTGTAAATTTATACTACTTATTGAAGAGTGGCTCTGATACCACTCTGTAACGCCTCGAATACCAAAATACGGTAATTCGTAGCTCAACAGGATCTACACTTCACTTCGTAAAAAATTCAAGGAATTTTGAAACTTTTATTACAACATATTCTTTTACAACAACATGGAGCAGAAAAGTAAATGAATTACAACATGGTAAATATACAATTGTAACAACTTTAGCATTTAAGTAATCATCAGCATCAAATTAATATTTATATCTTCTTGTAAATTCCAAGTCCAGTATATGAAACTGTGGGCACGTCAGTTTCTTACAACTGACGCAATATTATAAACGGAGATCCTCACTGGGCCGTAATATAACGATTCTTTAATACTTTAACAACCACAAACTTGAATGTAAACAAAGTGTAAAAGAGTGACTAACCTAAACATGTCAGTGTATGCCTTGACTTAATGCCTGATGCAGATGTCTATGCTAGGATGACACTAATGCATACTTGTTCGGAGTCTATGTATCCCATACTACATAGGTTCAAGGACAAGTACCTACGTACTCCACATTAAAGGGTAAGATCCCTCGCCATGAATTACTACTACGGTGACTAAGATATGGTTTAAATATTCTAAGAGTATTAGGCCCATGCCCCGATAATTCCAGAGATGAATCCCACACCGCAGATGAGCTAGGGAAACTCCCAATCACACCTCGATAATTCCAGGGAAACTATCTCACACCGCAAGCTATGGCGTTTACATAGTCCTAAAACACCCCATAGGCATCGCCTCAATTCCGATAATTCCGAAGATGAATCCCACACCGCAGATGAGCTGGGGACACTCCCAATCATACCTCAATAATTCTGGGGAAACTATTTTACACCGAAAACCAACTGAGGCCCGCATACCCATGTTGCCTATACTTCATCACATCTCTCCTTAATGCTTGTTCTTACGTTTTTAGTTTGTTTTAGAAAAAATCATCACAACCTAGAGCTAGCTTACCTAGGACCGGCCTTGGCCCATGACGGGTTGGGCGACCGCCTAGGGCCCAATTCAGGGGAGGGGCCCAACTTTTTTAAGTATATGGACTAGTATTTTACACGTACAATGCACGTGGGGAAATTTTGGGGGGAAAAATTGAAAAGGAAAAAAAAAGAAAAAATTGAATTAAGCTCATTAGTCAGTAATTGAAGAGATAAAGATAGAAATTAATAGGTTTGTAATTAATATTTGAACTAGGAATTTTAAAGGTCCCCTCTTTTAATTAATAAATTTCAAGTTCCTAAGTGTACACACTACACAGTAGTCTCTCTCTCTCTCTCTCCTTGGCGTCACTTCCCCTTCTTCAAATTTTTTTTATATCATTCCTAACTCACTGTGAGTCACTGTGTAGAAACTTTCCATAGCATCTCAGGTTGGTGTTTTCTCTCGTTGAGATGAGTTTGGTAGAAATGATGTTTGAGATGAGTTGGTTTGAATTCTTGTATGTCTGTTTTTTTCTGTTTCATTTCGTCATTCAGAGTAAAGGATTCTTATGGTTTTGCTTTGCTACTTCGAAATTGCGATATGAATTTTCAGCACGCTATGATGTATTGAGGAGTGACTAATGAGGATAAAATCCAAACTGAGAAGAATGTTAAATTACAAATTGTTTTGATCATAGATTCATAGTTAATTCAAACCTATCTACATATATCACTTATATGGTAATTTCTAAGTTTCAATATCAGTTTGTTTATGAGTTGCACACTTTGATTTTTTTAGGAGTCATTTTCAGTGAAGTTTTTTTTTTCTTTTTAACTGTATTTACAATGAGATTGATTTTGTGATAGATTGCACACTTCAATTTCTTTAGGAGTATCAGTTTCAGTTACTTCAGTTGCTAATTCTCTGAATTTGATAATGGGATTGTTTATTCTGGAGGAGTGTGTTTCTTCATGAGTGAGTAACGATGAAACAACCCTATTTCAGCCTTAAATGGTTTCAAGCGACAGTTATAACATGATTTCTTGAGGAGTATCAGTGTTAGATAAGTTAGTAGCATTTTGCATGGATCTAATGACATTATTTGTTCTCATAGTTTGAAAAGTAATGACGAGATGTATTATCTTCTGAAGTTGCACACCAGGTTTTTTTGAGAAGTGACTAATGATGAAACAATCCTATCTAAACTTTAGTTGGTTTCAAGTTACAGTTTTAGCATGGTTACATGTTGTTTCTTATTCGATGATTATAGCTCATACTAATATACTATCTGACTTGAAGTCATGTTCTAAGTATCAGTTTCTATTCATGTTTTGGTTAAGTTAAAAAAAATTTCCTTGATCCAAGTCTATTAATTCATTTGTAATCTTTACTATAACTTTTCAGAAAGGTTTTTGTGCATGTCGGGGCAGGTATATAATTTTTATATTTTTTAACCTTAATTTTTATTTAAAAAACTGTATATCTAGTATATAAACCTTTTTACATCCAGTAATTCACAATAACATAATGACAATAATAAACCATCAAAATTCATAATAATATTCTATTATCTAGTCCAAAATCCATTAATTTAATTGGTTCTCACACAAATTCACAGAAATTTGTGTTAAGGGGTTGCAAGAACTATATGAATAAAATTTTTTCCTGTTAGGTAGTAGCAAAAAAATTGTCTGCTTAGAGTAATCATGGATAATTTCCTAGTTCATTTTCATGATCATGTGTTCCTTCAGGGTTTTTTTGTTGTTGATGTTGTAACATAAATTTCATTGTTCTTTTTTTACTCCTTCTCTATTTTTATTTATTTATTTATACAAGTATTAGAATTCAGAAGTCTAATTTTGGGAATTTTAGTTTTCATATTTGCCGTTTGTTTTGAATGCAGAGTTGAGAATTTTCGAATTACAAGTCTACATTCACTATCCAGGTTCTATTGTTCTATATTTTTATGCTTTATTAATTTTATTTTAATTTCTAGATTAAAAGGAATGTTTCCTAAGAAACACGCTTATGGGTATGAAAAAAGAAAATGAAAGAAAAAGGAAAGAAGATATTATAAAAGCTCAAAGCGGTTCTCTAGATAAATTTTTGAAGAAAATAAATGTTTCTTCGGAAAACCAAGTTGAAAATGAGGTAAACGAAGGAATTCAAGATTTAGATGAAACTGAAAATGAGGTAAACGAAGAAGTTCAAGATTTGGTTCAAAATGAAAATGAACAAACCAAAAATATTGAAGAAACAACAAATGTTACTGAAAATGAGAACATTGAAAATAATATAGAAATAAACAATGTGTTTGAATGTTCAGAAGTTACAACATCATTGAATGTATATGATCCTAGAGTTTGGGATAGTTTAGATGGAAAAATGAGAGATTTTCTTGTAGAAAAAGGTCCTATTAGAGAAACCAATATTAATTTTTCTAAGGATAATCAAAACATGGGGTTTTCTTATGATTTTTATTATTGAAAATTAACAAATGGAGAACTTTCTAATAAAAAATAGTTGGTTTACTCAAAAGATTTGGATAGAGTATTTTGTTTTTGTAGTAAAGTGGTAAGAAAAGTTCATACTAGGAATAAATTAGCAGATGAAGGAATTAATGATTGGGAACATCTTGGGGATAAGCTTAAACAACATGAAAATAGTCATGAACACCTTATTAACCTTAGAGCTTTAGTTGAACTGCGAGTCAGATTGAACACAAATCAAACAATTGATGAAGAATTACAAGAGCAAATCAAGAAAGATACAAACCATTGGAAACAAGTTATGGTCAGAATCATTTCTGTTGTAAAATTTGTTATAAATAATTTGGCGGTTCGTGGAAATGAAAAAATCTATGAAGATTCTAACGAAAATTTCTTAGGCTTTCTTGAATCAATAGCAGGATTTGATACAGTAATGATGCAATATTTTCGACTAATTCAAGATAAAAATATTCATTATTATTATCTTAGTCATAAAATACAAAATGAATTGATAGCAATGTTAGCATCAAGTGTCGAGAGTGCAATTATAAAAAAAATTAAAGATGCCAAATATTTTTCTGTGATTCTTGATTGCACTTTTGATGCTAGTCACAAAGAACAAATGACTTTGATTATACGAAGTGTCGATGTCACAAGTTACCCAATAAAAATAGAATAATTTTTTAGAGTTTCTAAATGTGGAAGATACATCTGGATCAGGCCTTTTTAATGATTTACAAGCTGCTCTAAACTCTCTTAATTTAGATATTGATAATGTGAGGGGACAAGGTTATGATAATGGTTCTAATATGAAAGGAAAACACCAAGGTGTTCAGAAAAGGTTACTTGACATAAACCCCAGAGCTTTTTACATGCCATGTAGTTGTCATTCTCTCAATTTAGTACTTTGTGATATGGCAAAATCTTGTTTAAAAGAAAAATCTTTTTTTAGAGCATGTCAAGCCATTTATAATGTGTTTTCTAATTCAACAAAGCGATGTAATCTTTTACTTGAATATGTAGATGAATTAACTTTGAAATCTTTATCAACTACACGCTGGGAAAGTCACAATGAAAGCGTAAAAGCAATAAAAAGCCAAGCTCCCAAAATAAAAAAAGCTTTAATTAAACTAGCAGAAATTTCTAATGATTCTAAAGTGAGTTGGGTTGCTAAGAAATTAGCATCAAGTGAATTTTCAAGTTTTGATTTTATTTTAAGTTTGGTTATTTGGAATGAAATTATGCATAAAATAAACTTAGTGAGTAAAAAGTTTCAGATTGAAGATATGCTTCCTGATGTTGCAATTAAAAACTTGGAATGATTGGTTTCATTTTTTGAAAAATATAGAGAAAATTGTTTTAATTCTGCTATGATTGAAGCTAAAGAAATTGCATCTGAAATGGAAATTGAGCCCTTATTTTATGTAAAACGTAGGATTTTTAGAAAGTGACATTTTGATGAAATTCCTGATACAGATAGAGAACAACAATCTGCTCAAGAAAATTTTAGAACTTATTATTTTCTTATTTTAGTTGATATGGCTCTTTCTCAGTTGAAGAGTAGATTTGAACAAATGCAAATGTTTGCATCTATATTTGGCTTCTTATTTGATGCATCACGGTTAGTTTCATTGGATGATAATGAAATGAAAAATTGTTGTTTGCAACTTGAAATTGCTTTGAAATATGGTGATGTGTCTGATATTGATGCAAATTATTTACTTTTAGAATTACAAATATTGCAAGAAATGCTACCAAGTGAAGCATATGAAACAGATAAACCGTGGCCAATTATAATTATGGAGTTTGCAAAAAAAAAATGGATATGTTTCCAAATATTTTGGTTGCTTATAGGATTTTGTTGACTGTACCTGTGACTGTGGCATCTGCGGAGAGAAGCTTTTCAAAATTAAAATTATTAAAATCTTATTTACGAACAACTATGACACAAGATCGGTTAAATGGATTAGCAATTTTGAGTATTGAAAAAAATATGTTGAAAAATATTAAGGTTGAACATATAATTGATGATTTCGCTTCTAAAAATGCAAGAAGAAAACATTTTAGATGAGATGTGATTGATTTTTTTATTTTTTTTTTGTTGCAGGTGCAAGAGTCATTGTCACTATGCTTAATGAAAAATATGGAGTATTTGATGTCATAAAGTAAAACAAAGGTAATCATTATTTTTCTGGGTATTGTTTTTATGTTCCCGGCCGTTATATTATATTTTATTAATATATATAAAAATACTTGCATGTTTATGAAGGGCCCCAATTTTATTTTTCGCCCAGGGCCTAAAATACCTCTGGACCGACCCTGAGCTTACCTTACCGGACTTAAACCAACACAAGAGACTGTCAACCCAAATGGCTACTTCTCAAGAGATGCTGAACCGACATTGGTTAGCTCTCAAATTCATATTAATAACAACTGTCGGTTTCTAAGGGTCTCGCCTGACATCTAGATTACAACTATCTCGCTCTAGAGATCAACCATAGGTTATATTCAACCTCGAAATAATATTTCAGTTTCTTTATTCACAATCTCTTTCTCAAATACATTTCTTTATAATCTCATAACATGAAGTAACTCACTTCAACTTTCATTATCAATTTAATTACTTATTGCATTGTATACAACTCAAAGTATTCTTAATCCAAGATGAATAACTATAGAAACTTATCAAAAGGAATCCAATTGTATTTCAAATTTTACCTTCCTTTAATCAAACAAGATTCACGTTTTTTAATTGAAAATTTCGAATTCTTCAACACATTATTTAATGCAAAATCCAGCTTCAATTCTCACAAAATACATCAAAATATTGTAGAAATATTTTGTAAAGTCTAGATAATATTTTAGAATAATAATAGGAATTTTGCCCAAACTTTATTTATCTGAAAAACTCAAAAAAGTAAAATCCGAAACTAGCCATGGCCGGTTTCGAACCCGTGATCACAGCCACAGAGAACAGCGCCCAATGACCAATAAGCCAACTTGTGACTAGTGAAAGAAAATCATTTAGTTGGTTTATGTTTAGGTCGATGTCTCTTTGGGAAAATTTCATTTCGAAATAAAGACAGAGCCTCTTCAAGACTCAAACCCAATACCATGAGCACTGTTCACAGCGCTCTAAACTCACACCGAAAACCAGTATGCCCAACCCATTCTCTATTATAATTAGGAGTTGAAATATCTTTATACTTCCTGTCTGTTTGTAACTTTTCTTTATAAATTTCGATTTCTCAACTCTTTTGTATCGTTCAAATCCAATTCTTTCTAGAACGTTTTCTTTCCAAAATACAGTATAGTAGCATATATTTAAACTATAAAATTCTTATTTTCGATAATATAATAAAAGTTTTTCTCCCAAATTACATTAATAAACTCATATTATCAAATTTCAAGTAAAATATAATCCCTCTTCAAAACAACTTTATAAAATTCTTTATACTAAGAAAAATATATACTAGTGAGACTATTTTTACATTTCTTAACTATAATAGCATCTTAAAACTTTTTCATACATGTTGCCTTATTTTGACTATTATATGAACGTTCTAACATGCATCAATTTGAATCCTTTCATTCCAACAATTTCACTATATGTTACTTTCTTTTTCTCTTTCTAATTAACATGAATTCTAGCCATTAAATTGAAACACGACAATATTTCAATATGTCATGACACGTTCAAATAAACACTGTGCAATCTACATTCATCACAATTCTACAACTACTCATATGTCAAACTAGCATGCTTCAGTCTACAAAATTTAGAAAGTATTCAAGAAACACTCACCTCAAAGAAGATCGTAATGTAGAATAAAAACTCCTAAAAAGCTCCTAGCTCCAACATGATTGCCTAGCCCTTCTTCTCTTAGCAAGAACAACTCCAAGTTCCTCCAAGAATTGCAAGACAAAAACTCTAACTCTCTTTCTTTTCTTCTCTCTTTTGATTCTTAATTTTGGTGCAAATGATAAACAATGGGGGGGGGGTATTTATAGAGAAAAAGTATGACTGGGATTTAATCTCACAACTCTAAATAACCACCCACTACCCCACTCTCCTACTTCTCCCACTCTCCCACTACCCAAGCAAGGTCGGCCTATAGCTTCCAAGTGCATACACATGCACGTGTAGTACACAAGTGTACACCCTTCTCATTTTTATATTTATTTTTATACTTGTGTATCTACTAGTTGTTACATGACATGTGTTAGAATGTGTACAACTAATTGTAGGACTATCTTAGTGGGCTTCTCTTGTGGGGTTGGTTTATTTATTTAATTTATTCAAGTGGGCTTAGAGTCTTCTATTATGGCTATGGGTTATAATTAAAAGTAGACAACTAAATGAGATAAAATAAAAGAAAGAAAATTATGCATAACTTTAAGTAAATTTTAGAATGAGAAATAATGAGGTGAAATTGCACGTGCATAAAAATAAAAATGTTTTTTTTTTAAAAAAAATTATACGGGATGTTACAATGTATGCCTATCACAAATATGTATTTTCATATTTTTCCCCAACAATATATGCCACTTTTCTTAATTACCCCTCTAGTTAAAAAAATTCAAAACGATGAAAATTTTTCATTTTTTTAATAGACTTGATGAAAAATGACTGAAATATTCTATTCTCTACCATTTAAACTCTATCTTCTTCATCGTTATAAATTTAGGCAATTGTTAATCCAACCGAGACTCATTAACTCTTCTAAAAATCTCTTCATTTTTCTTCAAGAATTAATGGATAAAGTAACAGTCTATCTTTGAGAACTACATATTCTTCCTCACGTTACTTATCTAAATTTGTCATCAAACTTGTTTATTAATGATTGATTATGAGCTTCCTCATTTATTTTCCTTAAAGCTATTTTGATCGTCCAATTTGATCTTTTAATTTGATTTCTATTTGTCTAGTAAGGGTTAAATCATAGTTAACTTAGTGATACCTAACATGAGGGTAAATATGAAATAAAGTCCAAATTATTAGAGACATATACGAAAATACACATTTGTAAAGGATATATATTATATTATCATATTTGTTAGGGGCATACATGTTAAACCCCCTTAAAAGAATACTTAGTCAAAATGCAAAATATATAAGAACTATATATATATATATATATGAGTAATGTGAGCCTCATATTTGTATGAGGAAAATTTTTCTTATACAAAGTGATTATACTCACTTGGTAGGGCCATTATCGAAGATCCACTCCGTTCATCATGTTAATCATGCTAATAAATGTAAGTGTAGAAAAAATCAAGTTGTTTGGAGGTCATTCACTCATGCATCATGTGGGTCTAATTTATGGTTCGATTTATATTATTGTTGAAATCGTTCATTTTTCAACCACATGATGCATGGGTGAATGACCTCCAAACCACTTGATTTTTTCTACACATACATCCATTAGCATGATAAACATGATGGACGGAGTGAATCTTCCATAAAGGCTCCACCAAGTGAGTATAATCACTTTTTATGAGGAAAATTTCCTCATACTATATATATATATATATATATATATATAGTGAAAGAGAGAAAAGTGAGCCTCATATAGAGTATGAGAAAATTTTCCTCATACAAAGTGATTATATATAATGTGAGCCTCATATCTGTATGAAAAATCTTTCGTTTTCAAAGTGATATTCCATAAGGATCCCACTAAGTGAGTATAATCACTTTGTATCAAGAAAATTTTCTCATACTCTATATGAGGCTCACTTTTCTCATATATATATATAGGGGAAAAGGGGTATGAGCAACATGCTCATTTAGTAAATGAGCAATTGATGATATGGCATACATGTGATTGGAAAATTCTTAAAAGGGTTAGTTGTCCAATGTATCACATGCATGCCATATAATCAATTGCTCATTTACTAAATGAGCAAGTTGCTCATATCCCTTTTACCCATATATATATATATATATATATATATATGCGCGTGTGTGTGTTATAGAAGCAAGAATAAAAAAATTTGAATTTGTCCTGCAAGGATTTGAACTATAAATTTTATGTTGCTAGATTAAACTTCAGCCACCCAAATATCTAATTTATCAATAAACTGAATTATATCGATCTAATTTTTTTGTTTTTGAATGAACATTTTGTACATATGTTTATTGGAATGTGTATGGATCTTTGAAATTAAACATGGGCTATAAAAGTTCAAATGAAGTATCATAATTTGATAAATATGTGAATACAAAGAAAACAATTTTGATCAGCAATGCAAAGAAATGTAAATACAAAATTCCCTTCTACAAAGAAATGCCCAACCCAGTCCATTTGGGTCTAAGTGGACGTGGAAGTGCATGTTTCGAGAATTCCTGTAAAGGCCTCTCTCCGATCTCTTTCTCTTTCTCTTTATATTTCTTACTTTTTATTTATATTATTTTTGTTTACCGAATATCATTTTCTCTTTCCTGAAAGAGTGGAATCTCGCGTGATTGAACTCTATATATGACTAGTATTGAACACGGGAGATGCACGTCTGAATAATAATTTTTTTACAGTAATAAAGAGTTGAATAAGAGTGTTGGAGTTGCACGCGAGATGCACGTAATTTGATAGACTTGAAGAGTACAGTGGAGCACGTGCGATGCACATTTAAATAATATTTTTTATATGAGAGAGTTGGAGTTGCACGTACGATGAACATAAGATATAAATAAAGGAGTAATGCTTTAGCCACTACATAGTACATAGTCCACTACCAGATTTTCCACTACCTGATGTGGCAGTCTAGTCAGCAATGCCATATCAGCAGCCCACTTAAAATATATTTTTTATTAATTAATTCTAAAAAGTGCAATTAACTCTTCATTAACTCTTCATCTTTCCCAACAGTCTTTCTCCTTCCCATTTGCAGTCTCTTCCCTCTTCTCAACCCATCTACTCCCGTCGCCGCTGCCTTCGCCACGCGCCGTCGCCGAACCTCCGCCTTCGCCGTTGCCATCGCCATCGCCGTCGCCGCTGCCTCTGCCGTCGCCACTGCCTCTGCTTCTCATCTCTTTTGAAAAAGGTACAATCAAAGATAACTAATACAGTATGGATTATATGGATTATATCATGTATATTCTTTCACTTGATTGAATTTCATGTATATTCTTTCACTTGATTGAGTATTTTTCACAGTATGGATTATATTGAACTCTGGCCTGGATGAATATACAGACTGGAGCTGAAGGTGGATTCATTTTTCACAGTATTTTTCACTTGATTGAAGTCTAAAGAAATTTAGTATCATATGAAAATGCAACTGAAGGTGTTCCACTATATGAAGCTGCATATAGAAGGAAAATAGACAACCTTCAGATTTTTGTCATGTGGTAGTGGAATTTAGTATGGATTATATCATACTTTTAATGTAGATTTCACTTGATTGAGTATTATTCATGTAGATTCTTTCAAATTTTTGTCAAGTCATTGTCTATTATTCATGTAGATTATTTCAGATCATACTTTTAATGTAGTTAAGATAATTTGTGATTTTCAGACTTGTAGTCATTGTGTAAGAGTCAAATTATTTTGCTGACAAAGTGGGATGTTGAAGCTTGGTACCAAGACCAAAGCCTAACTGAAATTAGGGTGATTATGTTACTGCTTAATAAGGTGGTTATTAATTCTGTTATCAACTTGAATGTGATCAACCTGAATGGATCCCATTTAGGGATGTATGATTGGTGCATTTACAAGTGTATTTTGTGTTGTCAATCAAATGCAGGTGCTAGATAGTTCACTATAAGAGTAATGCTATAGTTCACTACATAGTTATCTTCATAATCTGAGTTGTTTGATTACATAGGATTAAAGTTTGGTTTTATCTATCTCTTTATTTTGTATTTCGTTCTATATGCAGCTGAAGGTTTTGAATAAAATAATTTTTGGATTGATGAATTAAGAGTCTAAAGAAATTGAGTTTTACTAAAGTATGATATCCTTGATATTTAACAGGCATGGAGAACCCCCCCAATGTTTTACCTTCAATTCAAAATTCAAGTGAGCATGGTCACAATGAAATAGAGAATGTAGAGAAAAAGGGAAAGGAAATGGTTGAGAAACCTAAACTTAATATGGTATTCAATTCAAATGAAGAGGCGTTTGAATATTACGTAACATATGCTAATCATTTGGGGTTTGAAATAAGCATAAAAACATCTAGAAAGAATGAAGATGGTGATTTGTGTTTTGTCACATTTGCATGTCGTCGATATGGTTTTCCCAAACGGACTTCTCAAAATACCTTGAAGCCACATACAGTACAGAAGACTAATTGTGAGGCAAAAATGAACATTGCCTTGTGTATAAATAAGAAGTGGCGAGTGAGACACTATGTGCCACATCACAATCATCCACTTGCCAGCCCAAGTCACACTCGTTACTTTCAATTCAATAGGGTAATAAAGCCGCATGTGAGAAGAAAGCTTGAAATTAATGATAAAGCTGGAATCAGAATGAACAGAAGCTATAATTTTCTTGTAGTTGAAGCAGGTGGATATGATAATGTGAATTTTCTGGAAAAGGATTGCAGAAATTATATTGAGAACGTAAGATGGTTGAAGCTCGAGGAAGGTGATGCTATTGCAGTTCAAAACTATTTCATAAAAATGCAAGGAAAAAATTCAAATTTCTTTTATAATATGGATATGGATGATGAAGGTCGTATACGAAATACTTTTTGGGCAGAAGGTCGTCTACAAAAATCTGAAGGTTGTCTATTTTCCTTCTATATGCAGCTGCATATAGTGGAACACCTTCAATTGCATTTTCATACAATACTAAATTTCTTTACACTTCAATCAGGTGAAAAATACTGTGAAAAATGAATCCACCTTCAGCTCCAGTCTGTATATTCATCCAGGCCAGAGTTCAATATAATCCATACTGTGAAAAATACTCAATCAAAAGAAAGAATATACATGAAATTCAATCAAGTGAAAGAATATACATGATATAATCCATATAATCCATACTGTATTAGTTATCTTTGATTGTACCTTTTTCAAAAGAGATGAGAAGCAGAGGCAGCGGCGATGGCGACGGCGACGGCGACGGCGGAGGCGGAGGTTCGGCGATGGCGCGTGGCGAAGGCAGCGGCGACGGGAGTAGATGGGTTGAGAAGAGGGAAGAGACTGCAAATGGGAAGGAGAAAGACTGTTGGGGAAGATGAAGGGTTAATGAAGAGTTAATTGCACTGTTTAGAATTAATTAATAAAAAATATATTTTAAGTGGGCTGCTGATGTGGCATTGCTGACTAGACTGCCACATCAGGTAGTGGAGAATCTGGTAGTGGACTATGTAGTGGCTATAGTATTACTCTTTTCGAGTTTTAGTTGATGTTGATACAAAGGTGTGATTTAAGCAAGGAAGTAGCTTGTATGTTGATGTATTTTTCAGCTTACGTGAGTACTTGAATTGATTGATTCAGCTTGACGGAATCAGTTCGGATCCAATCTATTGCACAAAAGAGCAAGCTCAATTGTTTCAACTTGGCTTGTCTACTCCTCTACCTACCTAAGCTAACTAGGCAATGTTACCATAAAAACCAAATCTGACAACATTGTGAAATTTGGCTTTGATTATCCATTCTCATCGACCTGCACAATATTTGGTGCATGTCTTGGCTTTTCGCTTTTTCCTGAGCTCGTGAATTTTGAAAATATATGCTCACACAAACTTGCATCTTTATCCAAACAAAAATAAATAAACAAATAATAATGATGATAACAGTAAATTTCTGATAAGACGTTACATATTTTGTAAGACTAAACTGCCTCTTTTTAGTAGTGTTTAATATTAATTTAATAGTAATAGGAAGATAATAAATGTGTGCTTGTTTTTTAAAGTCATACAATAAAACATACTACTATAATCCTGTGCAATATAGTGCACGAATTTTTTTTTTTTAATAAGAGAATAACAAAACTTTTTTTAAAAAAATTCTCTAATAACATGTATATACAATATTGCTTTTAAGATTTGATTAAGAAATATGATTGTATTTCAAAATCTGGATGAAGAGAGAGACAGGGGTTGCCTTCTACATCTGCTTTCTTTCATTTGTTTTAAGAAGAAAATTTTTTTTAAAAAATTGAACAAAAAATGATTTAGCATAATATATTGTATAGATTTGAGGGAAACAAGTGCAAAAATATGAATAAGAAATTAGTTTTAGTATTGTTAATGTTATTTCTACTATTTTAATGAGAGAGTTTGTCACCAAACGAACTTCATTTGTAACCAAACAAATACGTACATTGTTACCCAATAAACACATGCGATGCACATGCATAATTAATATAAAGGAGGTCTTAGGTTCGATGTCCGGCAACGTCAGAAATATATATATATATATATATATATATATATATATATATATATATATAGACACACACACACACACACAATTTTAATGGGAGAATTTGTCACCAAACAAATTACATTTGTAACCCAACAAACACGTGCAATGCACATGCATAACTAATATATATAAAGGAGATCTTAGGTTCGATGCCAAACAACGTCGAATTTTTTTTAAATATAAATTTATAAAGACATGCATCGCACGAGTAAATTACTAGTCTAATTAACTACTGAATGCCAAATAGACATATATCAGTCTTAGAAAATGCTTAATGAACGCAGCCGGGCATACCGATGGCTGAAGAAAAACATGGAGGAGGAAAAAAAGTAAAGAGTTATTTGATTATTAAAGGAACCAAGCAATTGTAATGCAAAAAAAAAATTATAGCAAAGGTAGAGTATAGCTACCATATTTTATTAATAAGAAGTTAATAAAACAAATTCAGGGTACTCGGTGCACTTACAAGATAGCTACTAAGCAAGGAAACAAAACATAACACCTCCCAAAGGACATAGGAGGGTGTGACAAAATACCTAAAGTAAAACATACAAGAGCATGAAATAAGTACGACAATATATTCCTCCAACATCGCCATGGAGGGTGGGCAACCAACTCCTCAAGCTCTGTATCAGTGTAACTCCCATTTCCCGTATCTGTACTTTTATACTGTATTTTGCCCCTTTGTACTCTTTTATCAATTTGAGATCCTGTATTTGTTTTTGTTCAAATAAAATCATTAATTTGTTTTCGACTCAATTTTTTGTGCCTTTGTCTAATTCAATTGCATGTGCTCTTTTGTGTCGTTCTTCATGAAGAATGAACTGTTTCATGTCATCTATCTCTTTATCCCCATTTTTAATACATTTTGACCAATTCCCTAGTTGGATCCCACTCAAAATGGATACCCTAATACCCGTTAACCCAAAACCCATACTATTTAAACCCTAAACTACCTTAACCCTAACCCTAACCCTAACCCCCATTTACTGTGCTAACCTACCTAATTGTGTCGCTCTCTCCTTCTCCGCTCCCGTCTCCTTCTCCTTCGCACCCTCGAATCGAAACCCATATCATCTCTTCCCCATCTCCATTCGCTTTGCCTCCCTCTCGTCTTCAGCACCTCGACCACCACCGTCGCCGCTCCTCGTCAACCCCACAATCACCACCATTCACCATCGTCCCCGACCCAGAACAACCACCGCCAATCCACATTCGCCATTACCCAATCCACCTTCGCCATTACTTCGCAACCCATACCCCCATTGCCTCTTCGTCCTCGCCAGTCGCCTCCACCATCTCCCTCCGTTCACCCTCGCCTCTGTCGCCGCCAACACCCCAAACCCATTACCTCGCTTTCGCTCCCCTGTTTTGAACTCACAACAGAGGTCACGCCATTTTTCCATCGCTGGCTTCGCCCCGTTGCTCCTCGATGTCGCGACACTGCCAGTCGCCATCACAGCCTGCCAGTCGTTGCCGCAACCGCCCACCGCTAGTCGCCGTCGCCAGGATCCCTCGCGCCCTCGCTCTCTGGTTCAGTAAAAAAAGGAAGAAGAAGCAGGATTGGCGGGGTTTAACCTCAGGCGTTGGATCGCATCAAGATTTGTGCCAATCAAATCTGATCCGATCGGTGTTTCGTGTTCGGTCGCATCGGATATGATTTGGGTGTTCGCTGTTCTGGGCTTGGATCCGGTGTGCGGGACAGATCTAATTGGTGGGTTTTGCTATCCCGTGTTGTGTGCACAGCGGATCGCTTTTGCCGTTTGCTATTCTGGACAGATCCGGTGTGGGATTTTCGCTCTACTATTGAATTTTTGCACGTGCTTCACACGTGCTTTTGGGAGATTTTGCCCGGAGATTTTCGATCTCGTTTTCTTCAACTAACAGATCTAATCGTCGTCAATCAAGGCAAGTATTTCTCTTGTACACATTTTTGTTCTAGTACAAGCATTCCTTGAAAATACTACAAATAGTTAGAAATTGTGACTCCTCTTTGACTCGTCGTTGTGATCAAATATTAAACCTCATCAATTTCATGATCTTAAGAGTCACAATAATTTCATTGTATTATATTACAACTACTTGGACTCATTTCATCCCCTGAACACATGGGCACATGAAATTAAGGAATCCCTAGATTTGTAGACATATGTTATATTTTGTATGTGACGAACTTGCACCCATATGAGTTGAGAAATAACTATTACTTGCTATTTTGATAACCATTACCCCGTATTTATATCACACATTAACCTAGACGCCTAATGACAAATTTTCATGTAACCTATACTCGTAAGACATTACCATATGTTGCTGTCCTGGATCTTATTATGCTGTTTTGAACCCTTTAACATCAGAATCTGAACCCGAGCCCTGAACAATAAATATAGATCTAGATGTCTAGATGTCGATAGCCTCCAGAATTTTTGAATTCCAAGTTGCGGTCTAGGAGTTATCGCAGTTTTACTGCAGCTGTGTCGGTAGACGCAGATTCGCTAAACTGCCGCACACCTTTAGTTTGGAAATTAATTTAACTATGTTATCACTAAGCATTTGACTCGAAATTTTATATGATGTTGCTGGACACCCTAGAGAACCTTCCCAAATTTTCTTAGAATTAATTAACATTATTTCATCACTGTTTCACATGTATAAACTCAAATACACAAATTCTGCCTGAACACATTAGCAGTGTGGTTCCCTGTTTTGACACATGTTCCCACCACTTCCATGTACCTTAATTATATGCGTTGGAACCGGGCAAGACTCTAGTTTCTAGATCTCCTGACGGATCCACTTTTGCTATTTCGTAGTAACGGGAATCACAATTTTGGTACAGCAACGTCGTGCTGTCCATATTTGGGATTTTTGTTGTTCATGTTATTCTTATTCTTGTCGACCCTCGAATATGCCATATAATTATCCTAAACTTGTCCCATGTCCATGACATCTGATTTCTTGACTTGTTTCGCACACATGTAGGCTTGCTTGATAAAATAATAAAAAGTAATAAGCCGGGGTTAAGAGAAAGACCATAGTGGTGGACAATATAGGTAAGTATACTCGGAAGGGGGCTCGTGTTTCCCACTTGATACATGTCCCATGAACTAGTATATTATAAATCGATTCATGGACTAGTATATTATTGATCCATGAACTAGTATATGTGTGATTCATGACTTGTCTTGCTATGACTTGACACATGAACTAGTTATATGATTACCCGATTCATGAGCATGACTTGCTTGATACTTGATACTTGATACCTGAGTACACCGCCCTATAGACTCCACCATTGGGCCTAAACGTAATTGATTTTCATGTAGCAACCATGTAGTAAAAAAAATGAATGCATGAAGTGCTACGTGGATAGTAATAACTACAACACTTGATACATGAAACTTGAACTTGATACATGTTTACTTGATACTTGATGACATGATATATGAGACTTGGTACTTGAATATAATACTTGATACTTGCAACTCGATACTTGCTCACTTGATACTTGTATTTGACAACTTGACACTAGACTTAAGACTTGATATCAGACACTTGTATTAGATGCCTGTCACTTGAGGTTAGATACCCCTACATGTTAACTTGTCACTTGCTTCACCATTAGTACTTGTTATCCAGCCTGTCTACTTGAGTTTTCCTTCCTGCTAGTTAGTTCTTGAATCTCCATCACTTGTTTCCTGCTAGTTAGTTCTTGAATCTCCATCACTTGTTGTAACCCTATTTCATTCTTGATTCCAATTTTTGGCTCTACATTACTTGTACTCGTTTTTACTATTTGTAGCCCTAACTTGCACTAAGGTCATTTTCTTTTGTTTTCTCTACTTTTCCCTTTTTATATTTATTAAGCAGACTTTGGAGATGTGCTACCTGTTGGAATCGGTGAGCAGACGTTCTAGGCCTTGCTTGGGAAAAGTTTTCTTTAATCATTTCGTTTTGTAATTGAGTTATTTTATTTGTTGTTGCTTAAGACTTGTAACAGGCTTATGTTTCCGAGTTTTAACCTTGATCCAGACTTAAAACTATTTGGATATTATTATTGTGTTTCAATTGTTTCTGTTGCTAATAAATTATTCATGCATGCTTGGTTATAAATATCTCTTGTTATATTTTTGTTGTGATGCTGAGTCGATCCTACAGCTGATGGATGATTTTAAAATTATTCGCTGGGCTTCGTCACGCGCTCGTATTCCATGTTTTTAGGAAGCGGGGCGTGACAAGGTTTTTAGTAGTATCAGAGCTCAGGTTTGGCTAATGTGTTAGTTTGACTAATACATTAGACAGACTTGACTTAGTCAGGATTAACTCAACATTAAACAGGCCATGCAACCACATGAATAATTTGATAATCAACTCGATCTGGACACAAGTCTTATCCCATCCATTTTCATCCCTCATATTCAATTCTTTGATTCATTGCTTCCTTCCATCTCTTACAGTCATCCTGATTTGTTGATTCCTTATTGGGTACAAATTTATTCCTTCCGTACCCATATTCTTTTGATTCCGATGCAAGCAATCTCTGATTTTTTGCTTGTCTCGTTGATCCCTTCTTATTTCAGCTCGTGTGTCGTTCATTGCTTTCCCTGCCTTGCATTCATTTTTATTTGTTGATTCATATTGAGCATCAAGTTGGTTATTTCTTCCCTGCTATATTCTCTTCAATTCCGATTTCGCCCCTCGTCTTTCTTCCTTCGTATTCAATTTCTTAATTTTCTTTTGTCCATTCTAGTCATCATTCTCTTTAACTCCTTATTGGGTGTAGCTTGTTTTTCTCCTACCTATTTTTCTCCTTATAGTATTTTCCCGAATACTTTCTCTATTTTGATTATGTTTTTGCTATATTTATTTCCAAGCTTCTATAAAGATGTTTCTCAACAAAGATTTTGTTATTTCGAACAATGGTGTATTTTAACTTCACTTTTCATTTTTGAACACACTACAAGACTAACAGACTTTACCGGCGTTTTTTTGCACATTTACCGGCGTTTATAAACCCCGCTGTAGATACCACCGGCGTTTTATAAATCGCCGGTACAAGTGTCGCTGAATCGTGAGTCGCTGTAGCTTAGGGACATTCACCGGCGTTTTTTACGACCGCCGGTATAGGTTAAAACTACACCGGCGGTCGTAAAAACGCTAGGAAATGTGTGGTTTCATTTGGAAGCACCGTTTTCAGCCATCACCTACACCGGCGTTTTTAAAACGCCGGTATATACTTCCAGTTTTTTGCTGAAAGCTACACCGGCGCTTGTAAAAACGCCGGTGTAGCTATATTTTTTTTAAAAAATTTTTTTTAAAAAAAAATTTTAAAAATAAAAATAAAAAAAAAAAATTTTAAAAAAAAACCTTCGACACTCTTTACTAATCAAAACCAATTGCAAAACTAAAAGTGACCCATTATAATATATATGAATGAAGCATAATAACATAAACTTACCAATATACTAGTATATCATGAACTTATTAAAGGTTTGTTGTAACAATAATAACATAAACTTACCAATATCATCTAAGATGTCAAATTGAGTCTGATTTGGGCTTGAAGAGGCAAACCATCCGTCGTTTCAACCATTGCATTATGTATAAGACCATCCATCTCATAATGCATAGTGTCGTTCATCCCAAGGTGCATGTGCACCATTTGTTCCTGAAGTATGAAGTACATGACCAATGTAAATTTGATCATTGCTCTGGTTCCTGCAAATATCAATTATTTTGCAGTAAGATAATTTGCACAATTAAGTGAACGAGAGAAATGTGATAGGCAGTGTTCATATTTAATTAGAATTTTTTTAGATCTACCATTGACAGGAAGATGGCCATCAGTAGTAGCACTGATAGCACTGAGTAACATCACCAGTAGATGTTTGCGCCGAATTGAGTCCTTCAGAAGTTGTTGTAGAGCCTGTATTCATATATAAATGAAATGAGAAGATTCAAAGTAAAAGTAATCATGATTATATCTACATCTATAAAATAGATAAGGGTTTGTTATATATAACTATACATAAACTTATTACCTATTTCTTGGAATATATCTAATTCAGTCTGATTTTGAAGAGGCAAACCGTCCATGATACCAAACAGCCCATAATCATCCATGCAAGAAAGAAAGTAAACCTGGAGTCAATGCAACAAATACATCAAGAAGAAGTGCACGAATACATGCAAATAAGGACATGGAAACTCTACAAATGCTGCGTTCCGGGGTCAATCGAATATAAATTCTTCATACTACAGTTCAAAATTTCTAAAACCATAACTAATTCCTACTTCCAAATTAAACAAACAAAAGAACTTAATTCCTAATCCAAAAAGAAAAATATAAGTAATCAAACTCTAACAAAAGAGTCATTCTGTCAGAATGTTAGGAGAGGAAAATGGTGAAGATCTTGAGCATGTTCACTCAACGACTTTACAGGCACAAAAATTTACAATTCAAATGCCAGGGGCTTAGCCACTAGATTATTCTTTTGAGGAATGGCATTCATGTAGACATGATCAGTAAACTCAATATCAGTTAAATATCAGAAAATTTACAAAAACAAAGTTGGTAAATATTTGAAGAAACTAGTTCAAATTTAGACAGACTCATTTTCTCTCAACTGGTTCACTTTAGAATGTTTCTAAATAAGCTGCCATTAGGAAGCAGCACCAACTTCAAGAAGTAAAGAATTTTAACAGCTAAACCTCTGATTAAACTACACTAAATATACAAGTAGAAATAGTATTAAGAAATAGTATTAAACAGCTAACCAAATATTTAATACTTTCCTTTCCTTCCAAAAAGAGTCTGGTGAAGCAATTTAAGTTCTCCAGGCTTCCTTCTGGCTAGTTTGTAAGCCACTGAAACAAGGATTCAAGATGCCCATCACAACTCTATAATTTTTTTGATAAAAAAGATGACTACGTCATCGCTTCATTAAAGAGAGTTTTAATTAATGAAGTAAAAGTAAATTAATGAAGTAAAAGTAAAATTACAGTTTAAAGACACTTACTAGAAACAAATGTACACTTTGTGCAGAAAACTATGATTTGGGAAAGATATTCAGCTTTTGTAGACTAATGAAAATATAGAATTAATATGCATAATAGGTTATTAGCAACAACTGCAATCTTACAAAAGGCAATTTATAGGTACCCATGCAACACAAAGTAAAACAATAATTACTAACGAATGAATGCCAGCCTTACAGAAAATCTAATATCAACAATTAGCTATACATGATGCCGGATATACCGAAAAATAAAGTGCACTTAAAGGACTTCAAACCCGAAAACAGGTTTTCTAACCCCCAAAAAAAATATGTATAATAAATGAGCACAACGACACAACAATTAGCTATACTGTAGCTCTTGTTATAACTTGCCTTTCCAGCTATCTATCGACACACAACGACAAACAATTTTCTTCACCGAAATTGACTAATTTACTTCCATAACCTAATTCCATGGCCCAATTGTTCTACTTTCAAACCCAAAACACACGAATTCAATTCTTGCTGCTGCCTAACTAAACTAGATCTCAAACACAAAATAAATCTTACAATCCATTCATTCCTTCATTTTAAGCCTAATTCCCACACCAATTTGTACAACATCCGAAACCCTAGTTTGCATCAGATCGGGATCGAGGTGCGGAATCCATACCTTGTACTGGGAATTGAGCTCCTCTTTGAGTTGGGGGATCTCCCCCTTCTTCGTTGTCGAGAAGTACTTCGAATCGTGACCGCTCATCTCACCGTCGTCTTCAACTTCCTCTCCTTGTTCTTCGTCGTCGCATAAAAGAGAATTAAGGAGGAAGAAAGGGGATGACAGTCGTCTTCTTCTTCGTCTTCGTCTTCGACGGCGGCCAGGGCGACGGCGGAGATGTCAGTCGTCGATGGAGAGCTCGGGAGAGAGCGGGAGAATTATATTAAAAAAAAATGGGGAATGAGTGATATGTTAGGGCCTTGGGTTTTATTTATCGCATACACATACCTCGGCGTTTGTTAAAAATCACGCCGGTGTAGGTATACCTACACCGGCATTTTTTACAAACGCCGGTTTAGATAACTTACACTTTCAGTCCTCTTTCTGGTTCAGGTCTACCCCGGCGCTACTACCAAAACGCCGGGGTAGTTTCGTCGGGGTACCCAAAAAATGTTGTAGTGACGACTATATATTTCTACTGGATTTTTTGATAAGACAAATTCTTATTTTGTTGTATAATGCTATTATTACTACTATTATTATTATTGCTATTATTTTCATTATCATTACTAGTATTATTATTATGGTTACTACTATTGATATTCTTATTGTTGTTTTTATTATTTTATTATTATTGTTAATATTAATTTACTCCCACAAAAATGTTGGACCCAAACTATATATTGTCTTGCATTATTACTTTTACTAGTGTTGTTAATATTTTAATATTATTGATTAATATCATTATTATTGTTATCATTCTTTTTGCGATTACTGTTATTATTGTTGTTATTATCATTGTTATTCTTATTGTTATTAGTATCGATATTTTGTTATTATTATTGTTATTGGTACTATTATTTTTATCGTTACTACTATTATTATTATTAATTTGTTTTGAGCCTGAGCATGCTCAATTTTATACACCTTTCACCACTTAGGTGCAACTTAATGTCGAGATGGCAAATATGCAACTTGATGTCAATGGAGGCAAATTGCAACTGAATATCGGGGAGGCAAAATGTGCAACCGAATATCCAGACGGCGACCTGCAACCTGATGTCGTGAAGGCAAACATACAACTTGATGTTAAGGAGACAAAATTTTCTACTTATTTGCTAATTGATATTTCAAAACTTTTACTGATATAATGAAATTTATGGTAAATAAATATTTTCTTTATGTCACTTTGTTTATACAATTACACTTTACGTTTTTCATACAATTTGAACCAGTATAGCTGATTTACTTATAGAGTTGATAAGCCAATTCTTAATTTTGTTTTATAATGCTATTTTATTATTGCTAATGTTTTCGTTATTATTATTATTGTCATTTCTATTGCAGTTATTATTATTGTTTTCATTATCTTTATTGCGGTTATTTTTAGTATAATTATTATTATTACTGTTACTTTGTTATTATTGATATTATTATTATTGTTACTATTATCATTATTATTATTATTGTCATTATTTTAATGCTATTATTATTACTATTATTGCATTACTTTCATGAATATGTTGAATCCAATAATGCCGTGTATGTATTATGATTATTATCGGTATTGTAAATATTTTATTCATTATATTAATATTACCCGTATGATTATGCTAATTTTGATTACTGTTACTATTATTGTTATTATTATTTTATTATTATGGTTAATATTACTTGTATCACTATTGTTGCTATTATTTCTAATATTATTGTTATTATTATCTTTATTATTAATATGCGTTGTTATCATTATTATTATTATTATTATTATTATTATTATTATTATTATTATTATTATTATTATTATTATTGTTATTATTATTCTATTATTCTTGATATTATTATTTTTATTATTAACAATCGTTGTTATTATTATTTTGTTAAAACTTATTAGTTTTGATCTATAGCATACCTTTTAATTATTTAAATTAAAGCCCAATTTTATTTTCCTTTGATTGAGGTATTTATTAATATCTCACTCGAGCCCAACCCAAATTCTTCTACCTATGTTTTCTTTGATTTTGGCGCCTCATTCTTTTCTTTCTGCTCGGATCGTCGCTTGATGTCACGTGGTCTACAACGACATGTCTGGAACTTGGAACGTCACCATCAGAGTGGCGCAGCAGAAGCGTGGTGGGCTCATAACCCGCAGGACTCGGGAGCCCCTTATTGCGACTAGTACTTTGGATTGTTGCTTCCCTCTATTCCTTGTATTCATCTCCATCCGTTGATTCCCTGAATGGTTTGATTCTTCCCGGTCCTTTCTCTCTCTGGTTCCAATTCTACTTACTCCTTATCTTGCTTTATTATCTTGGGTTGTTCTTTCCTTTTTATACCGTTTATTCTCTTTCATGCCTTTTATTTGACCTCATTGTTACCCACTACTTCCTTTCAGGTTTAGCCACTTCCTTGTTCCCTTCCCTTGGTTCTCTGTTTTGATTACCCATGGTTGTTTGTTTTTGCCCTGTCCTATGTACCGTCTAAGCAAATTTCGAGGACGAAATTTTTGTGTAAGGTGGGTAGGATTTGTAACTCCCATTTCCCGTATCTTTATTTTTATACTGTATTTTGCCCCTTTGTACTCTTTTATCAATTTGAGATCCTGTATTTGTTTCTGTTCGAATAAAATCATTAATTTGTTTTGGACTCAATTTTTTGTGCCTTTGTCTAATTCAATTGCATGTGCTCTTTTGTGTCGTTCTTCGTGAAGAATGAACTGTTTCATGTTATCTATCTCTTTATCCCCATTTTTAATACATTTTGACCAATTCCCTAGTTGGATCCCACTCAAAATGGATACCCTAATACCCGTTAACCCAAAACCCATACTATTTAAACCCTAAACTACCTTAACCCTAAACCTAACCCTAACCCTAACCCCCATTTACTGTGCTAACCTAACTAATTGTGCCGCTCTCTCCTTCTCCGCTCCCGTCTCCTTCTCCTTCGCACCTTCGAATCGAAACCCATATCATCTCTTCCCCATCTCCATTCGCTTTGCCTCCCTCTCGTCTTCACCACCTCGACCCCTACCGTCGCCGCTCCTCATCAACCCCATAATCACCACCATTCACCATCGTCCCCGACCCAGAACAACCACCGCCAATCCACATTCGCCATTATCCAATCCACCTTCGCCATTACTTCGCAACCCATACCCCCATTGCCTCTTCGTCCTTGCCAGTCGCCTCCACCATCGCCCTCCGTTCACCCTCGCCTCTGTCGCCGCCAACAACCCAAACCCATTCCCTCGCTTTCGCTCCCCTATTTTGAACTCACAACAGAGCTCACGCCATTTTTCCATCGCTGGCTTCGCCCCGTCGCTCCTCGAAGTCGCGCCACCGCCAGTCGCCATCACAGTCTGCCAGTCGTTGCCGCAACCGCCCACCGCTATTCGCCGTCGTCGGGATCCCTCGCGCCCTCGCTCTCTGGTTCAGTAAAAGAAGGAAGAAGAAGCAGGATTGGCGGGGTTTAACCTCAGGCGTTGGATCGCATCAAGATTTGTGCCAATCAAATCTGATCCGATCGGTGTTTCGTGTTCGGCCGCATCGGATATGATTTGGGTGTTTGCTATTCTGGGCATGGATCCGGTGTGCGAGACAGATCTGATTGGTGGGTTTTGCTATCCCGCGTTGTGTGCACAGCGGATCGCTTTTGCCGTTTGCTGTTCTGGACAGATCCGGTGTGGGATTTTCGCTCTACTATTGATTTTTTGCACGTGCTTCACACGTGCTTTTGGGAGATTTCGCCCGGGGATTTTCAATCCCGTTTTCTTCAACTAACAGATCTAATCGTCGTCAATCAAGGCAAGTATTCCTCTTGTACACATTTTTGTTCTAGTACAAGCATTCCTTGAAAATACTACAAATAGTTAGAAATTGTGACTCCTCTTTGACTCATCGTTGTGATCAAATATTAAACCTCATCAATTTCATGATCTTAAGAGTCACAATAATTTCATTGTATTATATTACAACTACTTGGACTCATTTCATCCCCTGAACACATGGGCACATGAAATTAAGGAATCCCTAGATTTGTAGACATGTGTTATATTTTGTATGTGACGAACTTGCACCCATATGAGTTGAGAAATAACTATTACTTGCTATTTTGGTAACCATTACCCCGTATTTATATCACACATTAACCTAGACGCCTAATGACAAATTTTCATGTAACCTATACTCGTAAGACATTACCATATGTTGCTGTCCTGGATCTTATTATGCTGTTTTGAACCCTTTAACATCAGAATCTGAAACCGAGCCCTGAACAATAAATATAGATCTAGATGTCTAGATGTCGATAGCCTCCAGAATTTTTGAATTCCAAGTTGCGGTCTAGGAGTTATCGCAGTTTTACTGCAGCTGTGTCGGTAGACGCAGATTCGCTAAACTGCCGCACACCTTTAGTTTGGAAATTAATTTAACTATGTTATCACTAAGCATTTGACTCGAAATTTTATATGATGTTGCTGGACACCCTAGAGAACCTTCTCAAATTTTCTTAGAATTAATTAACATTATTTCATCACTGTTTCACATGTATAAACTCAAATACACAAATTCTGCCTGAACACATTAGCAGTGTGGTTCCCTGTTTTGACACATGTTCCCACCACTTCCATGTACCTTAATTATATGCGTTGGAACCGGGCAAGACTCTAGTTTCTAGATCTTCTGACGGATCCACTTTTGCTATTTCGTAGTAACGGGAATCACAATTTTGGTACAGCAACGTCGTGCTGTCCAGATTTGGGATTTTTGTTGTTCGTGTTATTCTTATTCTTGTCGACCCTCGAATACGCCATATAATTATCCTAAACTTGTCCCATGTCCATGACCCTGATTTCTTGACTTGTTTCGCACACATGTAGGCTTGCTTGATAAAATAATAAAAAGTAATAAGCCGGGGTTAAGGGAAAGACCATAGTGGTGGACAATATAGGTAAGTATACTCGAAAGGGGGCTCGTGTTTCCCACTTGTACATGTCTCATGAACTAGTATATTATAAATCGATTCATGGACTAGTATATTATTGATCCATGAACTAGTATATATGTGATTCATGACTTGTCTTGCTATGACTTGACACATGAACTAGTTATATGATTACCCGATTCATGAGCATGACTTGCTTGATACTTGATACTTGATACCTGAGTACACCGCCCTATAGACTCCACCATTGGGCCTAAACGTAATTGATTTTCATGTAGCAACCATGTAGTAAAAAAAATGAATGCATGAAGTGCTACGTGGATAGTAATAACTACAACACTTGATACATGAAACTTGAACTTGATACATGTTTACTTGATACTTGATGACATGATATATGAGACTTGGTACTTGAATATAATACTTGATACTTGCAACTCGATACTTGCTCACTTGATACTTGTATTTGACAACTTGACACTAGACTTAAGACTTGATATCAGACACTTGTATTAGATGCATGTCACTTGAGGTTAGATACCCCTACATGTTAACTTGTCACTTGCTTCGCCATTAGTACTTGTTATCCAGCCTGTCTACTTGAGTTTTCCTTCCTGCTAGTTAGTTCTTGAATCTCCATCACTTGTTTCCTGCTAGTTAGTTCTTGAATCTCCATCACTTGTTGTAACCCTATTTCATTCTTGATTCCAATTTTTGGCTCTACATTACTTGTACTCGCTTTTACTATTTGTAGCCCTAACTTGCACTAAGGTCATTTTCTTTTGTTTTCTCTACTTTTCACTAAGATCTTCCACAAGTGTGCTCTTGGAACCAACACGAGGTTCTGGGTCGATCTTTGGTTCGGTAACTTAAAGTTGGCTTCCTCTTTCCCCTCCCTTTATCATCTGGCTTCCAACCCTTCAGCTTTGGTGGCGGATTACATGGTTATTACTAACCTGCAAAAGTTCTGGTCCATCTCATTCCTTTGTGTCCTCCCTCCGCATCTCGAGGTGGAGCTTGTAGAGCTCTTCGCTAAACTGAATTAGTATTCGTGGAATACAAATGATCAGCTTTCTTGGCGATGGACCAGCTCGAGTTCCTATTCTATTAAATCCTTCTGCAATTTCCTTAATTTTGGAAGAATCTACTCCGATCTGGCCAAACCCCTTTGGAGCAGTTGTGCCCCTCTGAAATCGAAGATTCTAACTTGGTTAGCCCTTAACAACAAGCTTCTTACCGTTGACCGCCTCAATAAGATGAATCTTGCCTGGGGACAATTGTGCGCATTCTGTTCTTCTCATCTAGAGAACGTTGAACATTTATTTCTTAGATGTAGCTTTCTCCAACCTTTGTGGACTGTGTTGAGAGCGGCTTGGCAAGTTCCACCCATCAACGTTGATTTCTCGTCCTGTTGGAGAGTGCTACCGAGTAGAAAAGAGTTTCGCTCACCTTGGTTCCTATTCATCATGGCTATAATAGGGGTGATTTGGTCAGAAAGGAATAAGTGTATCTTCTTGCACTCCTCTTCATTAGTGGCTACGATGATTGAGGACGTACTCTTTATCACCGATTAAGTTGGAGCAATTACATTTAAGTCGTTGCTCTAGGAGACTTACCAATTATACCGTTCTAATCTTAATATTTCTATTTAATTGTCGTTGCTATTAATGGAGTTTATTTTCTGTCTTTTCATTGCAGGATTGATGGGTACTTCTCTTCTTTTGGCTCGGACTTAAACAAGGTATCCTTGTTCGCTTCTCTGATTCTTGCTAGTCCCTCATTCTCCGACTGTTTTGATTGCACCCAGGGTTTAGGGTCTCAGTTAGACCTTAGCGGGGGGCAATTTTTTGTATGTAAGGCACTTCTTCTTACTTCTTTTTGGTTCTGTTGTGGTTGATTCACTGCCTCTATATAACTTATGTTTTGTGGTTATTGATTTTTTGGTTGTTGGTTTGAAGCTCCAGTTGGGTTTTGTTAGTGTTGCTGTTTTTTTTGTGTTTCCCACTCAGGGGGACATGTCTGTTATGGCCTTTGATTATTATTATTTCACTGTATTTTCTTGCTCCGTTGCTATGGGATGCGTAGCTCCATCATTTGGCTAGCCGGGGGCTCATACCCTGGGCCCAGTTGAGTCATCTACCCTCTGGCCGGAATGCTTGTGGTCGATAAGCAGTCTTTTCCCCTGCGGCCTTCTTTATATCCCCCTCCACCCTCATTTTGCTCCACTGAGTTCATTTTCAAGACTGTTTTGTGGTGTTATTATTTTGGTCTCATTGAGTTTGGTTGCCCCTATGGTAGCTTTTGCTTCTATCTTCATTCTATTATTGTTATTGTTATGTGTGTGTTTGGGTGTTATAGTATTCTTTCGCTTGGTGCGGCTGAGTTGATTTAGGTTGTCGTATTCTGGCATTAGTGCTTTCTCAATGGTTCTGTTTCGTTTGGTGCGCTGGGGCCCTGGTTTGTGTTGCTTGGGACATCCTGTAGGGTGCAGTGGTGCCGCGTGGGAGTGTTGCCATCTCCTCCTGTTCTGGCCGTGCAGAGCTTAGGCCCTGCCTTCTCGTCGTTCGATCTGGTGGCTACATGGTCTTTTGGGCCGCGTTTTCTTCTGCGGATCGCGGTGAACGTAGCAGTGCGGCTGCGTTCTTGGGACATTTGCTGTCCGGTTGCGGTGTGCTCAACTGCGGTAGTGTGCCAGCTACGGGGTTGGTGGCTTTTCTCTTGTTGGGTTGGCCGTGATGGTGGAGGTCTGCCTGGATTAGTGTCTTGCTCACATGGCACGAACTTCTCCTTTCTTCCATTGTTGTTGCTCTTATGGTCGTCTGGTGTATCTGTAGGGTCCTGTACCTTTGTTGTTGTCAGGGTTCTTACTGTCTTCTTTTTGTTTGCCTCGATCGTTTTACATCTTGTAAAATTGACTTTTGTACGTTTCTCATTAATATATAAATTTTTTAGTGCTGGCTAGAGTCGTAAGACTATTCGTTTCATCAAAAAAAAGGTATATCTTCTCTCAAATATAGCATTCTACTGTGGTTAAAATGCTATAATATGCATATATAGCACACGTACGACTATAGCGCTCAAAATGCGATAAAACGTATAAAATGGAAACATACCACAAAACTGTGGATGCTCTAATTAATGTTTCGCCAAATAATAGTTTAAATTATTTTAACAGGAAACAATGGCCTGAAAATCTCTATTATTTTAATGGGAGAGTTGGGGTTGTAAACAAACAAACCCTAATTTTGTAACTGAGCAAACCAGTGCAATATACGGCTAAACTAAATCCACCAAATATATCCGTGTAATGCACGTGCAGCCCCTAAAAAAGGGATATTTTAGCAAATGCCCCCATTTAAAATGTGAAAATTAGCATATACCCCCACTATTTTTAAAAACTAAGAAATACTCCTATCTCTAATACTATAATGGGAGAAGGCCTTAGTGTCATTTGTAAATGTTTTGTCAATTTACCAACCCGTGCAATACACGTGCATAACTACTATAAAGAAGGTTCTAAGTTCAAATCCAGATTATGTCTAAATTTTTATTTTAAAAAATTATATTTATTAAGACGTGCATCGCACGTGTAAATTACTAGTTCTAAATTAGTAGAAAGATGAATTAACCTCAATCAGCCTTAAAATTAATGAGACAAAAAAAGTTAGTACTACCATTTCAAATCACTGTAAGGTAGGGCATCATTTGTGGCAGCCGGCCATCTCGATGCTGTCACACTTAGCAGAGGAGGCCAAACTCATCGATGGCGATAGCAATTAATCAAATTAACACCCTTCATAACTTCTGTTCCCATCTTCCAACTGGGAATTGAATTTTCCCTACGGCTGCTCAACAGTCATACATGCATATATATACTTCTAGCACAGCTGGTGTACAGTGACCTACGCTTCCATCTTATTTAGAATGTCATGGGGCCATCTACTTTGGCATATTGCTACAATTTTGTTTAAGCGAGAGTGAAGACAATATGTTAATTTTGGTTTTTTTTTTTCCCAATAAAAGGTGGTCCCGTCACCGCTTTATTAATTAAAGATTAATGAAACAAGCAGTACCACTCACAATACAAAATTTTTGAACAAACAATAACAGTAAATAAACATATAACCGAGTAGCATGACAGCTAGGGATGCTTTCGGATCGGATACGGATCGGATATTGGCTATACCAACATCCGTATCCGCAATCCAAAGACGGATTCGGATACGGATACGGATATGATTCGGAAAATAAAAATCATATCCGTATCCGCAATTTTCGGATACGGATGCGAATCGGATACGGTCTACCGGATAACGGATACGAATTCGGATAACAAATATAAAGTTTTTGCTATTTATTTTTCTTAACTAGTACTTATACATGTATATCACTGAATTGTGAATATCGATTTTCATATCTAATAACAAAATAGAAATCAACAGAACAAAAAAAGGGAATGAAAATTTATTTCAAATATATACAACTCTTATAAAAAAATGAATATAATACGCACTTACTTGTCTATGTTGCATTGGTTTGAAACTGACTCTTTAACTTCTCTTTACCAGGATGATGTGGCGTCATTGAAAAAGATAGCACTTGGGAAGAACTGCAGTAATGGAGAAAAGTTAACAATGACAATGTATAAATTATTTCTTCATTCTTAAAAAAATAGCAGAATTTGTACTTGTATATAAATTTGGCTCAATGCCTCAACTGTTACAATCATTGATTGTAACAGTTGAAACTAATAAAACCAAAAGGGGATGATAACAAAAGCACAGAAAAAGCTATTAAAATTTTATAATAGCAAACTAGTTCAAATCCCTACTATCTATTTTTCAACGGTAAAATACATGTCATGAAGATACACAATACATTCTAAGGAATGCACAATGAAGATGATGGTATCCCATGCAAAGAATCTCTAAGCCTGGGCAACGTATCAGTAATAGAGAAAATGACACGAAGAACCAAAAAAAATCAAGGAACAAGCAATGAGCTTCAACAGTTGTTAATATGGAAACTTGAAGAACCATGAAAAGATTAATTACATCTCCAAACAGTTAGGATGAAATTTGATATGTATACGACGACGAGGGCATGATATATCTCGATAGAGCAGTAATGGAGGACACAAAGTCAAACACCAGTTATCTCAGGGTCCACACGATGCTTTGCATCTGCCTCATTCTGGGTTTTTTCTCGAGTCTTCTTTTGCCATCACATTTATTTGCTTTGATTACTCAAATAGTGTTCTTTGTTTATATTTGAAATAGTGTTCTTTGTTTATGTTTGGGAGGCTATAACAAAATCATTGTAAATTTATAAGAAAGGTAAATATGGTGTAAAGCATAACCATTACTGACACCATTTCAATACCAATTAAAGGTTGTTTCTTTCTCAAGGAAAAAACATTACACTGACTTCAATTTTTTTTCCTTCCTTTTTTGGATAAACAGGATAGCAAAATGTATTAAGCACATAAGTCACAGTACAAACAGTCCACAAAACAATAACAAAATAGGAGCTGAGAACAGATACTCGGAGCTCTAGGCAAGTAAATCAAGTCAAGACTTGTAAAATTACATCAAGATAAGAAACCAAACAGCTTGAAAACATTCTGGAGAAGATCGAAAATGTTGCAGAAAGCGAAAGCCCGTAGTTTAATTTTCAGTTGCCAGACACCATCACAAGAAAATCGTTAACTGGAACATCAGAAGATTGCTGAACTTGAGAGTCTCTCCATTTAAATAAAGGAAGCAATGGTAGTTCCAATTTGAGATAAATCAAGTTTAGCTCTATTCCTAGGAGGCAAGATAACTGACCTAAGGTCTATGCACCCTCTGCGAGTATCTGAAGTCTTTGTGGAATCGGTGGCACATTGACTTCAAGAACGCCTTCTAGAATCAGGATAACCTGCCCCATTGTAGGCCTACAATTCTCATCATCCTGAATGCACCAACAAGCAACCTTACAAGCTCTAACGACCTCTTCCAATTTCACATCCTCCTCCAATCTGTGATCCACCAAGCTTAACATCAAAAAAACTACAGGAACAAAAGATACCTGTGCATGCTGCTGCTGCCGTCGACTATGGCTGCGAGAGAGGAAGGGGAGAAGAGGCGGGGGCGTGGCTGGCGACGGGGCTCGTGACGGGGAGCTGGCGACTGGCGACAGGGCTGGCGACGGGGCGCTGGCGACGGGGGAGAAGAGGAAGGGACGAAGTCACGAAGGTCGAAGGGTCGATTTGGGATTTGGGATCTGTCGATTTGGGATTTGGGAGTTGTGAACAGTGAATAATCAATTTGGGAGTCTGGGACTTTAAAGTTTAACTCATATGATATAATATAACTATTAAATATATTTATTAAATAAATAAATATTAAATTAAGCGGATATCCGTATCCGAATCTGCTTTTTAATGAATATCCGTATCCGTATCCGAATCCGAATTTTTTTGGATTTGGATATCCGAATCCGTATCCGTATCCGCCCGGATACGGATTTTTCATATCCGTATCCGCCAAAAAATCGGATTCGGATGCGAATCGAATCGGATATATCCTTATCCGAAAGCATCCCTAATGACAGCTCCATACTACTCAGAAACTCCCCAAAAGCACTACCAACCAGACTGACATCCCCAAAGTAGTGGATGGCACGTAGCAAGTGCGCTCCCACCCGCCTCCTACTTCTCTTCCTCTCTGCGTAGTCTTTTCTTTGTACCTATCTAACCTGCCCAAGCATTAATGAAGGCAAAAATCTTATGAATTAATATCGAAAAACGATTATCAATCTGCCTAAAGCACGAGATATTACAATCTAGCCATAGACCCCAAATCGTGCAGCTACATAAATATCTCAAGCTATTCTATTTCGAGTACCTCTAATGCTCCCCTGACCCCAGACCTCTATCGCAGAGTTTGGTATCTCCAATATCCCAAACAAATAACCTCCCATGCCAATCTCGTCTTGGGACAGGTAAATATAATGTGATTAGTGTCTTCGTTGTGAGTCCTACATCTAAAGCATCTAACATCCACGAGATGTTACGATTGAAGAGATTGGTTAATATAATGTGATTAATTTGGTTGTTATATATAGGAAAACAACTATTATGCAGGATTTAATTTAATTACACTAAGAAAAAGTTAAGATGACTCCCAACAAAGGCCTTTATTTAGTGGGGAAAATGGTTATTTTCACAGTTTCATCGTCGAAATTTCGTTGCCAAAACATATAATTTACCCTCATCCTACTGAGTAATATCTACGACTACATGAATTATCTACATAAATCAGATCCTATTTAGTATAGTATATCAAACTTTTATATATCTGCATAAACTATTTAAATAGAGTACAAACACTTACTTCAAATTAAGTAACTCTCCCTCCAGTCGAGTCACAAAACTCCAAAAACTACTATAACTCCGAAAGAAACGCCTAGAAAAGGAGCCCGAATTCAAGCCAACCTAGTTAGGCTGATGTGAGTATAATAAAACAAACAAGTGACGTTAATTAATTAAAGAACAGTAACGGCATTAGCTTTGGAATATTGAAAAGGCACTATTTTTCTCTCTTGAATTTCTTCTTCCACATGCCACCTTCTCTTTTGGTGTCCAACAATCCGCCAGCGAGGCCATCACACCCCCTTGTCTCTCGCTTCATTATCTTTAACCCATTTGTACTGCAAAAAAAAAATAGAATTAGGGTTCTCCTGCATATTATTGTTAGCCCCCTAAACTTACATGTATTTATATATTAGTACCTCTTTAACATCTCTATATTTGTCATTTGATTTATTTATTCCACTCTTAAATCTCTCCTGGAAAGGCTATTCTAAGATTATTATGGTTGACATACTATATTGGATACGAAGACCATAAGACGATGAAATAATCGAGACGATCGGAGACGAAGTGGAAGCAAGGAAAATAGTCAGCAGCAGTAGCAGCAGGTGGAATTGCGGTCGACTGTACATGGGGTGCAGTCAACCGCCCTACTATGCAGAAGTTCCCGAGAGGGGGACGGTCGACCCACCTTGTGGTGCGGTCGACCGAACGCGGCGCTGATGAATTATTTGGGTCGGATCTTGGTAATTTGTGAAAAACCCATCTTGCTCTTCAAGTCAGATCTTACGGCTCTTATCGTAGGGTTATCTCTTCCGCAATATCCAATTATTATTGTATCAAGATATTAAGATAGGGTTTCTATATATCTCTATATATTGTTGGTATTGGCCTCCATTGAAAGCCAAAAGAGAGAGTACTTTATTGAAAGAGAGATTGAGTGATTCTCTAATTGTAAACAACTAATACTTACTGGTGAGGCTTGAGAGAGGGTCGTTGTGAGAATTGTAATATTCTTGTAGCTTCTCTAGTTGAATAACATCTTGGATTTCTTCTCCTCCGGATTAAGGCGAAAGCCCCAACCGAGACAAATTTGTATGTGCATTGGTGTGTTTGGTATGATCTCATATGTGCTTGGTAGTTTGTGTTGATTGCATCGAATAACTCAACAAGATCCTGGGGGGGTTTCTGTAGAAATCCCTAACAATTGGTATCAGAGCTTCGGGTTCAAGAGTTTGTTCAAGTTCCTTGGAAAAGATGGAAGACCAAATCACAAAGATCAAGCGGTTCAAAGACAAGATCAACTTTGATATCTTGAAGGAGGACATGCATGAAGCATCGATTCAACAGGACTTGAATCTAGTCCTAGAAGGAGATAAAGGGTGACCAATCGGCCCAAAGCAAGAGAAGTGAAAGAAAATTTATTCAGAAGCCTTGGGTTTAATCCGTATATATTCGATGAGCGAAGTCAGGTGTAGGAGAAGCGCGGCGAGTCTTTAGGCAAGATTCAGAATTGACTACTTGAGATCGTCAGTACAGGGTCGGATGTACCAGCGAAGAAAGTTGTGGGATTTCTCAATAAAGGAAAGTTCTGCTCTTCTAGATAATGTAGTGGAGTTCAATATGGAGTTATCTGAACAGAGGGTATTCAACGCAGATGATCTAAAGGTTTCCAACTCGATATATTCACTACCAAATCCATCCAACATGATAATCGTGCTAGATGAGAAATCTACCAAAGAGAAGTTTTTCATAGCAGGTATGATCAAGGGGTTGAAGGAGGATGAACTTAGAAAGAAGACTCAGAAATTGGCGACAACTTTTGTGAGTTGCTTGGAGGTGGATTGTACTTTGATTGGAAGGGAAAGTATATGTAGGGGTAAGGTCCGTGGCCACCAGTGCGAAGAGATTGAGCATTACATGAGAGACTGTTGCAAGCGATTGAGTCAAAGGGATGCCAAATCCAGTGCCGCTGAATCAGGTGATGGCTTAAACAGTGCTTTGGTTTTAAGTTCCTTAGATGTGATTTCAGGTTGTTCTTTTGATTCGGTTAGTTCTTCTCAAGTTTGCTCCGAGAGGGAGATGGTTTCTACTTTCAAATTTGTATCATATCGTTGTGTGGAGACGAAGGTTGATAAGATTTGTGAAGTAATGGTTTCTACTTACAAGTTTGCCTCATGTCATTGTGTGGGAACGAAAATTGACAAGACTTGTAAAGAAAGGGGTGAGAAAACTAATGATTCGAAGATGATAAACGGAAGAGGACACATACTAGAGGATGGCATGTATATTCCTTTGATGAAGCGGAGCCTTATATCCATGAGAACTCTAGAAGCACGGGACTGCAGGTACACAAATCCAGGTGGAGTTCGTTCAGTTTGGGAAAGTTATCGCAAGGTGATGAAGGATGAGAGGGGGATTGAGCAGGGTCAGTACAACCTCTACCAGGTTTGGTGGAACAGGAAACCTTGGCCAAGTGGTTTGAATCTCATTGTTCCTAAAGTATTATCTAGTTTGTCGTCACTATAATCATCCGAGCGAGACTATGATGTTCGAATATAGTCGGAAGGTGGAGAGAGTCTTGAGGTAGGTGGAGCTTGTGTGGAGGGTGGCACCTCCATGATCACATCTTCTAGGGTGTGCCCTTGAGGGGGGCATACAGCGGGAGAAAAACATGTAGAGATAGATTCAACTGGCAGAGGAAGCCATCGAAACGAGTTGTTTGCAAGAAGAGAATGTGTCACACCCCGCTTTCCAAAAATATGAAATACGAATACATAACAATGGCCCAGTGAATGACTAGCATCATTCATAAGCTGTTTATTCGATCAACTCAACAATATAATCAATACAGAATAATTTCGCAAGCAATAATAACAAACTCATGAACAATAATTCTTGGAATGCAACAATATAAAATATCCAAATACAATAATAATTCAACATTTGGAACAATAATAGCAATATTCGGGTCAAAAGTCCACGATACAATAAGATAATAATAGTTCAATAATTAAGTCTTCATGGCAAAATAATAATTTATTAAGCGACAATGCTATCAATTCATTTACCGATGTTGTTCTCTCAATTCATCAGGCAACTCTCCATCAACACATGTAAATACTTCATCTAAAAAGAGAAGAAAAATTTTCCTCAGAGAAAGTCGTGGACAGTAAGTAGAGAAAGCATGGAACAATGGAATAACGGTATAACAATAATTTTAATGGATCAATAGGAATCAATAACACGGGACAATGGCAATAATCATGCTAACCGATGCAATGACTATAAACAATGATTCAATATTCTGTATCAATATTCAATGATCAATAACAATAACACTTAGCCAATATTCGATATCAATAGGAACAATAATGAACAATATGTAGTGTCAATGCCGTGTCAATCCTTAAGTCTATTAATTATTTTAATCCTAACTAATGTAGCACTTAATGCGTCTCATTCATTTACCACATGATTGCTATATACAAATAAGTTACGTTTAGACTTAGTGGTGGATTTTATAGTTCATGTACTCGGCAACAGTATTTAATAATGATCGATGACCAAACCAATTGAGATACCGTAGTCAGTAATCTATAATTAATCGATGGCCGATATGACCAATAGACCGATAAACTGATAGACTGATAGACTGATAAATAGGAAAACATGAGCCCCTCCTCCGAGTACGGTCCTTATATTATCCACGACTAAAGTTAACCCTTAAACCCCGACTTGTTAATTATTTTATCAATGCAACAATATAATATGCAATTATGAGATATTAGACGAACAATAGTATCAATAGGAGAACAATAGGATGATAACATGAAGTAGGACAATTAGGAAGATGACAATAACTCATTAGGATCATGCAATACAACATACATATAGTAATTCATGCAATATTGCAATATAGGAACAATTAATTCATTAAAAACTGAAATATAAAATTCTGGACTGTAAGAGTAGTATCGAAACCTGAATCCGTCAGAAATTCTAGAAATTAGACTTCCACACGGTTCCAACGCATATTTAAAGTTCAAAATCCGACAACAGTAGTTAGGTCAATCACATTGTTCTTTAAAGATTTCATGTTTAGGCAGAATTTTGACATCATGTTATTTAATTTTTAGAATCAGCAAAAACTCAATAATAAATTCATTAAAAATATTTTCTAGACTCCTAAACATGTTAAACAACAATCTGGAAATTTTCAGAATAAAAGTTTATCATTTGATTAGCCTTTTAACAGTTTAAACATGAAATGTACAATAATCTGAGAATCTGGAATTAAAAACACAGCTGTAGTAAAACGGGCATAACTTTTGCTACACAACTCGAAATTTAGAAATTCAAGATGTTCTGAAAACTAGAAAGATAATGCTACAATTCTTATTCAGAAAATTATTCATTTTAAAATCATTCACTGGGTCGAAAATAGTAGTCTACATACAGGTCAGCAAGTGATATACAAGTTTTGTGTAGTTTCATGAAAATAAGTTAATTAAATATGATGGGTATTGATTCTTTAGTCAATAAATTGTGTAATAAACATGATGGGTCCAATAACATTGTAAATAAAAATAAAATCATATGCATGCACTAAATTATTATCGATCAACAACCAACATACAACCTAGTAGTTGTTTCTACAATAATTAATTGTGTCATGATTATACGGTTAACCCTATTATCAATTCTATATGAATGCATGAAAGATCCAATCTTTAGAGTCAAAAGTGACACGATGTCAAGAATATTGGGGTTAGCTCGTGTAAATCCTCAATAGACCCAACAAAGAGATGAACAATGTACAATACGATAACAAAAGAATCTACTTACAAAAGTTTCAATAAAACTTGAATTTGATACAATTAACAATTCAAGAGAACAATGACTTGCCTTATAAATGGTGAAAACGTATACCAAGAATAACGGGATAAGGATCCCGAAGCAACGAACTCAAATCCGCAACAACACGAACCCATGAACACACATTATAGCACAAAAAGTATACGTGCAATACACGTGCACCAAATAACCCAATTCAACAGCAAAGAGAGAGAGGGGGGCATCGGCCAGGGGGGGTCATCAGCGTTGCTGGCTGACGTCGATGGCAACGAGGGGGCGGCGCGAATGGCGAGGCATCGACGTCGACTTGACGGTGCCGAGGAGGGAGGAACAGAGACAGCAGCAGTGGGGTTTTGGGGTTCTGGCCGCTGGCGTCGACAGGAGGGCGGTGACAAGAGGGGGTTGCCGGAGGTGGCAAAGCTTGCCAGAAAAGACGAACAGGAGATTGAGTTTGGGATTGGGTGGGATAATGGCTGACGGGGAGAGAGAAAGAGGGAGGAGAGAGAAGAGAGGGTGACGGCTAGAAAATTATAATTTTTTTGGGTTTTTAGGGTTTGTATTAGAGTTGCATTTATAGAATACAAATAGATGATTGAGTTATTGGGTTAGGATCTAATAATAGTGGGTCTGGGTTGAGAACAAATCGCAATTGGGTTTTACGGTTCAATAAGAGAGGGATTTGAATACAATAGGGTTCAAATAAATTATCTACAATAAAATAAAAGAAAATAGGCTCCATAAGAATAGTTCAATCAAAAGAACGAAGAATTTCATAAACAATAATTTAAATCCAAATAAATAAATAAATAATACCAATGAGAGGAATATAAATTGGCTTGAAAATAAATTGGAATTCGTCAAGAAACTTAGATCAAGTACGAAAATAAAATAATTCGATAAATGAACTTTAATTGAATAGTCAAGAAATAACAATTAATAATTATAATCATAAAATAACAATAATTTATTTGTTTTAGGCTCAAATATAAATAATCGATCAATAAGATATAGAAAAAAAGATCAAAATACACCATTATTCGAAATGAATAAAATTTTTGATTAGAACATACTTTAACAGAAATCTGAAACGAATTTAGCACAAAATAATTCATAAAAAATCCAATTATAGAAAAATACACGGAAAATACTTATTGTCAGGAATGGGGGTTACAGAAGGAAAAGAGTCTAGAAATTTTTTAAATCACACAGGTGTGGATTCATGAGTATGCAATTCAAGGTGAAGATTATTGGGTTTATGTCTTGCATACTATGTTGGATACGAAGACGATGAGATGATGGAGGAATCGAGACGATCGGAGATGGAGTGGAAGCAAGGGAAATAGTCAGTAGCAGTAGCAGCAACTGATGGATTATTTGGGCCGGGTCTTGGTGATTCGTGAGAAGCCCAACTTGCTCTTCAAGTCAGATCTTACGGCTCTTATCGTAGGGTTATCTATTGTATCAAGATATCACGGTAGGGTTTCTCTAAATTTCTATATATTGTTGTTATTGGCCTCCATTGAGAGCCAAGGGAGAGAGTACTTCATTGAATGAGAGATTGAGTGATTCTCTAATTGTAAACAACTAGTACTTGTTGGTGAGGCTTGAGAGAGGATCGTGGTGAGAATAGTAATATTCTTGTATCTTCTCTAGTTGAATAACATCTTGGGTTTTTTCTCCCCCGGATTAAGGCGAAAATCCCAACCAGGACAAATTTGTGTATACTTTGGTGTGTTTGATATGATCTCATATGTGCTTGGTAGTTTGTGTTGATTGTATCGAATAACTCAATAAGATCCTAAGGAGGGTTTTCGGTAGAAATCCCTAACATAATACAGTTCTTTAAAGTGATGTGAAGTCAAGTTAGGATAATTGATTTGTGTTAGGTTTAAGATTTTGGTTAGGATCTGTTCAATTTTCATGCCCACCATCTTCAAATCCATCACTCTATCTCATTATTGCCTTTCCTTTTCTCCACCTAAATCACTAAGTATTTACAAACACAAAACACAAATCAATTCGAGACACCACATATATATATGAGCTACCGTAGTAGTAAGGTGTGCACGCCTCTCTTCGATCTCCAGCGTCAATAAAACTTTATTAATTTATAAGTGACATGTGCAGCTCTCTAGCATTTTCTGTATATTAATTTTGTTTTTCTCTTCTTCCTTTCTAATTACGTACAATGAAGACTCTCAATATATATATATATATATATATATATATATATATATCCCATAATTTCTGAATAGCCATAGTAAAAAAAATCTGAAGTACAAAACATTCTCATATAGTACCTCAATAAATTTGGAAGGATTTTAAATAAATTAGTATCTTCGAACTTGAGATTAGACTTCACCATTTAATAAAACTATCGTCCTCCTATTTTAGAATCGCAATAAAATAAATTTACCTTTCGAGAGAAGCATCCAAAAGAAAACACAAAGAACAATGGGAAAAGGAAGCAATTAAAGGAAATCTACTAGGTATATATATTAAAAAAATTCTACCCAGTTACCAACTTATCAACAAGACAGCCCCAATAATGAAACAATAATGCAATGATGATACCCAAATCCAATCAAGTTAAAAACACTATTTACCAATGCAGTTACACTCACAGAGGAACTTTCAAGGAAACAAAGGTCTCTTTCATTTGTCTCCCAATTGTACCTCTCTCTCTCTCTCTCTCTCCTTCCTTGGATCACATAAAGTAAATTCCACCTGAGAGAGTGGTTCAAGACAGTTGAAGGAATACCATTCTCATGCTATCTATCTCTTAGCTTCTTCCTCTCAAACTCACAACATGTTAACTTATAATTTAATTCCATAACCCCCTTTTTTTTTTTACTTCTTAGTTTTGTTAAAAAGGCCATGGCTGGGATGCTCCCCGGAGTCGAGAGTGCTCGAAGGCGGAGGTTTCACCAAGGCGGTGGCTCGATGAATTCATCGACTGCAGGATTGAGGAGATCCTCCTTCTGCCTCTATGCTACAGGGTCAGAACCCTATCTGAGTTCTAACTTTCTTGTAAGTGTGTCCATGTTGCATTGATGAGAAATAACTGAACAACATATTTTCTCTCTGGTTTCAATGAAACTAAAATTGCTATTATTATATAAATTTAATTTAGTTCGGAATTGAATCTTTTTGTAGAAGAGGAGCTCATCCAGTAAAAGAATAACTCATGGTTGGGAGCTTGGGAATGTGGCAAGAGAAGCAAAGGAGAGATTGAATGAGAAGTTGAGGACTCAAAGATCCACAGAGATTCAGAGGTGGGATTAATAATTATAAGGTCATAAGAAGAAAAAAGAAGAATAAATATTGTAAATTTTATATATTTTCTGTGAGGCAGGACTATCCTACCTTTTGCCCGTCAAAAAAATATTGTAAATTTTATGGTTTACTTTATTTCTTCTCTAAGGCTTATAGCATTGTTGCTGATACTCTGATAGAATACCAAAGCTAGATTGTTAGTTAAATAAATAGAGAACTTAAATAGCAAAATTTTAGAGTTCATGGAACTGCAGCATGACCATTAAATTAATCATTTACTGAAAAAAATGTATAATTATTGTTATTACTATTATTATTTAAGTCTGGATGTTTTGCTCTTTGTTTCATTAAAGATTTAAAAGTATAAATTCTATTCTCAATCTTTGAAATCTTATTTATTCATATTATGGAGTTTTGTAAGATTTTAGCACTGCAGTTATTCAGAACTCGTACAGAATCAAGAATTAATCTTGCTAAATCAATTTTTACTAGTACGTAGCTGCCTTTTGTTGACTCTGTCATGTGCTAAAATTTATGGGATTATGGCGAATTAAATAGAGTGACCATAATAGTATTTCTTCTAATCAAAATCCCAAAAAGAAAAACATATTATACTATTATTTTTACACTCATTTCCTTCCTCAATCTACCGATAAATATTTCATCACCTGCTCAAGTTCTCTTAGTAAAATGTGATGCCCGTGTCCACCGCAATTCTGTCAAAAATAGAAATCTTAATGGTCTTCTTACACCTACGGAGATGAAATAAGAAAAATGCAAGAAATCCAATGCCACTAGTACAGTATGAACATTTGCACATGGAAAATCAAGTGGTATCTGTACCTTGTGTTATGTCTGTTCACTATGAATGCTTGATTCCCTTTTATTTTGAAGGGCTCATTTGTTGATGAAACAGAGCGCCTAAACTCCACTTTTCAGTAGCGTTAAGAATCATTAGTCTACCTTGATAGTACATAGTACTTCCTTTCCTTAGCTCTATATCGTGACTGTTCCATTACACATATACTAGTACTTTACATGTGCGATACACGTCTTTATAAATATATTTTTTTAAAAGAAAAAATTTTGACGTTGCCAGACATCGAACCTAAGACCTCTTTTATATTAGTTATGTACGTGTAGTACATGTGTTTATTTGGTTATAATACACGTGTTTATTTGGTTACAAATGAAATTTGTTTGGTGACAAACTCTCCTATTAAAATAGGTTTTTATTATAATTATTATTTTATTTTATTTTGGGAGGGAATAGAAAGCTAGCTAAGGTGGCTACTGGCTAGCCATCCGGATATAGTTATACTTTACTGTTTACAATTATATCTCGTCAATAATTGTTCTCTTGATTTTTTAGGCACAATAGCATTGGTGGAGGAGATAGCGGCTGCAATGGTAGGAACAATGATGGCAGAGTGGATTCTGTGATGATGGGCAATGTCCAAAGGGAAGTGTTCTCCTTGAAAAAGTCTCCAAAAAAGTTCTGTTGGAGCAAGCTGGGCTGGAAGTCATCGGAACAGAAGGAGTGCGCAGTGTGCTTGGAGAACTTCATGACAGGTGACATCTTGGTGCACTTGCAATGTGCTCATCGCTTTCATTGGAATTGTGCAATGCCTTGGATCGAGGCCAACGCTCACTGTCCTTGTTGTCGTATGGTAGTAGTCTCTGTATCTTCTTAGATTGGTGTGTGTAGTGAAAAGGATGGGAGTGACGAGTGCTAGTGATCGAGTTGTGAGAGTGTGTGTTTTGTGAATAAACTTGGAATAATGCCAATGGATGTTTGGGTTTTGGTTCCTCTCCAGTAATTTTACCCAAAGTACTCTCACATCGCTGAAAGAAAAGAAAAAATCCTGAGGAAATAACACTACTGGATGATCTTTCTATCTATATGCTTGTTGCATAGGGCTGCACTCGAGCCGAGCCGAGCCGAATACCTTCAGGCTCGAGCTTAGCTCGTTTACTAAACGAGTTCAGTTTTGAGCTCGAGCTCGGTTCGAGCCCAGCTTTGACCGAGCTTTGACAGTGCTCGAGCCGAGTAGCTCGTGAGCTTAGCCTAAAAAAAAAAAACCAAACTCGAGCTCGGCTCGTTTACGAAACGAGCTCAGTTTTGCGCTCGAGCTCAGTTCGAGCCAAGCTTTGATCGAGCTCGAGCCGAATAGCTCAATTCGTTTGCAACCCTATTATTGCATAGATGCTACATGGAAAGATTTGCTGTACTGACCCACTTTTCGAAAATAATTGGGAGTCCGACCCACTTTCAAAAATAATTAGCGATCTGATCTAGTTTTGGACACGTCAGTATAAACCGTTATTGAAAATAACAGCATATGTTATATGCTGTTATTTTCAATAACGACATTATTTTAGTTTTTTTAGCATGCCGTTATTTAGAATAATGGCATCAGTATATTTCTCATACGAGCGTGAATCTTCTGACTTTAAAAAAAAAATGTGTTGAAACAACTTATAAATAATGTCGTTATTCTCAAGAACGGCATTCGAATTACTGATGTCGTTATTGGAGATAACGGCATCAGTTATAATAAAATGAATTGTTATCGCTGTTCCAAACAAATGTAACAATTCATTTTATTATAACTGATGCCGTTATTTTCAATAACGTTATTTTCAATAACGACATCAGTAATTCGAATACCGTTCTTGAGGATAAGGAAATTATTTATAAGTTGTTTCAACACTTAGGTTTTTTTTCAAGTCAGAAGATTCACACTCATATAAGAAATATATTGATGTCGTTACTCCAAATAACGGCATGCAAAACAAAATGTAAAATGACAACGGCATATAAATAATCTGTGCCGTTATTTTCAATAACGACTTATGCTGACGTGTCAAGAACTGGGTCAGATCCCTAATTATTTTCGAAAGTGGGTCAGACCCTTAAATATTTTCAAAAAGTGGGTCAGTACGACAAAAAATTCTGCTAGATTTGATTTGACATGGATTACAAAGCTTTCGCTTTTCCCCTATGTTTTGACGGAATTTTTTCCCAAAATGACCCTTTTTGCAAAAGTATTGCCACAAACGACCTGTTTTTTTTTTATTTCCACAAACGCCCTACTCGCTTTTTGAAAAAGCGTGTTTGGTACAAACCCTCGCGCTTTTTCAAAAAGCGAGTCTTGGGTTTCAGAAAATTGGAAACCTAAGACTCGCTTTTCGAAAAAGCGGGATGGTTTGTACTAAACTCGCTTTTTCCAAAAGCGAGTCTTGGGCTTCTTTGCCCAGCAACACTCGCTTTTTGAAAAAGCGGGGGTAATTATACCACACTCGCTTTTTCAAAAAGCGAGTGTCGATTGGGACTTAAACCCCCGCCCCCAAAACAGATCTCACTTCTTCTCTCTATTCTTTCTCTTCCTCTTCGTTCGCGAAACCCTAACCCATCTCTCATCTCAAATTCGTCAAAATACCCTCATATTTTGTTGAATAACCCACAAAATTGCTTTGGACAACTTAAACCCATCTTCCGTTAGAGGTTTAATTTGTTGGAATTTGGGTATACTTCAAAAGGGAAGCAACTTTATTGTGAAGGTATGTTGTTTATTTCCCCATTATTTTGTTAATTTAAATAGGTTTTCTTTATGGGTTGATAATAACTCGATTATTGGTATAAATTAACGTAGGTATGAATTTGGAGATTCCTATTTGGTTATATTTTGGTGGTGAAATAATTCGTGATCCAAAGATTTGTTGTTCTTATAGTCATTTGGATCCGGAAATAGTTTGGGTGCCCCGTACCATCACATTTGAAGAATTAGTTGGGAAAATCTATGAAGTTACTAATTGGGATAGGAATGAATGGAATTTGAAAATTTTAGCTCGATACGCAGCAGGAAGAGGAGATGGTCAGTATTTTATGACAGTGCCCGTACTTACTGATAATGCGCTGAAGTCATTGATTGCTAGGACATTTGATCCCAATTGTGCTTGGTCTGTAGTAGAGTTATATATTCAGCAAATCCGAGTTGTCAATGCCCAGCCACATGATATCCCCAGTGCAAGCTTCATACGGGTAGTACCTACACAGCAGTCGAGGCCTAACCCCGATCAATCATCACAACCAAATCCGATATCCTCACAAGAAAACACCTTCGCCCATGCTCCAATTCCGGATTCTGTAAATGTTGAGCTGCCACGCCAACCTAGCCCGGTTCCTGACTCTGTTCCAAATAACAGCATGTTTGAACTCTTTGAAAATGCAGTCTGTAACAACAGCTTATTAGAAGATGATGAAGAAGATGAAGAAACAGACGATGAAGATGTTGATAGTGGTGACACTGATGACGTAGACGATGATGAAGATGTTGACAGTGGTGCAAATGTAAATCCCACGAACAGCAGTTCTAATGAAGCCAGAGGTACTTATAGCTACGGCAATGTTGACGGTCATGTTACTGAGGAAATGGCTGAAGGTGCTAGAGTAAACCTAGTTCCACAAGAGTCGTCTGGTTCGTCCAATGTAGACGAATTGTACGTTGGACAGGAGTTTATAAGTAAGCAGTCGATTCAACAGGCAGTGAAGTTGTATTCTATCAAAAAACATTGTGAATTTGTAACTTTGAAATCTACACCGTCACTGTACACTGTTAAATGCAAAATGGCACCTAGAAAACGTACCATTGAGGAGATCGTGCAAGGGCCCCCCGGAGTAAGTGATGTTGGCTGCCCTTGGAGATTACGAGCGATGGTTCCAAAAGGCGGGACGAATTTTGTGGTGAAGAAGATAGTTGGGCCACACACTTGTACGAATCCAACGCTGAATCAAGATCACCTTAAAATTGATTACAATATTGTTTGTAATCTGATTGTTGATGTGGTGAAAAAAGATACCTCTTTATCACCGAGGTCAATTATTGAGATTGTTAAAATACAATATAATTATCAGATTTCCTATAAGAAAGCTTGGCGAGCAAAACAAAAAGCCATCGAGAGGTTGTATGGTACCTTCGAAGAAGCATACACAAAGTTACCTGCTCTACTCACAGCAATTCAATCTGCAAATACAGGAACCGTTGTTCACTGGGATAAGTATGGGTCTGGCCCTGGTGAGGAAACATTCAAGGGTGTATTCTGGGCATTTGGTCCTTCAATTCAAGGTTTCAAGTCCTGCAGACCGGTGATCAGTGTTGACGGAACTCACTTGTACGGTAAGTACAAGGGTTGCTTGCTAATTGCTGTTTTCCCAGATGCGAATGATTATTTATTTCCGTTTACATTTGCATTGGTTGATGGAGAGAGTATAAATACGTGGACATGGTTCATGAGTTGCATCCGACATTATGTCACCGATCGCACTGAGTTGTGTGTTATTTCTGATCGTCACGCTGGTATAATGCATGCTATGGAGTTACAAAATGGAGCTTGGAACGAACCAAGTGGGTATCACCGTTATTGTATGCGCCATTTTGCTACAAATTTCTTTACTAAATTTGGTAGCAAGGCATTGAGTAAGAAGGCGAAAATAATAGCGTGTGAACACCAACCCAAAAAGTTCATGGCCAAACTTGCTGAGCTTGAGAACGTAAATGTGGAGGCGGCTAATTGGTTAAAAGAGAAGCCGGTTGAGAAATGGGCACTTTATGCGGATGAAGGTCGCAGATACGGGATAATGACTACGAACTTGTCAGAAGTGTTCAACTCAGTCTTGAAAGGAGTCCGTAGTTTGCCAGTGACAGCGATTGTTGAGACGATCTTCGAACGTCTGAACAATTATTTTACTACTCGTCGACAAGAAGCAAGTCAACTTTTATCCGAAGGGAGGATTTTTTCTCGAAAAGTACATGAACTGCTTGATAGTCGCCGTGAGAGAGCTAACGGACATGGGGTGACAATGTTCCATCATCAACCAGGAATTTTTTCCGTGAGAACGGGTATACGCATGGTGGGTGGAGAAAGGAAGGGTGGGAACTTGCACACTGTGAATTTGGGAACGAAGACGTGCACATGTATGAAATTTTATCTATACCATATCCCATGTTCTCATGTACTGGCGGCTTGTGCATATCGTGCAATAGATCACAAGCATCTCGTTGATAAATTTTACACCGTTGCTTCATTAGCACAAACATACGGTCCAGTGTTTCAGCCTATACTAGATCCAGCATATTGGCCTATTATTGATGGACCAAAACTAGTACCCGATGCCACTTTGCGACGTAAAAGGAAGGGCAGGCCTAGAACTACCAGATTCCGCAATGACATGGATGTGAGAGATAGGTCAAGTCGTGGTACGGGAATGAGATGTTCAAAATGTGGTTTACAAGAACACAATAAGCGACGATGCACTAATAGTGGAACTCAGCAAACTTAGATATTGTGTGCTTGTAATTATTAACTTGAACTTTGTTATTGTACTATATTATGTTGATGCTAACGATGATGTTTTATTTTGGAAATTTCGTTTTTTTTGTTGTTGATGTCCTTGTGTGTTTGTTGCTGTGTGAATTAAATTATCTTAAAAATAAATTTCATTAACATAGGCAAAGACTCGCTTTTTGAGAAAGCGAGTCTAGTGTAAATAATCGCGCTTTCTGAGAAAGCGTGCCTTCGATCTGTAGAAAACCAGAGAATCAAAATTCTCTGGTTTAACAGTCGCTTTTTCAAATCCCGTGGATGAAATTACTAGACTCGCTTTCTCAGAAAGCGAGTCTTGGATCTGCTAGATTAAAAAGATACAGAACGAAGAAAGCGAGTCTAGTGTTAAACATCGCGCTTTCTGAGAAAGCGTGTCTTCGATCTGTAGAAAACCAGAGAATCAAAATTCTCTGGTTTAACAGTCGCTTTTTCAAATCCCGTGGATGAAATTACTAGACTCGCTTTCTCAGAAAGCGAGTCTTGGATCTGCTAGATTAAAAAGATACAGAACGAAGACTCGCTTTCTCAGAAAGCGAGTTTAGTAATACCTATCCCGCTTTCTCAGAAAGCGACTGTTTATGCTGCTTGAATCCCAGAGGCTTCGACAGCTCTGAAATTCCCAAGTTATAGACTCGCTTTCTGAGAAAGCGGGGTCATTTAAGCCAGACTCGCTTTCTCAGAAAGCGAGTCTTGCTCTGTATGAAATAACAGCTTGAAGCCAATAACATCTCCACCATCTCGGTGATACAATTACACGACTTAATCAATCAAGAACACCACAATCCACCATCATCTCCACCATCAATATGACCACAATCCCAACCAAAATCACATTCAATCCATCTATATTCTCAACATCACCACACGCACAAAAACAAAATAGAATGTAGCAACAAAACAAAAAAAGAAGAAAACTTAATCAATCAAGAACACACTACGCACACACCTCATTCTAAAATTCGAATTTCATTCAAAGAACTATTCAAAAGTTATTTACAATATTTGACTAGACAAAATACAACATTCAACTACAAACAGCGCTGATCATGGATCCGGTGTAAAAATCACATTTCGTTTCCTTTGCCTCTTCGCTCGGGGAGATGGAGTCAACTGTGTCACACCCTCTAATGGGTCGCCCTCCTCTTGTTGCTCCTCCTCCTCTACTTGTTCCTCATCAGCTTCTTCAACTATGTTACGATGAGGTGGTTTGCTGGCAGTTTTCTTTATTCGTCTATTGCGTGTATTAGTCCGATGTGCCGGAGTGTTTAAGATTGCATCCAAGGTCGCCCCCTCACCGACAGCATCTGCCTGTGCTCGACAGGACTTCAGCATTTCGCGCGCGAAGTCCTTCACCGCGTCGGCTACGTTACTGCTCAATACCGCTGCACATTTCTTGCCCATACTCCAAGTCTGGGCCATCTACAAAATATAATAAGTCGTTTTTTTGTAGTTAGAGTTCCAAAAAAATAAAAGACTTAAAAATTTCTAAAAAACTTACAATCGTCCGAACAGCCGATGCCTTTGGTTGAAACATCGGCAAATGCATGGAGTGTAAATCTGCCGGTTCTGCTGCCGGTCGACGTATAGGCATCACCACACCGGCTGGAGTCTGCCCTGTCGGAGAGATGTACCGCCTTGTCATCCTCCGATACCAATTCATATAGTTATCGTGGTTTGCTAATTCGAATGGAGGTATGTTGCGGATGATTTCATCAAACCTTTGTAAGTTCCATCTCTCGACATATGTGGAGAAGCTTTCCGCCCAATTGTGACCTGGCGTACGACCCATTCCGGTAATTTTATGGAGATCTGCATTGAAGGGCTCAGCTACTGGTATCAACTGCTGGAGACCAAACTGCCGTAGTACTCTGCTAACAAAATACAACTCGACAGTGCTGAAGTTGATGAGCGGTGCTTTTGTCAGCCAAAGGTCTCGCCTATACAGGGCACTGGGCGGTAATCGTGCTAGACGCTCCTCCGTGTAGGGCATCCATACAACGCAGTTGTCTGCCAACCTGTCCAACTCATCACGGTAGTAGGTCAGGCATCTGTTCGGGTTGGCAGTCCAGGTTAGGTTACCCGACCAGTACACACCTAGAGGAGGAAGCATGTACGGGTCTTCAGGGAGATTGATCCAGCTGGGTGATTGTTTTCTAACTACGGGACGCCCAACATGGATACGCTCCCAGCTCCACACTTGAAGCAAAATCATCGGGCCATTCATCTGCACGGACCCGAGGGCACACAGGCACAAACTCCTGTAGAGGGCTGCTAGGGCGGCACTATCCCAACTATACTGGCCGACTCGTCCAAGGTCGGCAATAAGCGGGAGGTACATGAGGGGGACGGAATGACCGCTTGAGTTAGAGAATAGTACCCCTCCAAAAAGAGTAAGGATGTACGCCCTGCAGTACATCTGGACCTCCTCTTCGGTCGAATCATCTGTCAGTCGGTCTTTAAATTTTTCCTTCAACCACTTCAGACGAATTTGTTTCCCAACTACTGCACCTGTCTCCACTTTGACACCTAGGTATTCTTCTACTAAGTATGCCGCGTCGAAGTCCATGGAGCCGGTCACCGCCTGCCCATCTACCGGAAGGCCTGTGATGACTGAAACGTCCTGCAACGTAACAGTCATCTCCCCAACTGACAAGTGGAAGCTGTGGGTCTCAGGACGCCATCTCTTCAGGAGTGCTGTTAGTAGAGGCCGATCGCACTTGATGCCGCTCATCAGTGCAATACCATATAGACCGCAATCCCGTAGTATTTGGTGAATCCGTGGGTGCATAGGGAGTGGATGCCCCCCACGGAAGGTACACTCTTTCGAATCCCCCTCCCACACATCTTTGGAGCGATGGTGCGACTGACAAGTTAGAAGAGAGGGGTCGAGTGGACCGGGACCAACAAGGGGAACCGTAGATGAAGAAGGGGCAGGCGACGAAGTACCAGCCACATTTTGGTTTGTTGGGACCTGCAAAACAGCATTTACATCAGCAAATAAACATATCAATCAATTATATGACAATGAAACAAATCGAATGCAAAAAAAAAATATAACTTACATTACTTCGTTCGTTGCCACCACGACGACCACCAACACGTCCACTGCGTGGAGGTGGGCCAAAAGATGTACTTGGTCCATCACCACGATTGGCTCTACTACTACTGCCAGCCTCCACACGTCCCTTATTCCGTGGCATTTTTTCACAAAAAAAGAGTATCCTACAATGATGAACGAGCAATCATTATTAACAATACCAAAATTATTTTAGCAATTTAAATAATCACGGAAGCTAAAGAGAATTGAAATGCAAATACAACTCACAAAAAGTCACAAATTATAGGTGGAGATATTACTAAATTACAAAATCTACAACTCACAAAATCTATAGGTGGAGAAATTATGCTAATTTTACTCAAAACATATACAACTCACAAATACAACTCACATATCCTAAATTCAAATAGTTGGTCTGTGAATTGCAGTAAATATATAATTAGAATTGCAGTAAATTTCTCTTGATTACAAATCCCAACTATATACTTAGAATTGCAGTAAATTTCTCCTGATCACAAATCCCAAACTCACAACTCACAAATACAACTCACATATGCACAAATCTACAATTCTTGATTTAAGTAAAATCAAAAATTGAGTTATAGAATCGTTCATATCCCAAATTATACTTTCACAAAATTACATATGCACAATTGTACTTTTACTCACATATGCACATATGCACAAATACTACTCACATATGCACAATTACACTTTTACTCACACATCCCCAAATTCTACACACATTACAAACAAATCGTTCAAATCAGAGATATGGAGTTATATATTCAGCAAATCGTTCACAAATTCTACACACACCACCATATATTACACACAATATATATACAACATTAGAAAAAATTGAGTTCTAGAAATATACCTCAAGCTTCACGCAAGAATTGAACCACCGCAATCACCACAAACCAAAAAGAACCAGCCCCAAATCGCGAGCGTCACCGACCTCCACCCCTTGTTCTTCAATCCCCCGCAATCACCCAAAATTTCGAAAAGAAAACTCAACCACAAGGTGGGCAACTAGCTTGGGATGAGAAAGCGAAGATTTTAGGAGCTAATCGACGGCTATTTTGATGAAATAGGCGAGAAATCGAAGATTGCGAGCGATGGGTTAGGGTTTGAAAAAGCGAGTCTTCGAGAAGATAGAGAGAAGTGAGATCTGTTTTGGGGGCGGGAGTTTAAGTCCCAATCGACACTCGCTTTTTGAAAAAGCGAGTGTGGTATAATTACCCCCGCTTTTTCAAAAAGCGAGTGTTGCTGGGCAAAGAAGCCCAAGACTCGCTTTTGGAAAAAGCGAGTGTGGTACAAACCATCCCGCTTTTTCGAAAAGCGAGTCTTAGGTTTTCAATTTTCTGAAACCTAAGACTCGCTTTTCGAAAAAGCGGGATGGTTTGTACCACACTCGCTTTTTCAAAAAATGAGTAGGGCGTTTGTGGAAATAAAAAAAAAACAGGTCGTTTGTGGCAATACTTTTGCAAAAAGGATCATTTTGGAAAAAAATTCGTTTTGACGAGAAATAAGAGAGGTTGAATTAGCCAATTTCAAAACTTTCTGTACACATAATTTTTACATGAACTTTATTCAAGACACAGATAATTAATTTTTTATTCAAATTATTTTTCCTAGTATTTATATATTCGATATTGAATATAAGAATTTGACTTCATTTACAGAGAAAATATATATTTAGAAGTCAATGTATATCTATCTTTACAAATCAAAACACAAACATGAATCTGCAAACGAAATATCCTGAGAAGTAAAAAATTACTTAAAAAGTAAATTTCATATAATACCATTGAATGTTGAAAAAGACTGATGGTGCAGGTGAATATATATAAGATGAGGTAATATACTTTGTGCTGATACTTCAATGGAGGTGGACTATGTACTTAAAAGGGACATTCCACAATAAAAAGGGCGAAAAATTCGTTGCAAAAGAACATAGCAGATACAAAGTGAATAAATAGTTAATGAAGGGCTGAATAGAAGAGGGGGGGGGGGGGGGGGGGACAATTCTGTATATAACGTTTTTCTCTCCATCTCTACTACTATAATGGGAGAAGGTCTTTATCCATAATCCAACCCGTACAGCGCACGTGCAGGTATTTTTTTTTTTTCCTTTTCATTTTTCCCAATTTTTCTTCACGTGCACAGCACGTGTATAATACTAGTCCTTGATGAAGTGAGAGTTGAAGCGAGAGTTGAAGTGTGGCTTATCCAGAGGTTGTTGAAAGTTCCATTTTGATTAATGAATGATTTAACTCATTGGAAAAGAGAGCTGCCACTCATTTTAGTGTGATATAGCTACAACATGATCACTCTTATCAAAAGAAAAAATAAAGCTACGACATTGTCAGGATATGCTATAATAGTTAGAAAGTTACACCAAACCTATTTTTATTCAGAAAAATAACCGACGTATCAATACCAAAGTAACTTATTATTCATCCTTTCTACTGATAAATAAGTTAAGTTTTTTTAAAAAAATTATAACTGATGCCGCTATTTCAAATAACGGCGTCAGTTATAAAAAAAATTTATAAAAAATTAACTTATTATTCATCTTTTTTTATGAATAAGTTATCTTTTTATAAAAACAATTTATAACTGATGCCGTTATTCCAAATAACGGTATCAGTATTGAGAATACCGTTATTTGAAATAACGGCATTTGTTATAAGGTTTTCACACTTGCAATTTTTTCTTTAAATAGAGACTACAAGCTGTTGAAAAACAAAATAATCTATGCCGTTACTCCAAATAACGGCACGACATTTTTTTTAAAAATAGATGCCGTTATTGGAAAAAAGGGCATGTAAATAATCTATACCGTTTTTTCCAATAACGATTTTTGCTGACGTGTCCAAAATTAGGTCAGCTCGCTAATTATTTTCGAAAGTGGGTCAGAGCGCCAAATATTTTCAAAAAGTGGGTCAGTACGGCAAAAAAAATCCCAAATATTTTCCATTTTACAACACTTATTTCCAAATCATTACCAAGAAAACACTTGTTTCCAAATTATTCATCAAATAGTTGTTAGTGATAAACAAGCGATACACTGATAGGTCTCGGAATATAGTTAGGTCTCGGAATATATGTGCAGGATAGGGGTGGACAACTATTATCCGAACCGACCAATCCGAACCAATCCAATTCGAACTGACCGGTTTTTAACCGAACCAATTGGGAGTTTGGATTGGATCGGTTCTTGATCTTCAATAACCAATTGGACCGGTTCGGTTGTTGGATGAGGCTTTCAAATAACCGATGAAACCGAACCGACCATACCTCTATGTATAAGTCCATAAAAAATATAGTTCTCCTTTAATTTCTTGAATATACAAATAGTCATTTCTCATTTTCCTTGAGATATAAACAGTCTTATTAAATTTCTTTAATACAAACCGATCAGTTGTTCTACCTATGTTTTGGTTCTCCATAATCCTATGTGTTATGTTGTTGAGAAATGCTTGATTTACAGTGTGACCCAACTTAATAGAATCATAAAATTGATGTAACATTTAGTAGTTACTTTAATCAAGTCAAGTAGAAATTATTTTCTAAATCTTTTTTTATTACACCTGAAATTCAATTAGCTATGGTTATTGATGTTTCTTTTATAATAATGAACTAAGATTACAGAAGTATGCAAGTGAAAAAGCAGTTTATCTCACTCATTTAAACGTCATCATCTCAAATAATTAGTGCAAAATTCATTAACAACTTATGGTTTTATGAATCTTCATTTTAAATTCATTTCTGAATAACAAATAGAAAGTTGTTTCTTAAGTTTGATTGAAGTTGATCTTTTAAATTTCAACAAAATTATGAATGATGTTGAAGGTGAAAAATAGCATGCCAAACCGACCATCCAATCCAATCCAAACCGAGCTTAATCGGCTTGGATGGAAACCGATCCAATTAAGGTTCGGATTGGTTGCGGATGAGAAAATTAAAAAACCGATTTTCTTTGGATCGGTGGTGGATGGTCCATATTAGGTCGGCAGGAAGTGCATATTCTTACTAAATTTTCCAATGACCTCTTTCAGCAATTTTGGCTATGCTAGCTATTAACTTTCTCCTATTTTTTCTCTTTAATTGTTACGCAATTTACATGGCCCGCTAAACTAGCTTTGACAAAAACAATCCTCAAATGCCACTATCAATGTATGAATTAAACATAAGCAAGCATCCAACTTTGCCATTTGTCGTCACACACACATTGGCCGACAATGCTTTTGGATATGTGGCCGGCTAGCTGTTTGGACATTATCGCTTGAGCACAATGCTCGCAACTTCACTAACTGGGCTTAATCTTTTCTGAACCTAAACCACCGTGTGATACAGTTATTCCGGAGTTTTGACTCAATTCTATCTAGACTTGCACTCTTTCCCGGTTCATGTCTCTGTTTTTTCCTCTCCTTGACAAACCTTCTCAGTTGTCTCTTGTACATTGTAATTCATTGTTATTCTCAATATTTGTGGAATAACCTGCTTCGTAGGTTGCCTTCATTTATTACAAAAAAACTATAATCTCTAATCTCTAATCTCTAATCTCTAATACTATAATGGGAGAATTGGAGTTGTCATTTGTAGACAATTTGTAATTTGTAGACATTTAATCATCTAATCTCAACCATTCATTTTTAAGTGAGAGTTATATTAACATTTCATTTACCCAGTTGTTGTTAGTTACCATAATACATTTAAAGTTCAAATTTTTTTACGACATAATTATTTATAAAAGTGTCACGTCTACAAAATAAAAGTTTGTCACTATGGATAACTAGTAATTTACACGTACGATGCGCGTCTTTATAAATATATATTTTTTTAAAAAAAATTTGACGTTGTCTGGTATCATGGTTATGACCTCCTTTATATTAATTATGCATGTGCATTTCATGTGTTTGTTGGATTACAATACACGTGTTAGTGTTAGTTTGATGACAAACTCTCTCGTTAAAATAGTAGAGATAGATATTTGTAAAGGGTATGTATGAGTAAAGGGAGGTCTCATGTTCTAGGTCAGGTTACCTCTTATTATTTACTATATATAAATTTTTACAAAAATTAGAATGTGTATCGCACAGGCGGATTACTACTTATTATAAATTTGACCCTCAAATTTAACGCACCAAAAAAAAAAAAAAAATAACCAGTCATATTTAAGAGAAATTAAATATTAACAATGACCCGATGTCATTTCATTTCCCTGATGAGTCCTTGAGGGGGGGGGGGGGATTATGTTTGATTGTCCCTATATCAATCTTTTGTTCGTATATAATCCTCTAAAAAAATTTCACCGAAAAAGCGACTATTTAACAAACAAGAAAATTAAGCTTTTGGATTACCTCATTACAGTGATGCCGCTTGTAAGGGTTTGGCTTGAAATTAAAAAAGTTAAAGCATCGGATAATTAATTGATGATGATGATGATCACGGAGCTGTCAATTTCAAGAGGCCAAACAGTTATTGGGTGAGCATCACTGTAATTTGGAAAGTGATAGTGCACCATGTTGTGAGAAAAGACAGCGTTAATAGTCGGGTTGTTAAAGAATTAGAAAGCTGTGGACCTCAGGTACAAATTGCTTTCACCTGGGGAAAAAAAATCTTAACTCAGTGCATGCTCACCTTATGCAGGATCAGGACCACTTGATGCTGATGGCACATATCCATCTCAGAGCACACTAAGGCCGCATCACAATTTTGTTAGGAATTTGAGGATCTTGTTGAGTTTTTGACACAATCAACACAAACTACCAAGCAAAACTAGATCGCACTAATCACACAAAGCACACAAGAATTGTCCCGGTTGGGACTTTCGCCTTAATCCGGAGAAGGAAGAACCAAGATATTATTCAACTAGAGAAAATACAATAATATTACAATTCTCACCACGACCCTCTCTCAAGCCTAACTGGAACTTGATGTTGCTTACAATGGTCAAACTCTCTCACCCTCTCAGATGAAGTACTCACTTCTTCTATTCGACACTCAATAGAATCATATGGATCTATGAGCCGTTACAATTGTTTATATAGATCTAGAGACAAACACTAAGTTGATATCTTGTTACAATAGTCATTGGATAGTACATAAGAGATAACCCTACGATAAGAGCCACACGATCTAACTTGAAGAGAAAGTTGGGCTTCTCACAAATCTGTCAGACTCAAGCCCGAAACTCATCAGTGCCGCGAACGGTCGACTGTACTAACAAGTTAGTCGACTGTCCTCCTTTCGGAAAGACATCGTGCAGGGGTCGGTCGACCGCACATGAGGTGCGTTCGACAGCAACTTCCTGTGTTGCTGCCGCTGACTGTTTCTCGCCTCCACTCCGTTTCCAATCGTCTCTATCCCTCTATTGTCTTATCATCTTCTTATCCAACATCATATGCAGGACATAAACCCAACAAGTTTGAGATTTGTGTTCATTTCTTTTTAGCAATGGCTAAAGATGTGTATATGTGTGTGCATGGTGGACGAAGAATTTTTGATCGAATAACTCAAGAATAATGTAAAGAAAGAAATTCAAGTACTGAATGGAGTCGAACCAACTAGGATGAGATCGGTTGAGTAGAGTCTATAGAGTGTTGACGATAAAATCCAGACTTAATCTTGCCATTATCTCCTAGGTTGTTGTAACAATATTCTAGTTGTTAATATCTTTAGTTAGGATAATGATTTCTTTGTTATTCTATCTTATCTCTTAAACTAAGTTTGTTAAGCTGAGACTATCTTCGAGCTTTCCTTGTATTATATATACTTGTACTACTCATTAATGAAAACATAACTTTTCCAAAACCTTCTCATGGTATCAGAGCAGGCTTGATCCTCGTCAATATATATATATATATATATATATATATATATATATATATATATATCAAGCATACTAATCGCCTACCATGTCTTTCCCTCACACCACCAACAACTTCCGCCCCCACTCAAACCATAAGACCATTCACTCCAACTCCAAATGTCCGAACCAAACTGGATCTTGTGGCTACCAAGGCAAATGCCAATTGTGCGACACAACCGGGCATTCACTCCATTTATGCTCCATCTTTCAGGAGAAATACCCCGCTATTTGCCCACCGCCTCGCCCCACCTGCAACCAATCGCAGCCCCAAGCGCATGTAGTCATTGCATCTGCCTCCTCCCTCCCTCTCCTTGGCCCTTGGACACCGGCGCATCTCACCATGTTACTCATGACCTAGCAAACTTATCCCTCCATCACCCCTACGATGGCACTGAAGAGATTGTCATTGGAGACGACACAGGTATTCCTATCACTCATACTGGTTCACTTTTCTTTCCTACTTCCTCTTCCAAATCTTTGTTCTTGTCTAATGTTATATGTGCACCCACTATGACACGTAATATTATTTCCATTTTACAATTTTGCTCAGACAATAATCTCATCATTGAATTCACTTGTAATTCTTTTGTTGTGAAAGATCGTCTCACGGGGGCATAACTCATTCAGGGTCCAACTAGGCGCGACATTTATGAATGGCCATCTTCTGTACCTATTCTATCTTTTTCTAGTGCCAAAGCATCGGCAATAGATTGGCATCATCGTCTTGGCCATCCCTCTTTATCCATATTCAAAAGTTTAGTTTCAAATTTTAGGCTTGATGTTTCTAGCGATCTCTCCTTTAATTTCAATTCATGTCAATGTAATAAGAGTCATAAGCTCGCATTTAGTCAATCAACCTTGATATCAAATGCTCTTCTTGATCTTATTTACACTGATATATGGACTTCTCCATTATACTCTATTGATGGTTACAAATATTAAGAAATTTTTGTTGATCACTTCACAAAGTACATTTGGTGCTGTCCTCTCAAAAACAAATCTGATACAAAAGCAGTGTTTATTAGATTCAAAGCTTTAGTGGAAAAATATTTTGAGAAAAATATCAAAGTTATATATTCCGACAATGGGGGGAATATCAACACTTAGCAACTTTTCTAACGAATGATGGTGTTTCCCATCTCACTTCTCCACCCCATTCTCCTGAACATAATGGATATGCCGAAAGAAGGCATCGCCACATCGTTGAAACGAGCTTATCTCTTTTTGCCCACGCTCAACTTCCTCTCGAGTTTTGGTATCATGCCTTTGCCACAGCCGCCTATCTTATCAATAGGCTTCTCACACCCACTCTCTCAAACTCATCTCCCTATCATTGTCTCTTTGGTACTTCTCCTAACTATCTCAAGTTAAGAAGCTTCGGTTGTCTGTGTTATCTTTGGTTACGACCTTATGCCACACACAAATTGGATCCAAAGTCCATTCCTTGTATCTTCATTGGGTATTCTAAGACTCAAAGTGCTTATCATTGTCTTGATCCCACCACCCACAAAGTCTACACGTCTAGGCACGTTCGGTTTATAGAAACCGAATTTTCTTATACTCGTCTTAGCACCCGCACTCATCTTATCCCTATACCCAATCCGGACCATTGGTGTCCCTTGTCGTTGCCCATAATTCAGCCATTACCGGTTCATAATTCCCTGGACAATGACAATAGCCTAGCCTCATCTTCTACGGAGCAGCAGCCCACTGCCCAACCTGTCAATACACCCCAGTCCAGCAATCCATCTCTTCCAACTATTCTACCACCCTCTCCACCTCCTCCTCCACCTTCCGGCATTGTCACTCGCTCCAAAAATAACATTCACAAGACCAACTCTAACTACAACCATCATACCACCGTACAATCTAAACCAACCGAACCTACTACCGTAGCTCAAGCTCTTAAAGATCCTCTTTGGCAGCAAGCAATGATTGCTGAGATCACGGCATTACATAAGCTTGGTACTTGGGACTTGGTGTCTCCCGAAAATAGTCGTAACCTTGTCAAATGTATATGAGTATTTCGTATCAAATACAAACCTGATGGGAGTGTAGAACGTTATCGTGCTCGTCTTGTTGCAGAAGGATTCCAACAACGCCCTAGTATTGATTATACGCAAACCTTCAGTCCGGTTGTAAAACCGGTCACCATTCGTACTTTTCTTAACCTTGCAATTATAAACAAATGGCATCTTCGGCAACTTGATATTAATAATGCATTTCTTTATGGCACACTCCATGATGAGGTATATATGTCACAACCCCCTCGTTTTTTGGATGCCGCCTTTCCTACTCATGTTTGCAAATTGCGCAAGGCAATTTACAGGCTCAAGCAGGCACCTCGAGCATGGTACACAGAGCTAGCCAACTTTCTTCTTGGTTTGGGTTTCAATCAATCGGTTGTTGATGCTTCATTATTTATCATGCATCATTCCACTTCACCTACTTATCTTATTGTGTATGCTGATGATATTATAGTAACTGGTCCTAATGCTACTACCTAAATGCTTTCATTAAAAAGTTGGCTAGCAGGTTCTCCTTGAAAGACCTTGGTACACTCTCTTATTTCTTGGGAGTAGAAGTCACGCCTATTTCTCATGGTCTCTTCCTCAGTCAAAAGAAGTATGTTGTTGATCTTCTTGAGCGCATGCATATGCACTATGCAAAGCAAGTTTCGACTCTCATGGTGGTCAACAATGCTTTAACTCTCACTTCTGGCGAATTACTTGACACTCCTACAAATCAAAGAGCAGCAGTTGGGGGACTCCAATACCTAACACTCACTCGTCCCGATGTTGCATTTGTGGTAAATAAGTAATCTCAGTTCATGCACAAGCCAAAAAGTACTCATTGGGATGCTCTCAAACGGCTCCTTCGATACTTGTGTGGCACTCTCGACATAGGCTTCACAATTTTTAGTCACTCGTCACTCAATCTTCATGCTTTCTCAGACGTCGATTGGGCCGGAAACAATGATGACTACACTTTTACAATGGGTCACATAGTCTTTCTTGGTCGCACCCCAATTACTTGGAGCTCCAAGAAGCAAAAGTCTCTAGCACAGTCATCTACAGAAGCTGAGTACAAGGTTGTTGCCTTTACCATTGCCGAACTCATGTGGGTTCAAAATCTCCTTGGAGAACTTGGAATTCAGCTCACTCGTACTCCGGTCATTTATTGTAACAACTTAGGTGCCACGCATCTTAGTGCTAATCCGGTTTTCCATTCCCGCATGAAGCATATTGCACTTGCTTATTACTTCATTCGTAAACAAGTTCGAAATGGTACTCTTCGTATCACTCATGTCCCAACGGGTGACCAACTAGAAGATTTTCTTACGAAGCCGTTTGCTCGATCTCGGTTGGAAATGTTCATATCCAAGATTGGCTTATCCGATCGGACGTCCAACTTGCGGGGGCATGTTGAAGATAAAGCCAAGACTTAGTCTTACCATTATCTCCTAGGTTGTTGTAACAATATTCTAGCTGTTAATATATTTAGTTAGGATATTGATTTTTTTGGTATTCTACCTTATCTCTTAAACTAAATTTGTTAAGCTGAGACTATCTTTCAGCTTTCCTTATATTATATATACTTGTACTAATTAATGAAAACATAACTTTTCCAAAACCTTCTCACAGAGAAGGTGAACTGAGGTTCAATCTCGACAAATAGGGCTAACAATAAGTTTACATATTCAAAACATAAAAATATCAAAAAGGAAAAAAAAAAATTTTAAAAATAATAATAATAAGTAATGCTTCATCCACTACCATTTTCTTCATTATCTTAGGTGACACACTTCTATTGAAGGATTTTCTCACCTACTCTATCTTGCTCTATCTATTGAAGTATGCCAACTAAGATAGTGGAAAAAAATATATATAGTGATATTGGTATCTCAACCCTGAGATTTGAGCATTGATTAGCTCTGGATGTTGAACTGAAATCAGGCTTTGGTGGGTAGGTATATGTGAAGATTATGATAGTATCATAGTACGATATGCATCAAAAGGGATAGAATTGGGGGGAAATCGTACCTAACTGCACATATGATATGATATAGGATTGGATTGCAACTTTAATTATTAACTTTGAATTTGGTTCGACATAAACAACTTTGTTTGCACTGTACATTACGCTTTTAGTGCATATGACACAGATCAGTGACTGAATCCATATATATGACTTATAAGAGCATCCACTATTGATTTCTAAACAGTCAAAAGTTAGCATTTGAGTTGAAAAATTACCCCCACTATTATTTGCTAAAATTCCAAAATTTAGAATACAAGTGATCGGCGCTAAAGATAGCAGTTGCAACACAGAAATGCTAAATATAGAAGACAAAAGAAGATGACCGTTTGAGAGGGGGAAATCTTGAAAAGATGACGGACGGAAGAAAATGCTTCGTCCGTCGATTTTTTGGAATTAAAAATTGAAAACAGAAAACATGAGAGACGGATGAAGAAGCTCCGTCTCTCATCTTTTTTTTTCCTTTAAAAAAAAATTTAATTACTCATTTACCCCTTAATTTATATAGGCTTAGATGAAGGGAATATACAAATTAGTAATTTATATATTCCAGTTTTCCTTTTAAAAAAAATAGTATACCAGACGAATGAAGATCCTCCGTCTGGATGGTTTTTTGTTTTTTTTCGTTGCAACAAATTTATAAAAAAAGATTCTTCCCTCAGACAGATGAAGAAGCGTCCAGGGTTTTCTGAATTTAAAAAAATAAAAATCCGAACGGAGATTCATCCTCTGTCCTTGCATTTTTTAATTAAAAAAAAAATTTGTGTTGGATGGAGGAAGATCATATGTCCTATTATTTTATTTTTTTCGTTCTTGCATATTTAACAATAATATTTTTTTCATTCTTGCATATTTAACAATAACGATTGCAACACTCTTCAATCATTTCTAAATCCTAAATGCTAAAAATAAAAATTTTAGAGGAAACGATGGTGGATGCTCTAAGGACCAAAAGTAAGAAAGTATCATAGAAAATCGAAACTCTAATCAAATCAAATTTCCACTGCATTACTACCTTATTACCTTATTTTAAACTTATTAGAGATATTAGATTAGATTAGATTAGATTAGTATTAATTTAGTCACATACGAGCAAAACACGTGTATGTAATAAAGTCATATATATAGAGAGAGTAATGTTCTGTTGTGCACTAGGCCTCCGTGTGCACTCGTGTACATTCGGTCTTCCCGCCTTCGTATCGACAATTCAAACCGTTCACATTGATCTACACGTCTAAATTAGTCTAAATCTGTAAAATCGAATTATTTGAAAATTATTTGCCCATCCATCATGTGACTAAAAAAACAACGATTTTCAACCATACAAAGTTGTAACTAGGGATGCTTTCGGATCGGATACGGATCGGATATTGGCTATACCAACATCCGTATTCGCAATCCAAAGACGGATTCGGATACGGATACGAATATGATTCGGAAAATAAAAATCATATCCGTATCCGCAATTTTTGGATACGAATGCGAATCGGATACGGTCTACTGGATAACGGATACGAATTCGGATAACAAATTAATATAAAATTTTTGCTATTTATTTTTCTTAACTAGTACTTATACATGTATATCACTGAATTGTGGATATCGATTTTCATATCTAATAACAAAATAGAAATCAACAGAACAAAAAAGGAGAATGAAAATTTATTTCAAATATATACAACTCTTATAAAAAAATGAATATAATACGCACTTACTTGTCTATGTTGCAATATTGGTTTGAAACTGACTCTTTAACTTCTTTTACCAGGATGATGTGGCGTCATTGAAAAAGACAGCACTTGGGAAGAACTGCAGTAATGGAGAAAAGTTAACAATGACAATGTATAAATTATTTCTTCATTCTTAAAAAAATAGCAGAATTTGTACTTGTATATAAATTTGGCTCAATGCCTCAACTGTTACAAGAAATTATTATACTAAGCAACTTACCATTATTTCTCTTTCTGTATCTTTGCCTTTTTATAATAAATCTTCACGAGCAATTGCCTATGCTATTCAGTTTGGTTATGTATTTTGGATGTTTATTAGTCAATGTTGTGAATATCTTCATCTTGGCCAAGATTTGTGATGCTATTTGGAAGTTCAAGTTATGACCAGTGCCGACTGCGGTAAGCATTAGAAGGTCGTACATCAATAATTAGACAGAATACAATCAGGTGCTTATTCCACTTGCAGAAATGTTCCATTATTCGGTGGTTCCTTACAACAATAATAGTTAATACAGTTCATGTTGGTTGCTAACATGGTTTGCATGAAACTTAAATTTGTATTTTTATTGTGTAGTTTGGTATGACACTGATTAATGTTGCATTCTTAATGTTCCTTTATGTTGCATTTGTTTGGTTATATGATTAATAGAGCCAAGATATATTGCAGCTTTCCAGTTGGTTGCTACTGATTGTAGACAAGCCAAATTTCAGAAACCACTACATGAAAGCAAATTATAAACTGGAAGGTCTAATGCAATTTTTTGCAACCACATCTAGATGTATTGATGCATAAAGAATACCGGGTGCATCATTGTTTCATTCATGTTGAATGACTCACAATGTGAAATTAATTACAAGTTCAAAATCTCTAGTAGTGAAGAAAATCAACATATTGTACTGATGCGGTTTATTTCTGAGAGACGTGTGGATGCACCAGGTGTGAGTTCGGACTCGATTTGTATTGAAGGAGAAAGCTGCTTGTCAGACGACCCTCGGAGTGACCTGGCGGCTCCTGCGACTGGCTCGGATTGCGGTGTATGCTTCAGCCCAGAACAGAGGGTTCGGATCCGAGGTCTTGTGTACCTGCAGACGGTCCTGAAACACCGGGGTTTATCCCGGTGGCGGACCCTCCGACGATCTAGTCAGTCTCTGTGAGAGAGTAGCAATAACTAGGTAAATTTAAGTGGTCAAAGATTGATTACCTCTAAAGGTGGGTGAGGGTCTAGTATTTATTGAGAATTCTCACCGGGTTTGGATCCGCTTGGGGGCCGGGTCTAAACCCGAAAGCCCATGGGCCTGACGTGGCAGAAGGCCCAGAGGGTTTAGGGCTGACATGGCAGTACCAGGAGTGGTATAGGGCTGACGCGGCAAAGCCCTTGGTGGTATTTGGAGCTGACATGGCAGATCATGGGGCTTCTGTGCTTCCGGGAGGATCTGGTGGCCCAGGCTGTGCCAGGTCATCCTCATTCTATACCAGGAGGGACGGACGGCCCGGAGGGCTGTCGTGGATCGGAGGTCAAGGGCCATCGCTGCTCATCGGATACGAGGAGACCAGATCTATGGGGATGAACTTGAGGTTCGGCGCTGACTCTGCAGTGGGTCGAAGCCGAACTAGATTGCTGTTTCTACCAATTTTTGAGTGAGAGTTGTATTGGGCCCTGGTTGGGCCCCAAGCCATTTTTACCCTACCACACAAGCCCCCCACTCCTGCGGGGGTGCGGGAGCTAGCCGTGGAGGAGTGTTTACGGTTGTAGAAATGGGATGGCGAGCCACTGGGCCTTCATGAGGGGGTTGTCCTGATTGTTTTTAGAGCGATCCTCGAGCCGGCGAGAGTCTATGGGTCGGCAGGGGTGATGGCGGAATGTCTGAGACTTCCTGAGAAAAGTGCCCTGGTGCTCGACCGAACCTCGAGATGACGAGGGATTATGTGTCGGCAAGGGTGATGGCGAGCCGTTGTTTCTTCCTGAGAAGAGTACCCTGGTGCTCGACCGAACCTCGAGAAGACGAGGGATTATGTGTCGGCAAGGGTGATGGCGAGCCGGTGTTTCTTCCTGAGAAGAAGGCCCTGGTGCTCGACCGAACCTCGAGATGACGAGGGATTATGTGTCGGCAAGGGTGATGGCGAGCCATTGTTTCTTCCTGAGAAGAGTACCCTGGTGCTCGACCGAACCTTGAGAAGACGAGGGATTATGTGTCGGCAAGGGTGATGGCGAGCCGGTGTTTCTTCCTGAGAAGAAGGCCCTGGTGCTCGACCGAACCTCGAGATGACGAGGGATTACGTGTCGGCAAGGGTGATGGCGAGCCGTTGTTTCTTCCTGAGAAGAGTACCCTGGTACTCGACCGAACCTCGAGATGTCGAGGGATTATGTGTCGGCAAGGGTGATGGAGAGCCGGTGTTTCTTCCTGAGAAGAAGGCCCTGGTGCTCGACCGAACCTCGAGATGACGAGGGATTACGTGTCGGCAAGGGCGATGGCGAGCCGTTGTTTCTTTCTGAGAAGAGTACCCTGGTGCTCGACCGAACCTCTAGATGACGAGGAATTATGTGTCGGCAAGGGTGATGGCAAGCCGGTGTTTCTTCCTGAGAAGAGGGCCCTGGTGCTCGACCAAACCTCGAGACGACGAGGGATTACGTGTCGGCAAGGGTGATGGCGAGCCGTTGTTTCTTCCTGAGAAGAGTACCCTGGTGCTCGACCGAACCTCGAGATGACGAGGGATTATGTGTCGGCAAGGGTGATGGCAAGCCGGTGTTACTCCTTGAGAAGGTTTGAGCAGCGTGGTCCGTCGTCTTTGCGGAGTATTGAAGGCGCTTCCGGGATCTGTGCGATGTTCCAATTTTCTAGGGGCATTAAATGGCGCCGCCTAATGAATGCAGGTGGCACATGGGCTTCCGTCGATTGGCTTTCCCAATGTCATAATGGCTGGTCCATGGGGGAGGCTATAAGTACCTCTCCCCCCCAGCAGGTTTGATCGCAGCAAGGGTGGTCCAATGGCCACCAGAGGTGTTCGCTTCGGCGGACGTCTCTTTTTGAAAAATTTTGTAGCGCTAAGGGGCCTTACATCGGTGGTGACCCTGCCGTCCGGATCCTTTTTCGGGTCAGACGACCCTCACACGGTTGTTTGGCCCGAGAGAGATCAGGACGGGAGGGGTACCCACCGTATTCTAGATCTGAGGCTGAAGAGCCTCGGATATGCGGGTCGATCTGCTTTCTGTTAGGGCTCTAGGCGATGGTGGCTTTCCTCCCACCCACGAACAATTCGGGGTTTTGGCTGATGAGGCCGTAAATCCCGAGCTGTTCGCGGGTGAGAGGGGAGTCGACCGAGACCTGGAGCCCGCGGCGCAGGCGATGGTGGCTTTCCTGCCACCCGGGAACGATTTGGGGTTTTCGGCTGTCGAGGCTGTAAGCCCCAAGTTGTTCGCGGGTGAGAGGGGAGCCGACCGAACCCTGTAGCCTTAAATCTTTAAAAAGAAAATTTTTCCGCCGAGCATTTCATCCGTCCCGACCCCTGTGTCTGGCTGCCAGCCTGGCACTGGATGACGTCAGCAGCCCACGTTTCGAGGACGTGGCACGGTTTTCCAGGCTGCCGCTACACGTCAATCGGTGAACAGTAATTGCGGAAATCGAGGAGTCGTTTTTGTCCTCTATAAATGCTCCCCCCTCTCCTCCTATCGTCCACTTCTTACTCGCTTCTTTCTCTTTCAAAAATTCTCCCCACACTTCAGTGCTCGCCCCTACCGTTTGCTGTACCAGGCTCGTTCTTCCGAAGCGACCCCAGGTTTGTTGGTAAGTTTGTTTAGTTTAGGCACAGATGGATAGGGCTCAGTCTGGCTCGTCAGCGTCGACGTCTGGGGGGGACGTAAAGCCCGTCTCTGAATCGACTTCGTGGGAGGAGTCTGATCTCGAGGGGGAGTCTGTAGGCGAGGATCAGCCAGTGTATGATGTGAAGCCGCTACGGTCTCGGAGGCTTTTTGTTGTGGAGAGTAGCGATTCTGAGGAGGGGGCGGTAGTTCCGCCGAAGTCCAGATTCTGGGGTTGGTTCCTGAAGAGGAGGGTGGCCCCAAAGGGGGTGAAGCCGAAGGGGTTCCGAAGGAGGTCAGGGCGTGGGCTCGAGTTCCCTGCCGACCGGTCTGGGGCGATTATCTACCCCCTCGCCGGAACGAACCAAGAAGAAGAAGAGGGCTCCGAAGAAGAAGGGGTCGAGGATTGGGGGCTCTAGCCAGGCACCTGTACAGCCTAAGGCATTCCGTTGTTACCCTGACAATATTTCTGAAAAGGAGGTGTTTGGGGTCCAACCGTCGTCGCCGAGCCGGAAGAGGGTGATAATGGACACACTTCCGACCGTTCTGGAGACAGGTAACTTGGAGGCTTTGCGGCTGGCGTACCACATAGGGTCCAGTTACGAGCTCATGTTGCCGAGCTCCACTCTTCGGCCGACCGACCCCCTGCCGGATTGGTATTGCGTCTTCCCCGTGGATGCCTTTATCTCCGGCCTGAGGCTGCCAGTTCACCCGTTTGTTCGCGAGGTGCTGAACTGGGCGTCCTTGGCGCCGATGCAGTATGGGCCCAACTCTTGGAAGCAGATCATCTGCTTCGTGTTGATGTGCGAGGAGCAGAGGGTACCTCTACGGCTAAATGTCTTCCGAGCAATGTTGACGATTAGCTCGGCGGCTGATGAACACAAGATTATTCACATTTTAGAGCATTAATCTTAATATAATTGCACATGTAAAAGCTCTATATGTGGTATTTAACTCTTATTTTCTCTTTTCAATAGGAAATAACCAAAAGCAGCAAAACGAAGCAGATTCCAGACGAATACAGACTGAGAAATAATATACAGGGAACTGCAGAAGCAACAGTCGACTGGCTCTTCAGCAGTCGACCAGACAGAGAGTTTGCTAAGCTTCGGTACAGTCGACTTCCCCAAACACCAGTCGACTTGACCGAGAAATCGTGAAGCCACAGATGCTCAGATACCAGTCGACTTACATACAGAGGCAGTCGACTGATAGGCGACGGAGTAAACAGATAAGATATTCGAAGATTCATCCAAATCTAATTTCAAATCTATCTGAAATCAAATCTAGAGACTGGGGATTTCCAAGAGCACGTGGTTAACAGATAAGGAAGGAAAGAAGAAAAGAGAAAGAAATAAATCATCAAATCAAACAAAGAAGGATTTTCCTGAAAAAGTGCAAAACCCTAATTCTCAGCCGTGTTCTATAAATATCAGAAAGAAAGCATCAACAGGAAACTCTCTCTCGGTTGGCACTCTTCCAGGTTCCAAAATCACCGAATCACAAGGGTTCTGAGCATTCAAGTCATCAACAAGGGTATCATTCTATCAGCATCGAGAAAGGAGAGAGGAGATCCAGTATTCGAAGGCAGCCGACTGTGTGACAGCCAGTCGACCTTATTGCCGGACTTCATTAGTTTATTTCTTCTCCTTCTATTCTTTTATGTTGACTATGTATTCAAACTTGCTGATTAATAAAAATATTATTATGTGGAACTAATTTCATAGTTGGGTAGATTGAAGCCGTAGTTATGTAGTACTATGTTCTTCTGAATTCTTCTATTTTACTTATTGATTGAATCTAGTTGAATTGATATAGGTTTGTGATAACCAAACTTGTTCTCGAAGTCTGAGAGCAGTTGACTGAGGTGAGAGCCAGTCGACTGACAAACAGAACTTGAGAATATCAAGTTTGCATTATCATCTATCTGAATCTGTTATATGAGCATATTGAGACGACCCGTATCTCGTGCCCGTAATTGTAACAAAGGAATCTTTAGGGGTTCCTGGTTCAATCAACTTAAGGGATCTAGATCTGATACCAATTTCTAGAACCTTGAGTGTTCGTTCGTTTCCACTGATCTTATGTTTTCTTTAAGTGCAACTTAGTAGATACCATGCTAAAACACTTAATGAAAGAAACGAATTAGAGTAGATACCATGCCTAATTCTTGGCTTAGGGAAACAGTACTTTAAGGAGTAGATACCATGCCCTTGAAGTGAACAAACATGAGTAATAAGAAGAAGTCCAGAATGTGACTTAGCATTACTGACTATAGGTGGAGATCTAAACCCAACTACTTTATAAATATTTGTGATTCAACACTTCTTCCTTTAGTTTTAATCTTTTTATTTCTTTTAGACTTTCAAAACAACTCTTAATGATTTTTATTCTTTTTATTGATTGGTAAGTTAAAGTCTACAATCTCTGTGGGATCGACCCTTGCTATTGCTACGCTTTTCTAAACGATTCGTGCACTTGTGAGGTTTATAATTTGTGTCTAGTTTATCTATATATTTAGGTACCTAGATTTGCACAACAAGTTTTTGGCGCCGTTGCCGGGGATTGTTTAGTATTTTAACTTACAAATCAGTAAAATCTTTTTCTTTTTATTTTATTTTATTTCTTCTTCTTCTTTTATAACATTTTCTTTCAGGTTACATTCTGCACAGGCAGACCAGTCGACTGTTACAAGGATCAGTCGACTGTCCAGAGGATTTTTCCAAAGAGCAACAATGGGTGAAAATTTTTTAAACCGAGTACCAATGCAAGACAAATTCATTCCTAAGAATATTGAGAACCCTTCTTGCATAGCTTTTCAACCCAAAGTCACAGGGAATATGCATCTATCACCTCAATTACTCAGCATGGTGCCCCACTTCTTTGGTAGAACAGACGAAGATCCGCATCTACATTTACAAGACTTATTTGATCTTTGCAGGACACAAAGCATCCAAGGGCTTACCTCTGAACAAATCAGGTTAATCTTGTTTCCTTTTTCTCTAAAACTTAATGCTAAGTTATGGTATAATTCTTTGGAACCAGGATCAATTAATTCATGGGAGCAATTGGCAACAAAATTCTTGAAAGAGTTCTTTCCAGCCCAGAAAACCAGACAACTAAAAAGGGAGATTCTACTTTTCCAACAAAAAGATGGCGATTTGTTTTTCGAGGCGTGGAAGGATTTCAAAAACAAGCTTTTCAAGTGTCCTTTGCACAACATACCTAAGGATGATCAGGTACAATCATTTTATGAGGGTTTAAATTACACTAACAAAGCAATTGTTGATTCAGCATGCAATGGAATGTTGATGAGGAAGAGTGCTGAGGAGGCCATAGATCTATTTGAAGAACTCAGCGAGAACTCACAACAATTCTCAACAAGGAGGATCATCTCAAGAAAACAGGGAGTACACGAAATTTCTCATAATAATAACATGCAATTAGAAATGGAAACCATGAACAAAAAGATTGATATGCTTGTAAATTCAACGTTGGGTGGCGTAAAAAACCAACCAAAAGAAATTTGTGCAAATTGTTTTCAATCTAACCATACAACTAATTCATGTCCCATGTTTTCTTTCGCAGATCAGGAGCACACAAACTACGAAGAACAGGGAATGTACCCGCCCCAGAACAATTTTTTTTCAAACACGTATGACCCAGGGTGGCAAAACCATCAAGACAATCAATTCGCACCAGGGCATACGCAGCAGTTCCAAGGTGGGAATGGGTATGATAAGCCAGCACAAGAACAGACGAAGTTGGATTTCGAATCCACCATTCTTCAATTACTCCAATAGCAACAGCAAACAAGCAATCAACAAGGACAGGCCATTCAAAAATTGGAAATTCAAATTGGGCAAATTGCTACGGAGTTAAGTGGAAGAAAGGCAGGAGAATTCCCCTCACAAACCATACCTAACCCTGGAGGACAAGAACAGCTCCAATCAAGGACAATACTAGAGGAAGAGATTGAATTTACAATGTTTGATGCACCACAATTTCCACACGATGATCATGAATGTTATAATATTGATGTGGTTCAGGAGAGTTGTGACCAAACACTTCAGGAACATAGTGTTGATCCATTACCAGCAACAATTGCACACCCTCCACTACTATCACACGTTGAAATGGAATACGATGACTGGATGATTGCAGAGACAGTACATCACCTTGAACCTCCAACATCATATTCAGGTAAGCTTGCACCTGCATTTAAAAATTTTGTGTCTGATAACATTTGTGTTTTCCCAGACCAGCCGACTGATGAACAGGATAAGTCGACTGGTGAACATAACAAGTCGACTGGTGAATGGAATAAGTCGACTGCTACAAGGTCACCAGATGTGGAGCTGAAGCCATTACATGAATATTTGGGGAACAACCAGACAGTACCTGTGACAGTTGCTGCAAATTTCAAGATGAACGAAGAAGCAAGGCTGCAGGGAGTCTTGCAAAAGCACAATGGTGCATTAAGATGGACCATTGCTGATAAACTAATGTCAAGATGGTACGGTCCATAAATTGTTGCACAGGTTTCCCCCACATGGAGCGTTGGCGAAAAATCAACGTTCAAGGTGAATGGGCAGAGGGGGAAATCTTATAATAAGATGAGTTTTGAGCCGCGAGCCATTCAATACATTGCATAAACTCATCAAGTCTAGCTGAAGACAGAAAACACAGCGCTTATTGGGAGGCAACCCAATTTTTCAAGGGAGTTTCTACACTTTCCCTTTATTTTCTTTCAGTTATTCATTATTCTTTTTCTTTGAGTAATTATTTATTTTTCTCTCCTTACTAGATGTGACATATGCCTATTTTTAAATTTTCTTTCGAACATTGAGGACAATGTTCCATCTAAGTTTGGGGGTATTAGGGGTATTAGAGTCTTTTGAATTTTTTTAGGATAAACAATTTCTTATAAAGTAAGAAGAAGGATACTTATTTACTTTAGGATTGTTGAGTTTCATAACTTCCATACAAAATTATATGAGCCATGCAATTATACATAATAAACAAATGTGATGCTTTTTCTGGTAATTATTCCCTTTAGATCTAGTCCTAAATTGAGTTTAAGTAAATAGAGTGATAAAATATATATATATATATATATATATATATATATATATATATATATATATATATATATATATATACACTTGAATAAAGTCAATCTACTCTAATGTTTTGAGTGCTTAGTAACTAGGGGTATTCATCACCAATGTTTACCTTTACGTCAAACGGCAACTTGAAATATGAGTATGCAAAGCACTTTAGAGTTTGTGACTCGCTGAGTAACCGGGTGGATTCATCACAAATGTTTCGCATTCGCGTAAAAAGGCAAGTGACAACTCTAGAGAAGCGACTAACACTACAAGAAATTTGCCATATACCAACGGATATCTATAGTGACGGATCACTAAAACCGTGGGTATAGGCATCATATACCTACAGACATATAGTAAACTGTGGGTATAGTCCAAAATTTATTTCCCCCCAACTTTTTCATTTTCCCTCTCCTCCCAAAATATTTCATTTATCCCTAACTCCTAAATCCCTCACCAAATCCAATCTCTAAATCATCCTCCTCCTCCTCCCGAGTCCGCGTCGCCCTCCTCCCGCCGCCGTCGCCCTCACTTAAAGGAAGAAGACGATCTTTCCCCCGCATCCTCCTCTTCTTCCTCGGCGTCGATCTCGACGAGATCTTCCCCGCATCCGCCGCCGCCGCCTCCTCCTCCGCAGCTGGCGCAATTGGAGAGCTTTCAATTGTCAAGTATGGAGAAGACAAGGATATCCCAACCGTTGCCTTCCTCCACCTCTCCAACTTGCTCATTTTTGTTCTTGGTTTGCTTTCTCTCATCCGTCTACTCTTTTTTTTTTTAAGTTTTAGTTTTGCATTATCTTGTAGCTATTCACCCACCTCATTCACGAAACTGACATTTATTTCAATTATCATCAAATATTGATCAAATTATCATTCACGAGTTTTTTTAAAAGTTTTTTTTTATTGTTTAATTATCATCAAATATTGATCTAGTTCTGTTACCAAAATTTTGAGGATGCCACGCCTTACTCCAAGATCTCTAAAGTTGTTGGTACCAAAATTTGCGCTCCATACATCCTTCCAAAACTTGATATCCTTGCATATAACCAACCGACATTTATATTTTTAGCAATATGACAATTGTTTTCCTGTTTCTTCTTTATGTAGGCAAGGCAAATTTCAGGTTTCTTTTCGTATAATCATCAATACCAGTACACACTAACGGATCCTTTTGTTCCATACATTCGCGAATGCGCAGAAATTAGAAGAGATTTATGTTTCTGATCCATCGATATATGAATGTAAAGCTGCTTTCCCTTTTTGAAGGTATACACATTTGATACATTCAGCATAATCATATACGGAAGAAGATATTTTGCTTACTCTTTATTGCTTTGTTTATGTTCATTCAATGTGCTAAATCATTTTGATCGGTTTGGGCCCAAGTGTGGTTTCCGGATATCCACATATGGTCTCTTCTGGATCAGGCATTCTATAACTCAATCTATGACAGTGTCAAGCTTTACCCATGTGTGCTTTGGCATCGAATCGGTATATGATATGCCCCAATTCATTCTATAGACATATTTCCTTTATTGTTCTACAATTCAGTCAGTAACTTCATTTTGTTATGGATTCCAGAAAGCATGAAGAAGCACTCGCAGAAAAACCGTTCTTGTCATGCAAATGGGTTATATTTTGTGAATTAAAAGGCTTACATTATTTTGCAGGTTAGACAAAAGATTCGGAAGGCAAAATTAGAGCTGATAGTCGAGCTTCGGAGATCTTCCAACAGAGGAAGAAATAATAGGCAGAATAGGAATCTCTGCAGAGAGATACCGTGATGTAATAAAGGCATCGAAATCAGTTTATTCTCTGAATGCAAGACATATTGTCACGCAAGAAGAATTTATCAACTGAATAAGTGATGATATTGATGGTGCAGGAGTTGACAAGCTTAGACAATCAACCCTTCTCAAATTTGCTCTTGATGATGTGGTATGTACCTCTTTTTAGGCAATAAAATTAGAGTGTACTTTGTCATCTTTTATGTATTTGACGACATGAAAATCCATTTTTTGCTGGAAACAGACAACTTGAAGTATGCATATTAATAGTTTTCAAAATATTTTTAGACACGTTTGTAAACATTTAGCAATAGGATGTCCACTCTGTTACTGTAACCATTATTGAAATGAAGATAAAAATACGAAATGCAACACAAAAGCTTTCAGCTTAAAGCAGAAAGTGTATATTACAGATATCTACCTAATATTTCACAAAATAGTAAATATTCTCACTAACCTTCCACACTTTTAAGAAGCTGGCACTTTGCACTTCAATTCATATATCATTATTTGTCTATATGATACTGATATATGCATTGCAGTATATAGTTTGCTAATCCTGACCACCTAAAATTCTAATTTGGTGTTTCTATTCGTTGTAATGCTTTGGGTTATATGTAGATGCCAATGTTCATGTTCATCATAATCTTAAATTTTTTAGCATCATTGTATTCTGACCTATGTCAATTTACAATCTGTGCCAAGCATCATTGTACATTTGGCGTTGTTCCAAGCATCAAAATGTCCAGGTTCTAGGAAAATGACTGATGAGGGCTGCTATTTTCTCATACTTTTTTAGCATACTGTGTGGAATATCCTGGAAGGGTCAGAGTCTATTCATATTTACCATTTTGAAAATAGTGTTCAAAATGGGAAATTTCAATCTTGGCAGCAATTGAGCATTATAGAATTCTGAAAATTTTCAAAATTGAGTACTATGTCGTCGAATAACATTTATTAAGAGTTTGGGTAGATATGGAGTAAAGAAACACGAGTGAGGGTATTTTACTCATTTTATGTTGAACTTTTTAAAAATGAATATAGGGTGGTGTTTACCACATAGATGATTTGAACTTTGAAGGATACCATAAACAAATAAAGAACTTCGAAGAGTATTGATAATAAAGTTAAAAACGATCAACTTACTTACATAGATATATTTGTCGAGAAACAAGAACAATATATAGTACATGATATTTGGGAAGCATCACAATCATCTCGTTAAACCTTACTCAGAATATAGCAGAAGAAATGACAATCAACCACCCGTACACTTTATTTATTTTAAATTAAAGCTCTTAGCCTCTCATATTAATTTCAGAGTTTAAAGCATTGGTTTCATCCCTTCCTAAAAATATGGTCATCATGCAAAGTGAAGTTAGTAGATATAAAGCGGCAACTACAGAGATTCATTCTGTATGAGCTGAAGTTCAGTCACTTTCTACTATACTAGATAGAAAGGTGAGATCTTCCAGTAGCTGTTTCCAATCATTTCCATTCCTTTTGTTTCAAAAGTATAATTTTAGAATCCCTTATATTTATACTATCAATGCAGGTTAGCCAATTGGAAGCATTATCTGGCAGGTCCACCAACCAGCTTTCTGAAATAAAGAAGTTGCAGGCAGTGGTACTGATTCCTAACAGATGAGCCTTCCAAGCATTTTTGTTTCTATTTGTTGCGACCTGTAAGATCAGATTGATACTTCAATATTAACTTTCTACTTTTCTATTGGTCTGATAATATGTATACCACCCCTAATATAAACTGTTCGAACATTCTAGATGGATGGATTAATACATCCAGCTCTTTTCTTTTGAGGCTTATAGAACTTTGTAAGAAAACATTAATGCTTAGTGTGTTGTTGTTTGTTGCAGTTTTTTCTTCTAATTGACGCCGATTCAGCTATTGTTGGTGAAAGAATGACAGAAAAGTTCTGAGGATAGACAAGTTGTGGTAAGCAATCTAAACCCTTAAATTGTTGCAGTGTTTTGTTTTGTACTTTTTGAATTAAAAGATGGCAAGAGAATTGCCATCCGGATTTCATTGAACCGAAGATAGTAAATACAACTGAATAACATCGGTAGTTTCACTCATCATTGTCTCTAACATAACATCAAAGTCTCACCTCGACATCAATAAAACATCTTAAACTCTAAATAACTGGGTCTACATCTGACACTCATCATCAAACACCAAGGGTAACAATGCAGAAGCATTGCATATAGTTAAACATATGTGTTCTATAATACTTTTAGGGAAACATAATACTTTTCAGAGGTTTCTTGTTCTATGAAAAATTAAATCCTAAATGTGTGTAGATAGCCTTTACATTCATACAGATAACAAGTACAATTTACTTAATACTGATAACATTGTTTATAAGCCCTTTATAGACATCCATGAAATTGCACGCAAATTATAGAAGGTGGAGATAGATTATATAATCACAATTCACACATTCAGAAAAACTACATGCACCTCTAGTTGATAACATAGGTTATTTGACCAAATTAATAACTATTAGATGATATAAACTACATTGCTTGTAACGGAAGAGTGAGGAGACTTTTAGAGAACAATATTTGGAATTATGGACAGTGAGAAAAAGAGGATGAAACTCTCTTCTTTAGGAATACGTGTAAATGGCACATGCAAACATGTAAGAGTTGATGCCATGCTTAATCCTCTACCTGCCTTCTGGTCTTGTAGCATGTATGCAGGATTCTATCCTGTGGAAGTTCATTTAGGCCTTGCTCTGAGAGTTGATGTCATCTCAGGAGATGGTTGATTTAAAAAAAAATATTATTAATGGGACCTATGCTCCATAACCAAACCTATTCGAAGTGACAGAGGCTTAGATAAGGATGAAAAATATCCAATGGTGCTGTGTCTCTCTTTTTGGTATATGTTGCACAAGAAATAGGACTATGATCTTTTGTATCAGTAGCTGCAGAAGATCAAGAAATTTCAAAGAATGTGTAATTTATTTCTTCTGATTAAACAATGTACTGATGTCAGTATAAAATTATGGCTATTTATGACATATTGGGGAAATTTAGTCAGGTGAGTTTAAGAGTGCTGGATTTGTGATTATGCTTGAATGTTAAATTGACTGGTTTGATTATTTTGGTTTCAAAGTAGTCATAGACTCTGTCTATATTCCTTTGAGGTGGCGGTTGCTGTACATTGGTTTTCTGTATGTTTCAAAGGTTTTCTCCAGATGATATACCATGTTTTACATAAATACCCAGAGTAGTTATGTATATAGTAAGAGGACTTCCATGTTATTAGAGTTTGCAACTAACTTTGTGAAGACGCTTAAATGTAATTATTAATTCAACTGGAAGTAGGCTGCTGTCACACAACTGGAAGTAGGCTGAGTGATCAAGTTGCTGCATCAACTAGGATCATTTATGGAGGTATACTCATTCTTCTTATTTGCTTTGATTCTCTGTTTTTCAATTGTTCTTGCTTCTTGGTCAACTATGGTGAGGGAAGTTCCTCCTCTATAGCGTATGCCTTCAAATCATTATCCTTACTACAGTCACGTACCTTACAAACTCTCCCAGAGTTCCTATTACGTAATCTTTATTTTTCTCTTTTGGATTTATAATTTGTGTCAATGTTTCCAGGGACAACTAAGATTAAGAACTTGAATGACAACATCGGCTCTTTGGAAGTGAAGCTAACAAGCGAGGACTTGAAAAAAATTTCGGATGCAGTGTCTTCTCAAAATGCGGCTGGAACTAGATCCTTTGGTGTCAGAGAATCTTACACTTGGAAGTACGCGAATACACCTGCACCTGGTAGTAATCCATCAGCATAAAATTTATGTTATGAGAAGAGTAAACATGTCCTCTACTGGGATTTATGAGAAAAGTAAATTTATGTTATTTAAATAATTTTTGTAATTTGAATTTGACATGCTTGTAATATTTTGTAATACTTCATTAATTTTTAATATGATTGAAGTTTAATTTTATTTAATTTTGTTTCATAAACACATGTATTTATTTCATTGTGTATTTGGTTTATAATTGAATTAATATTATAAAAAAAATATTAAATTATCATACGCGTAATTAATAAGAAAAAAATTTGTATAGAGCGATGGGTATATATTCAAATAATTGGATGCTAAAACCTATAGCAATGGAGTTTCAACCGTGGGTATAGAAAAGCAAAAGGTGTCTTTAAAACCTATACCAACGGATACGAAACCGTGGGTATAACACCGATACCTATACCAACGGGTGAAAAAACCGTCGCTATAAGCCATAGTGACGGCATTTTGCCGCGGGCATAGCTAATTAAAAACGACGGAAAAATATGTCCGTTGGTATAGGTTTTACGGGCTATACCTACGGTTTTTCGCCTTTTACCCACGGATTTTTGCTGTCACTATATGTCAAATTCCTTGTAGTGTAACAAAAAAAAAACAAAAAAAAAACACTCTAGTTTGCTACTCGGTTTGTAGTAGAGAAAAGGGGATAATCACAGATTGAGTAATTACATACTATAACTATAATTAATTGCATGACAAGTGTGGTTGAGTTTGGAGTTATGAATAAACAATTGCACTAGAGAAAGTGGGTATGTTTAATTTTACTTTATCTGAAATTGCTTATACTTTTCTATGTTGATGCCCACATAGTAAGAACTCTTGGTGATTAAGGCTGTTATTATACCCTTGTTCATAATTCTAGTTGCTTGAGGACAAGCAAAAATCCAAGTTTGGGGGTATTTGATGAACACAAGATTATTCACATTTTAGAGCATTAATCTTAATATAATTGCACATGTAAAAGCTCTATATGTGGTATTTAACTCTTATTTTCTCTTTTCAATAGGAAATAACCAAAAGCAGCAAAACGAAGCAGATTCCAGACGAATACAGACTGAGAAATAATATACAGGGAACTGCAGAAGCAACAGTCGACTGGCTCTTCAGCAGTCGACCAGACAGAGAGTTTGCTAAGCTTCGGTACAGTCGACTTCCCCAAACACCAGTCGACTTGACCGAGAAATCGTGAAGCCACAGATGCTCAGATACCAGTCGACTTACATACAGAGGCAGTCGACTGATAGGCGACGGAGTAAACAGATAAGATATTCGAAGATTCATCCAAATCTAATTTCAAATCTATCTGAAATCAAATCTAGAGACTGGGGATTTCCAAGAGCACGTGGTTAACAGATAAGGAAGGAAAGAAGAAAAGAGAAAGAAATAAATCATCAAATCAAACAAAGAAGGATTTTCCTGAAAAAGTGCAAAACCCTAATTCTCAGCCGTGTTCTATAAATATCAGAAAGAAAGCATCAACAGGAAACTCTCTCTCGGTTGGCACTCTTCCAGGTTCCAAAATCACCGAATCACAAGGGTTCTGAGCATTCAAGTCATCAACAAGGGTATCATTCTATCAGCATCGAGAAAGGAGAGAGGAGATCCAGTATTCGAAGGCAGCCGACTGTGTGACAGCCAGTCGACCTTATTGCCGGACTTCATTAGTTTATTTCTTCTCCTTCTATTCTTTTATGTTGACTATGTATTCAAACTTGCTGATTAATAAAAATATTATTATGTGGAACTAATTTCATAGTTGGGTAGATTGAAGCCGTAGTTATGTAGTACTATGTTCTTCTGAATTCTTCTATTTTACTTATTGATTGAATCTAGTTGAATTGATATAGGTTTGTGATAACCAAACTTGTTCTCGAAGTCTGAGAGCAGTTGACTGAGGTGAGAGCCAGTCGACTGACAAACAGAACTTGAGAATATCAAGTTTGCATTATCATCTATCTGAATCTGTTATATGAGCATATTGAGACGACCCGTATCTCGTGCCCGTAATTGTAACAAAGGAATCTTTAGGGGTTCCTGGTTCAATCAACTTAAGGGATCTAGATCTGATACCAATTTCTAGAACCTTGAGTGTTCGTTCGTTTCCACTGATCTTATGTTTTCTTTAAGTGCAACTTAGTAGATACCATGCTAAAACACTTAATGAAAGAAACGAATTAGAGTAGATACCATGCCTAATTCTTGGCTTAGGGAAACAGTACTTTAAGGAGTAGATACCATGCCCTTGAAGTGAACAAACATGAGTAATAAGAAGAAGTCCAGAATGTGACTTAGCATTACTGACTATAGGTGGAGATCTAAACCCAACTACTTTATAAATATTTGTGATTCAACACTTCTTCCATTAGTTTTAATCTTTTTATTTCTTTTAGACTTTCAAAACAACTCTTAATGATTTTTATTCTTTTTATTGATTGGTAAGTTAAAGTCTACAATCTCTGTGGGATCGACCCTTGCTATTGCTACGCTTTTCTAAACGATTCGTGCACTTGCGAGGTTTATAATTTGTGTCTAGTTTATCTATATATTTAGGTATCTAGATTTGCACAACAGCGGCTGAGGGTTTCTACTACATTTTGCCCCGGGGCAAGGGGAAGGTTGTCCACGGTCATCCAGACTCCATTAAGGATTGGAAGAAGAAATATCTGGTGATCCGGAGTGAGGAACCTTGGGACATTCCCACTCGGTGGAACCACTCCAAGCCGAGCTATAAAACGCCGAGGCCGAGGGACCTGACGGCCGAGGAGTGGGGGTTTGTTGAGCGCCTCCGTCTGTCGTATAGTATCAACTGGGCGAAGGTGACTGAGGGTCACTTGGCGAGCGTCGGACTGAGCCCGGCCGATCTATGTATGTAGTTGTTTCTTTCTTTTGGCTTTGTTGTTCCTCTGTGCTCATTGTCCTTACTGGATCTTTTTGCAGATATGGATCCTGAGTCGATCAAGGCGAAGAGGCTCGCCATGAAGAAGGAGGAGGCCGAGAAGAAGATGGGGGTGATGAAGATGAGGGGGTCGTCCCAGGTGGTTTCCGAGGCCCCTATTCAGCCGAGGGCCAAAAGGACTCGCTCGGAGACGGTCAAGGACGCGACGGTTCAGGGCGGCCCGGACCAGGGCAAGGTCATCGATCTTGATAAGGGGAAGGGCCCTCTGGCGGATCCGGAGGTAGAGGAGAGGCTTCGGCGACCGTGGGTGCCGAGTTGGTCGATCCGTGAGGGAGACTGTCTGACCCGAGGGCGGCAAGCCGTGGAGGTGGCGAGTAAGTTGGCGACCCCCCGGGATCGTTCGGAGATGAAGACCGAGACCCTGGATGAGGCGTATACTCGCCTCGCACAGGCCAATGTGCTGGTAAGTCTGTCAACCTCTCTTGTCCCGTAATTATGTTGTAGAGGAGGCTTCCTTAGTCGTGCTTGGTGACTGCAGGCGACCGTGCAGGGGGCCCACGTGAGGGGCCTTTACGAGGCCGCTTTGAAGCGGGAGCGCGACCGGACGGACAAGGCCGAGCAGGAGACGAAGGAGATGAGGATAGAGCTCGAAGGCTCTCAGAAGAGGGAGCAAGAGATGAAGACGACCTTCGACAAGGAGAAGGAGGAATGGGCGAAGAAGATGGCGGCTCAGGAGAAGGAGTTTGCCAAAGAGAGGGAAGAGCTGACAGAGACGAGTCAGCTCCTGGTGATCAAGGCTCAAGACGAGTGTTATGCTAAGGCCCTTAGCCACGTGAGGCACTTCTACCCGACCCTTGACCTGTCCAATTTTGAGTATGACATGGAGGTTGAGGGGACACCGAAGATCCCTGGCGAAGAAGGGCCTGCTCTTGACCCGTCTGCCAACCCCCCTGTGGACCCGCCTGCTGATGCCGAGGTGGGAAAATAAGTTGTATAATTTTTGTCTTTCTATTTTCTTCTCTCGATTGTATTTGCCTTCTGCGGACTGGCCACCGCATTTTTGTAAGAAGCGACTCAATTTATAAAAAAGAATTTTTGACCGGCCAAGTGTTTTGACTTCGGGTGTTTCCGACCCTCCTTGCTTATATGTTTTGAGTTGGCTGGTTTTCTTGTAGGTTGCGGCTCCTCTTCTCGAGGTGGACCCCCGTCGTTCCGACGTGGCATGGCTCTGGAGCAAAGTTGAGGCCCTGGAGGCCACGTTGGTTCGCTACCGAAAGGGGGCCCGTGATACGGATGCAGCCTTTAACTATTATCAGAATAATTCTGAGGCCTTAAGTGAGGAGGCGAGCCGGCTGAGGAGGGCGATGGTGGACCGGGACCTCGGAGGTGTCGGTCTTGGACGTACCATGTCGAACGCCTCGGTACAGAGGCCCTCTTCGGAGAGACTACTTCGCGATGTCATAGTGGAGAAGGAGATGGAGATACACCGCTATAAGACGATGCTGGGTGTCTCGACATCTTCCTCCATAGGTCGGCGAGCGGAGGGGGTTCCTTCTGCGCTGTTGTTGCTGGAGCGTATGCGACCAGTGGATGCCCAGAGCTCCGTGGCCGGAGCGTCGACCGTGGCTGAGCCTAAGGACCGTCACGACGAGGAAAGGGCTCCTAGCCGTTCGGTCGGGGTGGTCCCGCCCTTCGTTGGACCCGAGGGGCCCTAAGATGGTGGCTTCCTTCAGTTTGAGATGAGTGGAGTGGTCCTGTAACGGTCTTTGTTTGTTTTCTCATAACCAAATAAGGTAGTATGGATAAAGAATCCTTTTCCTCCTTTGTTCTTGTTTGGAAGTGCGGTGAATGACGGCGGAGGCATGGTTCGGCTCCGTCGATCCGTGAGGGATCAACGCGGGGCCTTAGGAAGAGTCCCGGGCCTGAAGTTGGATTGGACCTAACGAGATGTTGGGGACAATACCGGAGTGAGGACTCGGGTGCCGATCCCATTGTTTGGTGTTAAGTCGGATCTGCCGAGGCATGTGTAGTTTCACAAAAAGAGATTTCTTTCATACTAGATAGGGAGGGTCGTCGAAGCCGCCCTTTACACATGAAAGCTTACAAAAGATTTTATATACATTAGCCAAGCTTAGAGCCTATGTTCGTTCTTCCAGGAATTTCATTAGGTGCTCGGCGTTCCAAGATCGGCTGTTTAGCCAGCCGTCCATATCCGCCAGTCGGTACGTACCAGGGCGTACAGCCTCGACTATACGGTATGGGCCTTCCCAGTTGGGGGCCAATTTCCTCTTCTTGGTTGGATCAGAGACGGACAGTTTTCGTAGCACGAGGTCTCCGGCCTTGATGTTAGTGGGGCGGACTTTCTTGTTGTAAAACTTCTCGATCCGTTGTTGGTAGATGCTTCTCCGGATTGAAGATTTCTCTCTGACTTTGGCGACGAGGTCCAGGTTGGCCTTTAAGCCTGATGAATTGTCAGCTTCGTCGAAGGCCATGATACGGGAAGAAGGCAGGCCGACCTCGACGGGGATGACTGCCTCCGTCCCGTAGGTCAAGGCGAACGGCGTTTCTCCCGTGGGGATCCTCTTGGTGGTTCGGTACGCCCATAGCACACTAGGCAGTTCTTCGACCCAAAGCCCTTTGGGGGAACTGTCGAGGCGCTTCTTGAGGCCGTCGAGGATTTGCCTGTTCGCGTTCTTCGCTTGGCCATTGGACTGAGGGTGGCAAATGGCGGAGAAGCGTTGCTGGATACCGATGTCCGCGCAGAAAGTTTGGAAGCTCTGACCCTGGAACTGGGTTCCGTTGTCTGTAACGAGGATCCAGGGGATGCCGAACCGGCAAATGATGTTCTTCCAAAAGAATTGTTGTACTTGGCGCTCGGTGATGCTGGACAGTGGCTCGACTTCGAGCCATTTGGTGAAGTAGTCGATGGCGACTATCAGGAATTTCTTTTGTCCTACTGCTGGGGGGAAGGGCCCCACAAGGTCCATCCCCCACATGGCGAACGGCGTAGGGCTAGTTAGGGATCGGAGATTGGCTTGAGAAAGCCTTTTGATAGGGGAGAACCTTTGGCAGGGGCCGCACCTTTTGACTAAGTCTTGTGAGTCCTGGAGCATGGTCGGCCAATAGTACCCCTGATTCAGGGCCTTCCGAGCAAGTGTCCTGCTCCCCATGTGGCATCCGCCGATCCCCTCGTGCAGGTCTTTGAGGGCGTAGCTGGCCTCGCCGCTGGTGAGACAGCGGAGGTATGGTTTGCCGTCAGCCAAGGTGTATAAGCGCTTGAAGAGGATGTCATCAATCATGACAAATCTTTCAGCTCGGACTCTGACTCGTCTGGCCTCGGTCCTGTCTTCAGGGAGCTCGGCATTGACTAAGAATCTTCGGATGGGAGTGGTCCAGTCGTCTGGGCTGGTACCATCTTGCACACACATCACTTCGGGCTCTGGGTCATTGATACTTGGCTTTAGGAGGATTTCTATGAGCACCGTTTGATCGAGACCTTTGAAGGAGGAAGAGGCGAGTTTGGAGAACGTGTCTGCTTGAGCGTTCTGTTCCCTGGGGACTCTGATAACTCTGGCACAGCTGAAGGACGCCAGGAGTCGTCGGACTGTCGCCAAATATCTTATCATGCGATCATCGCGGGTTTCGTATTCTCCGGTGATCTGATTGACCACGAGCTGAGAATCGCTGAAGGCCCGGATTTGCTTGGCTCCGGCTCGGTAGGCGAGGGTCAATCCGGCGATCATGGCCTCGTACTCTGCCTCGTTGTTGGAGGTCGGAAAGTTGAGGCGAAGGGAGTATTGAAGTAGAAATTGGTCGGGGCCATGAAGGATGATGCCTGCTCCGCTCCCCGTCTCGCATGATGAGCCGTCGACAAAGATCTCCCAGGTCGGATCCAAACCCTCGATGCTGGGCTGCTCGGAGACGATGCACTCAGTTATGAATTCGGCGAGGGCCTGTCCTTTAATGGCCACCCTCGGCTGATAGCTGATGTCAAACTGACTCAGCTCAATTGACCACTTGACCAAGCGACCGGAATTTTCGGGCTTGTGAAGGACAGTCTTTAGTGGCTGGTCGGTCAGTACTTGGACGGAGTGGGCTTGGAAGTAAGGACGAAGCTTCCGGGCTGCCATGACTAAGGCATAGGCCACCTTCTCTATCTTTGCGTACCTCGTCTCGGCTGGGAGTAGTACTTTGCTCACATAATATAATGGCCTTTGGACCCCTTCCTCTTCTCGGACGAGGACAGCGCTGAGGGCGCTATCCGAGGCTGACAGGTAGAGCCAGAGCGGTTCGCCTGGCTCGGGCTTGCTGAGGAGAGGTGGGTTGGCGAGGTATTGCTTCAGTTGTTCGAAGGCTTCTTGTTGGTGGGTACCCCACTCGAAGCCCCCTTTTCCGCGTAAGGCCTTGAAGAAGGGGAGAGACTTTTCCCCTGACTTGGAGAGGAAATGGCCGATTGCCGCCAGCCGGCCCGTGAGCCTCTGAACCTCCTTGACGTTCCGAGGGGGGGACATGTCCATAATGGCTTGGATTTTCTCGGGTTTTGCCTCAATGCCGCGTTGACTGACGATGAACCCTAGGAATTTCCCAGTGGAGACGCTGAAGGCGCATTTAGCCGGGTTGAGTCTCATGTTGTGATGTCGGAGGACACCGAAGGCTTCTTCGTGGTCGGCGACGTGATCCGGTCCGGCCCGGCTTTTGACGAGCATGTCGTCGACGTAGACTTCCACGTTGCGGCCGATCAGGTCTTTGAAGATTTTGTTGACGAGTCGTTGGTACGTGGCTCCGGCGTTTTTCAGCCCGAAGGGCATAACGCGGTAACAATAAAGACCCTGGTCGGTGACGAACGAGGTTTTGGAGATGTCTGGTGGAAACATCCGGATTTGATTGTACCCCGAGAATGCGTCCATGAAGGACAGTGGCTCATGCCCCGAGGTTGCGTCGATTAAAGCGTCGATGCGGGGGAGGGGGAAAGGATCCTTTGGACATGCTTTGTTAAGATCCGTGAAGTCGATGCAGATCCGCCAACCCCCTGTTGCCTTCTTTACCATAACAACATTGGCCAACCACTCGGGGTAGCTGACTTCCAGAATGAATCGAGCGGACAAGAGTTTGTCCACTTCTATCTTCACAATTTGTTGCCTCTCCGGGGCGACTTTGCGCCTCTTTTGGATGATCGGTTTAGAGTCAGGGATGACGCTCAGCCGATGCATAATCAAGTCTTCGGAGATCCCGGGCATGTCGGAGGGTTTCCAAGCGAAGAGATCAACGTTGCGACGGACGCAGGGATGATGCCTGCTTTCAAGTCCTGGGTGAGCGAGCGGCTCACCCGGAACCACTTTGATTCATCCTTGGCGTCGAACAGGACCTCTTCTAGTTCGTCGACAGGCTCGGGAGCTGGGCCATCCCTCTCGGGTTCGAGTTCAGCGGTGTCGAGGGGGACTACACCCCCTCCGACGGCGGTTATATAGCACGACCGTGCGGCTTCGTGGCGACCTCGGACGATGCCGACCCCTTGGGGGGTGGGAAATTTGAGTTTCAGATGGTAGGCTGACGGTACCGCTTGGAGGGAGCTCAGTCCGGGTCGGTCGAGAATGGCGTTGTAAGCTGCTTTGATGTTGACAATCATGAAATCCATGGATTCGGTCCTCTTGACAGGAGCCGATCCGACAGTGACGTCGAGGGTAACAATCCCTTCTATTACGACAGGGGCACCGGAGAATTCGTGTAACGTGTATCCGGCGGGCTTGAGTTTCCCACCAGGTAACTTGAGTCTCTCGAAGGCTTTGAGGAAAAGATTATTAACTGAGCTGCCATTATCAACGAGGATTCGGCGAACCTCACAGTTAGCCATGTGGAGGCTAATGACGAGGGCATCGCAGTGGGGTAGGTGAACGCCTTCGAGGTCCTCTCCTGAGAAGGAGACTGGCCTTGGTTGTAGCTTGGACGAGGGGTTGTTTTGGACAGCATTCGCCTCTTGGATGAAGGCTTTTCGGGATGTATTTGACTCTCCTCCCATCGGCCCCCTGTGGACACAGTGCAAGATGAGTGGCGTATCTGCGGTTCCCTCGAACTCGAGATCCTGACCCCGGGGGCGGGTTAAAGTAGGGTTCGGAGGTGAAAGTCTCCGGTTCCTATCATCTCGCCGATCGCGTCGGCCTTCTCGGGTGAATTCTCGAAGGAACCCTCGTGAGATGAGTTCCTCAATTCTGTCTTTCAGGGCTCGGCATTGGTCGGTTTCGTGCCCACGATCTCTGTGGAAGCGGCAGTAGAAGCACTGATCTTGATTCTTGTTGTTATTAGGTCGGGGAGGTAGTCGGACGAGGCCTTTGTCTTCGATTTCTAAGAGGATGGCGGATACGCTATGTGTCAAGGGAGTGTACCTCTCGAAGCGGGGGATCGGCGGGACCTTCTTCATGGCCCCCGCGTCCCTCGGAGCCTTCTTTGATGGTTCGACTTCTTCGGCCTTCCGCTTTCCCTTCCCGGTGGCCTCCCTAGCATCTTCAGGGCTAAGGGCCTCTTCTGCCCTAATGTATTTCTCGATCCTGTTGAGGAGGTCGGGAAAGTCGACGGGGGGCCTCTTCGCCAGAGAAGCTTTCAGCTGTCCATGACGGACGTTGTGCCGAAAGGCCGCAGAGGCGATGCCTGGATCAAGAGAGGAGACCGACCTTGCCTCCGTGGTAAACCTCCGGACGAACACTCTGAGGGACTCTCCCTCTATCTGTCTGAGTCCAAGTAAAGAGGCGCTGGTCCTTTCTGCCTTCCGGCTGGTGACAAAGTGGGCAAGAAAATTGCCCTCTAGTTGGTCGAAGGAGTAAATGGAGCCGGGGGTGAGTTTCGAGTACCATTCACGAGCCGGACCCCGAAGTGTGGCGGGGAAGGCTCGGCATAGCAGGGGATCTGAGGCGCTGTGAATCATCATGAGGGTTTTGAAACCCTCCATGTGATCAGCGGGATCTCCCTTGCCGTCGTAGGTCTCGAATTGAGGTGGTCGGAAATTCCTGGGTATTTCCGCTTGAAGGATGGGGGCGGAGAAGGGAGGACGGACGGGTCTGTACCCCTGAGCCACTCGTCGATCGCCGTCTCCTATATGATCGAGGCGATCCTCCATTTCTTGGAGGCGCCTTAGGATTACGCCATCGTCTTCTGGCTGGATTGTTGACGTGCGCGACACGTTGGCCTCGGCATCCGACCCGGTTTGGGAGTGGAGGGTTTCCTCCCTGAAGGCCCGTCGGAGGGCCCCGAGAATTTCTCTCCGGAAGTCTTGGAACTCCTTGTGAGTGACGGGGGCTCCCTCGACCCTATTTGGTCGATCTGAAGGCTGCCTTCCGATGCGGCTGAGTGCTGACCTCCGTCCCTCGGGCGGCGGTCTCGGATGGTTCGGGGCCGGGTTGGAAGCGGCCCTTCTCCTGCTGCGGCTAATCTGTCGGTTGACGATTACTCCCCGTAGGTCGGGCTGGACCTGACGGGTGACGCTCCTTTGGGACCCCTGATGGTGAGCCCTGTGTTTTGAAGGGTGTGGATCGGCGTTAGCGGTTGGTGGGGGCGAGTCCCATCGGTTGACGGAGGAAGCTGCCCCCTTGCCCTTGGAGGCCATGAGAGTTCGACTGTCGAGGTGCCTTGATGGTCGTGCTCGGGTCGGCTTCTGAAGCAGTTCCCACAGACGACGCCAACCTGATGCGGTTTATTTCTGGGAGACGTGTGGATGCACCAGGTGTGAGTTCGGACTCGATTTGTATTGAAGGAGAAAGCTGCTTGTCAGACGACCCTCGGAGTGACCTGGCGGCTCCTGCGACTGGCTCGGATTGCGGTGTATGCTTCAGCCCAGATCAGAGGGTTCGGATCCGAGGTCTTGTGTACCTGCAGACGGTCCTGAAACACCGGGGTTTATCCCGGTGGCGGACCCTCCGACGATCTAGTCAGTCTCTGTGAGAGAGTAGCAATAACTAGGTAAATTTAAGTGGTCAAAGATTGATTACCTCTAAAGGTGGGTGAGGGTCTAGTATTTATAGAGAATTCTAACCGGGTTTGGATCCGCTTAGGGGCCGGATCTGAACCCGAAAGCCCATGGGCCTGACGTGGCAGAAGGCCCAGGGGGTTTAGGGCTGACGTGGCAGTACCAGGAGTGGTATGGGGCTGACGCGGCAAAGCCTTTGGTGGTATTTGGGGCTGACATGGCAGATCATGGGGCTTCTGTGCTTCCGGGAGGATCTGGTGGCCCAAGCTGTGCCAGGTCATCCTCATTCTATACCAGGAGGGGCGGACGGCCCGGAGGGCTGTCGTGGATTGGAGGTCGAGGGCCATCGCTGCTCATCGGATACGAGGAGACCAGATCTGTGGGGGTGAACTTGAGGTTCGGCGCCGACCCTGCAGTGGGTCGAAGCCGAACTAGACTGCTGTTTCTACCAATTTTTGAGTGAGAGTTGTATTGGGCCCTGGTTGGGCCCCAAGCCATTTTTACCCAACCACATGTACTATGCATTTGGCTTTTGTGGCATGAAACTCAACAAGTCTCAAATATCTAGTAGTGAAGAAAGTACAGGTATGTTGATTAAACTAACCAGTGGCTCCCTATTGACAAAGACAACTCTTGGGGCTTCTCATATGTACTCTTCCATTGTTGCAAGAAAAGATTGTGGAGGCTAGAAAATTAACCACTATCAGCAAACTCAGATTCAAGCCTGCAAGATCAGCAAACTCAGATTTGCTCAGCTACTAGATACACAAAGACCACTATGATCATTTTTCTTAGCATAGAACTTCATATGTAACTACCCAAAAGCATTGCATAAAGTCGCACGAAATTAGTACCTGTTGACCAGCCCTTTTGTAGATTTCGAGGGCTTTAATAGCCTCATGTCGGGGCATCTCAGAAAACTGCAATGCACACACACACACACACACACACACACACACACACACACACAATTAGATTAGTCTTAAGATACTGCTTCATCAGCAGAAAATTATCATGTTTGGTACCTTATCAACAAGGTTGATGATGCCATCATTAACAGCACAATAAATTCTGAAGCTTTCTTTCAATACCTGCAAATAACTCCCCCACAAATAATGTGATCCTGTACTTTTGATAAGCAAAGAAATATACATGAATAACAACTTGCAGATCAAGATATGGCGACAGGATGGGGATGAAGAGGCAGGGACGCTGAATAGGAAAAGAGGATGATACGACTGAATATGGCGACTGGCGGGAGAGGAAGGGTGTGAGACCCCATATTTCTAGAGAGTAGTATATAGTATATAGTATATATACTAGTATATAATAAGTAGTAAAAAGATAAAGAAAGAGTGGAAGGTAGTGACGTGGCATGGAAAGAAAGAAAAGAAAAGGAAGTGGAGTTGGTATTAATTAGTGTGGACTATAGAAGATCCTATGGGAATTGATGGTGTGATGGGCCTATGAGATTTCCTATGGGGCTAAGGAAGGATTAAATGAATGAAGGAATGAAAGATGGATGTGTGTGTGTGCTTTGACCGGTTGACCTAGGGGGAAATAATCCCATATAGGCTATAGAAGGGAAGAGAAGAGAGGATATATTAGGAAGCCAATGAGAAAGGTGTACCTTCCGTCCGGACACCCTTTTGAAGCAGCCTGTGGTGGGCATGGCTAGAATTTAGTTAATTGTGTGCGTACGAGTTGAGTGCGGGGTGTTACAAAGGGGATAAGAGGCAGGGGCGCTGGCGACTAGCGTGGCTGGCGACGGGAGTCGCGACTGGCACTGGCGACCGGCGTGGCTGGCGACGGGAGTCGCGACTAACACTGGCGACCGGCGTGGCTGGCGACGGGGGTCGCGACTCGCGAGGTCGATGGGGAATTGGGGATGGGGATTGGGTTATTGGGGATGGAAATTGGGAATTGGGGTTGGGGGAGAAGAGGAAGGGTCGATTTGGGATCTGGTGAATTGGGGATTAGGCGATTAGCCGATTAGGTTAGGGCTTGGTGGAGAGAGAGGATATATCATATAACTATTAAATATATTTATTAAATAAAAAATATTAAATTAAGCAGATATTCGTATCCGAATCCGCTTTTTTTAGGAATATCCGTATCCGAATCCGAATTTTTTTCGGATTTGGATATCCGAATCCGTATCCGTATCTGTCCGGATACGGATTTTTCATATCCGTATCCGCCAAAAAATCGGATTCGGATGCGGATCGAATCGGATATATCCTTATCCGAAAGCACCCCTAGTTGTAACACTTCAATTGATGGGCAAATAATTTTCAAATAATTTGATTTTACATATTTAGACTAATTTAGACGTGTAAATCAATGTGGACGGTTCGAATCGTCGATACAAAGGCAAGAAGGCCGAGTGCACATGGAGGCCTAGTGCACAACGGAACATATATATATATATATATATATATATATATATATATATATATATATATATAAGAAATGCTCCAGTGAAAACGGGTATGTTTTCACAGACCTATAAAAAATGCTCCATTGAAAACGGGTATGTTTTCACAGACCCGCTTTGGTTGTATGAATCTAGGCCGTTGTTTGAAACAATGGACTAGGTTATAAAAAATTGAATGAACCTAGGCCGTTGTTTGGAATAACGGCCTAGGTTCATTCAATTAAATAGGCTATAAAATTTCGTAGCCTTGGCCGTTGTTGGGAACAAAAGGCCGTTGTTCCAAACAACGGCCTAGGTTCATTCAATTTTTATAACCTAGGTCGTTGTTTGAACAAACAACGGCCTAGGTTCATTCAATTTTTCAAAGCGAATGAGGCGAAAAGTTATTTGAGACGAAATTCCCAAATTACCCCTCTGCCACTTAAGTGAGATAGGTGATGGGCGAGATCGATCTGATCCGTTGATCACGATCAACAGCCATCCAACGTCCAGAATCGTTGTTTTCACGGGTCTGTGAAAGCATCCCCGTTTTCAATGAAGCATTTCTATCTCTCTCTATATATATGTGTGTGTGTGTGTGTGTGTGTGTGTGTGTGTGTGTTGTATGGTTGGTGAAGTTTACATGGTATGAGAGCCCTTGTCTGCTGCTGTAAACCTTACTTTCACTTTACCACTTAGTTCTGTTCTTCATATGCCAAAATTTTTCTTTAACCTAATGTCTGTTAATAAAATTACCAAAATACTGAATTTTTCTGTTACCCTTTTTCCTAATTATTGTGCACTTCAAAAACTTCGGATGGGAAAAACTATTGCCAGAGGGCATGTGTCAGATGGTCTTTATCTGCTTGACAGTGTTCCTACCTCATTTGCATGCTTGAGTGTGCCTTTGTATTTGCATTGTCAATTGGGTCATCTGTCATTACAGAATCTGAAGAAGTTAAGACCTCAATTATCTTCTCTTAAGGAGTTATCTTGTGAGTCATGTCAATTAGGTAAACACTTGCGAATGTCTTACCCTCCTCGAGTCAATAAATGGGGTCGAGTCGACCTTTTAGTTTAGTTCATTCTATGTGTGGGGACCTTGCCCTGTCCTGTCTTAGTTCGATTACTTTAGATATTTTGTTACTTTTATTGATGATTATTCTCGTGCCACACGGTTATATTTAATAAAATCTCAATCTGAAGTTTTGTCTATTTATAAATCATTACGTGCTTAGGTAAGAACCCAGTTTGATGTTTCTATTCAAATTTTGCGAAGTGATAATGGCAAAGAGTATTATTTCCAAATGTTGACCAATTCCCCCTTCCTCCAAAAATCTTTGGATGTGTTAATTTGTCCATGAACGTTGTCTTGGTCTCTCCAAGTCAGCTCCCCGTTCTATCTGATGTATTTTCCTAGGGTACTGTCGCTTCCAAAAATGTTATAGATGTTATAGTCCTAAGTTGTGTCGTCATTTTATCTTTGCTTATGTTACCTTTCATGAGTCACAACTTTATTTTGTCTCCACTTCCTTTGGTTTAACCCTGGTTCCCTCCGATGTAACTAAATCTGAATTTCTAACCTTCCAATGACTTGTGGTATCAACTTCTACTGATTCTGTAACACAGTGTTTCCAAGCAATGCTCAAATGTCATGCAATCACTCAAGTGTATAAACGACGTCCAGACACCATTCCCTCGTATCACACCACTGTGCCCATTGTCCCATCACCCCAAATAGATGAGACATGACCGTCTGAGCCTACTACTACACCCCCGGTTTCCTCTACTGCACCCACACCCTCTTCTAGTGAGCATTTTGATATTGATCTTCCCATTGCCTTACGCAAAGCGAACCGCTCCACTGCACATACTTTATACAGCTGTCTTTCATATGCTCACTTGTCATCTGCCCATTATGTCTTTGTCTCAATTTTGGACAGTCACCAGGTTCCTAAGTCATTATCAGAAGCATTGTCACACCCTAGTCGGAGCCAGACTATGCAAGAAGAGATGTCTGCTCTTAAGAAAAATGGTACTTGGGATCTTGTTAACCTTCCATCTGGCAAACATTGTGTTGGTTGTAAATAGGTGTATATGGTTAAATTAAACCCAGATGATTCTCTAGCTTGCCTAAAAGCTCAATTGGTTGCTAAAGGTTATTCCCAGACCCATAACATTGATTATGATGAGACATTCTCTCATGTGGCCAAAAAGCTTTCTATTCAGATCATTGTTGCCTTGGCTGCTCAATTTCATGAGTTGCTCACCAACTTGATGTCAAGAAAGTATTTCTCAATTACGTTCTTGAGTAAGAGGTTTATATGGAGCAGCACCCTGCTTTTGTTAGTAAAGCTAAGCCCACTAAAGGTTGTTGCTTGAAAAGATCTTTGTATGGACTCAAACAGTCTCCTCGTGCTTGGTTTGGCCATTTTACTGAGGTTTTCATAAGTTTTAGAATGGGGAGGAGTGACAATAATCATTCTGTATTCTATCGACATCATCAAGGGAAGAGAATTATTCTAGTTGTATACGTTGATGACATTGTAATTACAGGAGATGATCAGAATGGTATTCAAGATCTGAAGTCATATAATCAATAGAAGTTTCGAACTAAGGATCTCGGGCGACCAAAGTATTTCTTGGGGATCAAAATTACTCAATCTAACCAGGGAATTTGTTTATCACAGAGAAAGTATGTACTGGACATACTGTAACACCCCGAATTCCAAAATACAACTGAATTCGAGATTCCACATGATCTTTACACTTCTTTCGTACAATTTTATAAGGAATTTAAAACTTTTTACTTTACATCAGAGTTACAGGGAATCTTTAAACTTTACATTTTACAGCGGAAGCAATTTACAATATTTATATAAAAGTACAACAACATTTGAATAAACTCTAAGCATCAGTTCTCCTTTAATCTTTATCATGCCATTTATTCTGCATACAAAACTGTGGGTACGTCAGTTTATTCAACCGACGAATATTATATACGGCCATCCTCTCTATGCCGGAAACAGTACAATTGATTTTCCATATTTAACAAACACAAACTTGTTCACATATCAAACTAAGGGGAATATCCTATTGATGTCGTGTTGTGATTATGCACTTAGTCCTTAATGCAGTTATTTATATTATATGATACTAATGCACACTTGTTCGGATTCTATGCATCTCATACTATATAGGTCCGAGGGAAAGCCTCTTAATCGTTCTTCATCTTGTAGGGTTCAATCCATCATCATGACTTAATCGATTACTGTAACTACGGTAAGTATACTAGATGTCCTATGAGTACGAGCTCATGTACAGAAAAACTGGAGGAAAATCCCACGTCATGTCACGACACATCGTGAAGACTATCTATGGCCAATTCAGTCTCCTTCATGCCACAAGATCCTCTCGTAGTCACCAAACATCCCACAAGTATTGCCAAGATCCCGATAATTCCGGAGTAGTGCCCACCTCATGTCACAACGCATCGTGAAGACAAACTGTGAATCACACCCACATCGTAGACTCGAGGCCCTCATACATGCGTTTTTCTCTCACTTTCATCACCTCTTCACTATGTACTAATTCTTAATTTAATGAAATCATGCACAAAATTAATCTCTTAGAGTTAGCCCTCTCACTAATACCGGTCTTATTTCTTTTACTTCAAAATGACCTAAACTTGGTCTTTTCAATTTCAATAATCACATCTCATCACTTTTCGCTTGCCAGTGTGAGTTTTGGCTACACCCTAATTTTCAATTTCAATTCACAAATTTACATCGTTGAGTTGTCATACTCAAGAACATTTCTCTTTTTCAATCACATGATTTCCAATCTTTTCATGAGTCAATAATCATACATGAAGTTCAATTATCCATCATGCATTTCATAATCCAACATGTATCTCCACATTTAAAATCATATCACAAACTATCTAGTCAAAGTGAATATTCACAAACTCACCATTGTCACACTATTCTTTAGTAAGAATAACTCATATAAAACTCCACATTTATATTTTCTTTCTATAGAATTTCCCTTTTTAATACTTATCTCAATTCCTTCGTGAAAACACATTTTTTTATGAAATTATACGACTGTGAAACTATGGTTCCAAATATACTTTATTTCATTCTAATAACTCTCAATAAATTTTCATAAGTCACACATGATTTTAGAATAATAACGGTATTTTTTTTTGAAATTATTTTCACATCAAGAAAACCCAAAAAAATCATTTTTTTAAAAAAAATTTAACATTCTGGCCGCGCCAGGAAACCCACGACCCAAGAGAAGACAGCCGCACGCGCTAGCCAACTGCCTGTTTGCGCTCAGCGATATAAAAGGGGAGACAGAGGGTTATATACTCTCTGTTCGAAATCTGAGTTAATTTTAAAAACGCAAATAAAAGAAGATGGCCATAAGTATCGAACCATAGACCTCATAACACACACACCTGGGCTACTGTAGCACCAAAGGGCTCACTGACCACTTGAGCTATAGGCTCAAGTTGTCACGACTACAACTCGAATTTCATTTACTTCAATTCTCTGTTCATTAGATCGTTTCGATGTTCAAAAGATCTTATTTTTGTTTTGCTTGCACTAAAAATCCTGTAAATCTCTAGAATGTCTATTTTAACATAATTTAACACTCCAGTATTTTTAAAATAATTTTTTCAGTAATTAAACACACATTTCTCATACAATTAATTTAAATTGCATACTACTATTTTCATAAATCATTTTGGCATTTCTCACACAACATAGTATTAAAATTTCCTACATCAATTCCCTGTTTTTTTTCCCTCTTTCATAAACCCAAAAGCATATTATAATTTATTCATTCTAAACAATATCACGAAAGTCCAACTAAACTCACAAAACAAACAATTTCATTTACTAGCATTTTGTACTCAGTTTTGATATTAACAAAAATTCTAATTCATATATTCCATAACTACAAAACGATTCGCATACAACTTAAGATTCATGACAAGATAACATGCAATCTATCAATCTTCAATTTAATCAACTAGCAAGTCCTTTTTCCAATTAAGTGTACTCTTATTAATTTCTTTCATGCATTATCATTTCAATCACCCCTAACATGGTATCTAGTTAGAAATATAGAAAGCCAACCCACCTTATTTGGAGAGAAAGATTCACAACACCTCCTAAACGAAAGAGTCCTTCTTGAGCTTGCCAAACGAGTGCTCCTCCTCCTCTTTGAATGCAACCCGAGCCTTCCAAGTGCAACCCGAGCCTCCAAAGGATGATGCCGGCCTCCTTGATGTGCACACACAATTCCTTCTCTCTCAATCTTTTATTCTCACTTCCTACTAATAACTCACTACTAATAATTGTATTTTCTTACTATAGGTTTGGAAAATGAAGAGTGCAAGAATAACTAGGCTGGGGGGCGGAGGGGGTATTTATACTAAATTTTGGGACAAATAAAGGGCTAGGATTAATGTAGGACTTAAGGATCAAAGGCTAAGATTTAAGGGGAAGTTGTAGTAACCAACCATGATCCCAAAACTACCTCCCACAAACTCCACTCTCTATTTTCCTTTCCATTCAAAACCGGCCAAAATGAAGTGCACAATACACGTGTACGTGCAATGCACGTGTATTCAATAGTCCCCTATTTTAAAAGTTGTACATTTTTTTCTTTATAAAAATAATCTATGAAATTGTCTACATTACAAGTTGTATTTAAAAGAGAAAATAAATTCATGGGCCTTTATTTAATGGGCCAAATTAGTTTACAAAAAAATAAATTAAATTGGGCTATAAAAGAAACTTATATTTATTAAAGAAAAATTGGCTTTAATAAAAACAATTAGAAAAGACATATATATATATATATATATATATATATATATATATATATATATATATACTCATTTGTTTATGAAATGAAAATAATTATAAAATTTTATACTACAAAATTACACGTGCACAACACGTACAAAAATAAAAAAAATAATTTTCATAAATGAAAATCAGGGTATTACAACACTCTCTCCTTAGAATAGTTCCGTCCCGGAAACTACAGTCAAGAGCGAGAAACAAAACACTCACAACAAGCAAAAGAAAGAGATAAAATACAAATCAAGCAAAAAGCTCAGGAAAATCCCTCAACATCCTCTCCTCAGATTCCCAAGTAGCTTCTTCAGCCAAATGGTTTCTCCAGACTACCTTGACCATCGGTATCGTCTTATTCCTGAAGACTTTCTCTCGACGATCAATAATCTCGACAGGTTACTCGATATAATTGAGATCCAATTGCAAACCTTCCGGCACTTCAGGCAATTGATGACTCGGATCTGGAATATAACCTCTTAGCATAGACACATGAAAGACATTGTGCACCTGAGATAACTCTTCCGGTAATTCAAGCCGATAAGCAGTTTTTCCGATCCTTTTCAATATCTTATACCGGCCTATAAACCTCGGGGCTAACTTCCCGTCTTTGCCAAATCAAAATCACACCTTTACTGGGCGATACTTTCAGAAAGATGAAGTCACCTTCCTTAAACTCAAGGTCCCTTCTCTGGTTGTCTGCATAGCTCTTCTGCCTGCTTTGAGCCTCTACCAACTTTTACCTGATCAGATCAATCTTTTCAGAGGTTTGCTGCATAAGCTCAGGTCCAAACAACTGACGCTCCCCAACTTCAAACCAACAAACAGACATTCTGCACTTCCTGCCATACAAAGCTTCGTATGGCGCTATCCCGATGCTAGCCTGAAAACTGCTGTTGTAGGCAAATTCTACCAAAGGTAAATGCCTTTTCCAACTGCCTCCAAAGTCTAGTACACAACACCGAAGCATATCCTCAAAATACGGTTGACTCTCTCGGTCTGCCCATCGGTTTGTGGATGAAAAGCAGTGCTGAAATCCGTCTTGGTACCCAAAGCTGTCTGAAGACTCCTCCAGAAATGCGAAGTAAACCGTGCATCTCGATCGGACACAATAGTTTACGAAATACCATGGAGCCTGAAGATCTCGCCAACATACAACTCAGCTAACTTGTCCATCGAAGCAGTGAGTTTCATCGCCAAAAAGTGAGCGGACTTGGTTAGTCGATCGACTATAATCCAAATCATATCATTGCCTTTAGGACTCTTGGGCAATCCCGTAATGAAATCCATACTGATGTTATCCCTCTTCCATTCCGGAATAGGTAACGGTTGTAATAGACCTCCGGGTCTCTGATTATCGGCTTTGACTTGCTGACAAACTTCGCCACAAATTCAGCCACATCCCGCTTCAAACCTGACCACCAGAAATGCTGTTGATGTCTTTGTACATCTTCGTACTCCCAGGATGTACCGACAAAAGAGTAGCATGCGCATCCTGAAGAATACTCTCTTTCAGGTCCGCCTTATTTGGAATGCACAGTCTATCTCCGAACCACAGCACTCTATCCCTGATTTGAAATCCAGACAACCTGCCAGCACTAACCTGCACCTTCATCTCCAAGATATCAGCATCAACCTCCTGACTTGCAATAATCCTTCCATTCAAAGTAGGCTGAAGTCTCAACTGAGATAAAGATGCTCCCAATCCTTGCAAGACAACTTCAATACCGGCTCGATCTAATTCTTCCACTAGATGATTCTGAGTTGTAATCAAACTGGACAAACTGCTCTTGCGACTAAGTGCATCAGCAACAACATTAGCTTTTCCAGGATGATACTTGATCTCAGGTCGCATGTCCTCAAGCACTTTCAACCATCTCTGCTGCCGCAAATTCAGATCCTTCTGCTGGTATATGTACTTCAAACTCTTATGGTCCATGTACATGTTCAATTTCTCACCGTACACGTAGTGCATCCATTGCTTCAAGGCAACGATAATCGCAGCCAACTCCAAATCATGAGTCGGATAATTCTTCTCATGCGGTCGTAGTTGCCTAGATCCATAAGTGATCACCCTTCCTTCTTGTATTAAGACACAACTCAGCCCACGATGTGAAGCATCGCTGTAAACATTATACTCAACACCTGCTCTAGGCAAAGCCAAAATAGGTGCAGTAGTCAGCTTCTCTTTCAACTCCTGAAAGCTTGCCTCACATTGCTCAGTCCACTTGAAGTTCACATTATTCTTGGTCAAACTAGTGAGCGGCACGGCTAACTGAGCATAACTTTGAATGAATCTCCTGTACTACCTAGTCTATCCAAGAAAACTTCTGACTTCCTTCACTGTAGTAGGCCTTGCTCAATCTCTCACTGCCTCTATCTTCTGAGGATCAGTTGCCACTCCCTCCTTAGAAAGGATGTGACCTAGGAATGCCACTTCAGATTTTCAAATATCGCACTTGGACAGCTTGGCATACAATTCCTGCTCTTCCAGCTTCCTCAAAACTGCTGCCAGATGCTCGGTGTGCTTCTCTTCTGACTTGGAGTACACGAGAATATCGTCGATAAACACCACGACGAAAGAATCAATCAACAGCCTCAGAACTCTGTTCATCATGTCCATAAAGATTGCAGGTGCATTCGTCACTCCAAATGGCATAACTAAGAATTCGTAATGCCCATGTCGAGTTCTAAATGCAGTTTTGTGCACATCTTCAGCTTTCACTCGAACTTGATGATATCCTAATCGAAGATCTATTTTGGAGAAAACAGCAGCTCCTTGTAGACGATCGAACAAGTCATCAATTCGGGAAATAGGATACTTATTTTGAATAGTGACCTTATTCAGCTCTCGGTAATCGATACACATTCTCATTAATCCATCCTTCTTCTTTACCAACAGCACTGGTGCTCCCCAAGGTGACGCACTAGATTGAATAAAGCCTTTCTCCAACAGTTCCTCAATCTGCCGTTTCACCTCATTCTGTTCCATAGTATCCATCCTATACGGTGCCTTATAAATGGGTGCACTTCCCGGTTGAATGGTGATGCTGAACTTTACATCACGTTGCGGGAGTAACCTGGGCAAATCATCCAAAAACACAATCGGATAGTCCCGAACCACAGGAATCCTCTGCACTTCCACGGGAATCTCTTCCTTGCGGATAGCTGCCACCAGCCTGGAACACTTCTTCTTCCCTTGGAAAGTAACTTCAGGTCCACCTGGAGCCTTCACTGTTACCGTCTTGGTCTTGCCCTCAATGCTTGCACTATACACCGACATCCAATCAATGCCAATGATAACATCGACTTCCAAGATAGTCAGCTCGATTAGATTAATTCCGAAGATTCTGTCCCCAATCACAATCTCGCAATCTTTATAGTACCGATCAGTGATTAAAGTCTCTCCTGATGGAGTAGCTACTGCTAAGATCTTGCCTGGAAAAATCTTCGGTTCAACTCCCAACACTTTAGCAAATTTAGGAGACACAAAAGTATGAGAGGATCCAGTATCGAACAAAACAACAGCTTTTATTTCATTCAAATAAAGTTCTCCAGTGATGACATGATCCACCTCATCAGCATCAGCTTCAGTCAAGGCAAATACTCGCCATAGTTGGTACAGCCTCTTCCCAGCCTGCTGCATTGGTGCATTGTGATTACCATTCTGCGATTTGGGGCATTAAGATTGGTAATGTCTTGTCTCACCACAGTTGTAGCAATTTACCGTAGGAGGTCTCACAACATTGTTCCCGGGTCCTCCAACCACACTGATAGCATTCTCCCCTGTCGGTTTGAACCTTTGTGCCGATGGTTGTCCCTTGAAATTCCCGAAATTTGCAGGCCTCTTCCCAACTTTCCAGTTGTTCCTCCGATTCTGAACAACATGAAACTGCTCCATGTCTGCTTCCGTGGTTGCCGCTCGTTTGACCAGCTTGTCAAACCTCCTGATACCGAGGGGTATCATCCTGGATCTCAAACTCGGCCTCAATCCATGCTCGAACTTACGAGCCTTCTTCGCCTCATCCATCACCAATTAGGGAGCATACCTTGAGAGCTGAGTAAATTTGGTCTCATACTCCCTAACTAACATGCCATCTTGTTGCAGCGACATAAACTCCATGGCCTTCTTCTCCTGGACGTCTGAAGGAAAGTAATGACTGTGGAATTCCCCCAAAAATTCCTCCCAGCCAAGAACTAAGCCGCCCATTGTCCGCTTCATTGATTGCCACCACACAGCCGCATCCTTCTCGAGTTGCAGAGTTGCCAACTTCACCTTGCTGCCTTTAGGGGTCTCCAAGACTTCGAAGATAATCTCTACCTGCCTGATCCAGTTGTCAGCCGTGTCAGGGTCTGACTTCCCTTCAAACACCGGTGGTTTCATCCGTTTAAATGATTCCACGAGTTTGATTGCTTCGGGTACCGGATTGGCAGGCACCCTTCCCTGATTCTGATTCATGGCAACGACATTGAGTGTCTGATAGATCTTCGCTAGTTCCATTTCCAAGTCCAGACCTTCACCATTTCTAGCTTTTCGTCCAGCCATGTTCTGATGCAAAAGATCTATTAAATTCGAAGTGTGAAACATGAACTTTTAAGTCAATATTTCCATTTCATTGAATTTCAAACTTTATACATTCGAATTTAAAACATTTTTGACATCAAAATGAAAGCAGTAGACGATACAATGGTCTAACTCCTACGGTTCCTCTAATACCCTTCACGAAGCTCTCCCCGTAGTTCTTCTACTTCTTCCTTCAGTACATCGGTCATGTTTTTCCTCTTCTCGAGTTCCCATAAATGATGACTGAGAACTGCAAAATCATCCTTGTGTTTGCCAACTAAGCCTCCAATAGTCCGACTCTCTCCCGCAGTGTTTCTACCTGCCTCTGAAGAAATCTCACAAGACTACTTGGAACTGGTTCTTCTTCCTCGTCAGATGAGTCAGGAGGTGGAGTGATCTCTCGAGACTCAGGCCATTCCTCTCCGTCGGAGTCTGCTTGCCCTGGGTAGTATTCTTCCTCGGAATCTTCTTGTCCAGGATAATAACCTTCCTCTATGATATGCCAATTGTCATCTCCAGCAGGGTCGAAGTGATCAGTCATCTTAGAAATAGAAAGGAAGAAGCATAAGTCTTAGAGCAACACAAATGTAAGTGACTTACATTTAAATCTCTAGACTCAACACACACTCTAATGTCCACTTCTAGGGTGATGTTCCTTATAAATTTGTACTCGTGTGAAGTGTGACTCTGATACCACTCTGTAACACCCCGAATTCCAAAATACAACTAAATTCGAGATTCCATAGGATTTTTACACTTCTTTCGTACAATTTTACAAGGAATTTAAAACTTTTCACTTTACATAAGAGTTACAAGGATTCTTTACACTGTATATTTTACAGCGGAAGCAATTTACAACATTTATATAAAAGTACAACAACATTTGAATAATCTCTAAGCATCAGTTCTCCTTTAATCTTTATCATGCCATTTATCCTGCATTCAAAACTGTAGGTACGTCAGTTTATTCAACCGACGAATATTATACACGGCCATCATCTCTATGCCGGAAACAGTATAATTGATTTTCCATATTTAACAAACCCAAACTTGTTCACATATCAAACTAAGGGGAATACCCTATTGATGTCGTGTTGTGATTGTGCACTTAGTCCTTAATGCATTTATTAATATTATATGACACTAATGCGCACTTGTTCGGATTCTATGCATCCCATACAACATAGGTCCGAGGGAAAGCCTCTTAATCGTTCTTCATCTTGTAGGGTTCAATCCCTCCTCATGACTTAATCTACTACTGTAACTACGGTAAGTATCCTAGATATCCTATGAGTACGAGCTCATGTATAGAAAAACTAGAGGGGAATTCCACGTCATGTCACGACGCATCGTGAAGACTATCTATGGACAATTCAGCCTCCTGCATGGCACACGATCCTCTCGCAGTCACCAAACACCCCACAAGCGTCGCCAAGATCCCGATAATTCCCGAGTAGTGCCCATGTCATGTCACGACGCATCGTGAAGACAAACTGTGAATCACACCCACATCGTAGACTCGAGGCCCTCATACATGCGTTTTTCTCTCACTTTCATCACCTCTTCACTATGTACTAATTCTTAATTTAATGAAATCATGCACAAAATTAATCTCTTAGAGTTAGCCCTCTCACTAATACCGATCTTATTTCTTTTACTTCAAAATGACCTAAACTTGGTCTTTTCAATTTCAATAATCACATCTCATCACTTTTCGCTTGCCAGTGTGAGTTTTGGCTACACCCTAATTTTCAATTTCAATTCACAAATTTACATCGTTGAGTTGTCATACTCAAGAACATTTCTCTTTTTCAATCACATGATTTTCAATCTTTTCATGAGTCAATAATCATACATGAAGTTCAATTATCCATCATGCATTTCATAATCCAACATGTATCTCCACATTTAAAATCATATCACAAACTATCTAGTCAAAGTGAATATTCACAAACTCACCATTGTCACACTATTCTTTAGTAAGAATAACTCATATAAAACTCCACATTTATATTTTCTTTCTATAGAATTTCCCTTTTTAATACTTATCTCAATTCCTTCGTGAAAACACAATTTTTTATGAAATTATACGAGTGTGAAACTATAGTTCCAAATACACATTTACCACCAAAATACACTTTATTTCATTCTAATAACTCCCAATAAATTTTCATAAGTCACACATGATTTTTGAATAATAACGGTATTTTTTTCGGAATTTTTTTCACATCAAGAAAACCCAAAAAAATCATTTTTTAAAAAAAATTTGACATTCTGGTCGCGCCAGGAATCAAACCCACGACCAAGAGAAGACAGCCGCACGCGCTAGCCAACTGGCTGTTTGCGCTCAACAATATAAAAGGGGAGACAGAGGGTTATATACTGTCTGTTCGAAATCTGAGTTAATTTTAAAAACACAAATAAAAGAAGATGGCCATAAGTATCGAACCATAGACCTCATAACAAACACACCCGCGCTACTGTAGCGCCAAAGGACTCACCGACCACTTGAGCTATAGGCTCAAGTTGTCACAACTACAACTCGAATTTCATTTAATTCAACTCTCTGTTCATTAGAACATTTCGATGTTCAAAAGATCTTATTTTTGTTTTCCTTGCACTGAAAATCCTGTAAATCTCTAAAATGTCTATTTTAACATAATTTAACACTCCAATATTTTTAAAATAATTTTTTCAGTAATTAAACACACATTTCTCATACAATTAATTTAAATTGCATACTACTATTTTCATAAATAATTTTGGCATTTCTCACACAACATAGTATTAAAATTTCCTACATCAATTCCCTGTTTTTTTTTCCTCTTTCATAAACCCAAAAGCATATTATAATTTATTCATTCTAAACAATATCACGAAAGTCCAACTAAACTCACAAAACAAACAATTTCATCCACTAGCATTTTGTACTTAGTTTTGATATTAACAAAAATTCTAATTCATATATTCCATAACTACAAAACGATTCGCATACAACTTAAGATTCATGACAAGATAACATGCAATCTATCAATCTTCAATTTAATCAACTAGCAAGTCCTTTTTCCAATTAAGTGTACTCTTATTAATTTCTTTCATGCATTATCATTTCAATCACCTCTAACATGGTATCTAGTTAGAAATATAGAAAGCCAACCCACCTTATTTGGAGAGAAAGATTCACAACACCTCCTAAACGAAAGAGTCCTTCTCGAGCTTGCCAAACGAGTGCTCCTCCTCCTCTTTGAATACAACCCGAGCCTTCCAAGTGCAACCCGAACCTCCAAAGGATGATGCCGGCCTCCTTGATGTGCACACACAATTCCCTCTCTCTCAATCTTTTATTCTCACTTCCTACTAATAACTCACTACTAATAATTGCATTTTCTTACTATAGGTTTGGAAAATGAAGAGTGCAAGAATAACTAGGCTGGGGGGGGGGGGGGGGGTATTTATACTAAATTTTGGGACAAATAAAGGGCTAGGATTAATGTAGGAGTTAAGGATCAAAGGCTAGGATTTAAGGGGAAGTTGTAGTAACCAACCATGATCCCAAAACTACCTCCCACAAACTCCACTCTCTTTTTTCCTTTCCATTCAAAACCGGCCAAAATGAAGTGCACAATACACGTGTACGTGCAATGCACGTGTATTCAATAGTCCCCCATTTTAAAAGTTGTACATTTTATTCTTTATAAAAATAATCTATGAAATTGTCTACATTACAAGTTGTATTTAAAAGAGAAAATAAATTCATGGACCTTTATTTAATGGCCAAATTAGTTTACAAAAAAATAAATTAAATTGGGCTATAAAAGAAACTTATATTTATTAAAGAAAAATTGGCTTTAGTAAAAACAATTAGAAAAGACATATATATATATATATATATATATATATATATATATATATATATATATATATATATATATATATATATACTCATTTGTTTATGAAATGAAAATAATTATAAAATTTTATACTACAAAATTACACGTGCACAATACGTACAAAAATAAAAATAATAATTTTCATAAATGAAAATCAGGGTATTACACATACTTACTTAGAGTGGTTTGCTAAGATGCAGGCCATCACACACTCCTATGGACCGAAATTTCAAGTTGTTGCTAGATCATGGTATCATGTTGGAGGATCAAGAGAGGTGTAGGAGGCTTGTGGAAAAACTGAATTATCTCACAGTTACTCGTTCTAATATTGCATACTCAGTTAGCATAGTAAGTTAGTTTATGATCTCTTCTCGTACAACCCATTGAAACTTCAATATTTAAAGAGCTCCCCTGGCAGAGGATTGTTGTATACTGATGGTGGGCATTGCTGAATTGCTGGTTGGCCAAATGCTGACTGGGCTAGCTGCCCAACGACTAGGAGATCCACCACTGGGTATTGTGTGTTTGTTGGAGGAGACTTGATTTCATGGAAGAGTAAGAAACAAAATGTGGTGTCTCGATTAAGTGCATAATCCGAGTATCGTGCTATGGCTGATCTCACATGTGAGATGACATGGATCAAACAATTACTTACTGAGTTGGGGGTTCTTTAGCATCAGTTGATGCGTATGTATTGTGACAGTCTGTCTGTCATCCATATAGTCACGAATGTCGTGTTTCATGAACGAACCAAGCACATTGAGGTTGACTGTCATGTGGTTCACAACAAGATTAGTGGCACTCTGTATGAGTCCCCTCAAATAAAAGCTAAACATATTCGCACTAAGCACCAGCTAGCCGATGTTGTTACAAAGCCTCTTGCTAGTGCCAAGATACAGTTCATCAATGACAAGTTGGACTTGTATGACATATATATTCCAACTTGAGTAGAAGTATTAGAGATATAAGATTAATTGAGTATTAGTTTAGTCACATACGGACAAAGCATGTGTCTATAATAAAGTCATATATATATGTGTGTGTGTGTGTGTGTGTGTATCTAGTGTATATTATAAGGTTGGTGAAAATGATACCAAGTTTACGAAACTATTGTGTAAAAAAATATCATGAATTTGCTCATGTTAAAATTTACAATTAATCTAAATTATCATGCTTTACTTCCATTGACCTTCTTATTATGCAACATACTAAATAGCCAATTTTGTCAGAAGTTCACTGTAGTTTGTAACATTGTATATCGTACACATCTTAAAACAACTTATTTTATTATTAGGCTCATTGTAGTTTTCTGCAATATAGTAACTTGAAGGGGAGGTTGAATAAATGAATAATCTCATGCTATTGTTTTTTTTAGTCTTACATACATATCATACTATCATTAGTTTTGTTTTATATATATACTAGATTTGCCCGTGGGCACGTGCCTATGGCATGTCTTCGAAACGATACAACATATGAAAGTCTTGTAAACAGTAAAACAACAATTATGCAGCTCAAGTTTAAATAGTAAAACAATAATTAGTTGTAAATAAAAGTCCATGTTTTCATTAGTATATGTTGAAAAATAATTATAAATAGGAGTGTAAAATCCAACTTCTTAGAACTTTGAGTGTGAAAAATGATGAAATTTAACTGTTGATGAGATATTTACTATTTTCAATATAACATGAGCAATAAAAAATGCATTAAAAAAATCTGAAAACTTACAAACCTGAAATCTGAAAATATAAGTAAATAGAGAGAGAGAGAGAGAGAGAGAAATAAATAAACCAAAAAAATAAATAAAAAAATAAATAAATGAGTTATTTTGGGGTGATTTGAATTTGAGTTTTGGGGAGAACTTTTGAGCGGGAAAATATGTTTTGTGAGGTTAGATCTGGACCATTGATTTCAACCCTATTGAATGGAAGCCACTTGATAGCTTTCTTTGTGTTTTATTTTATATACTAGATTTGTCCATGGCCACGTGCCTACGGCACGTCTTCAGAACGATACAGCATATAAAAAGTCTTGTAAATAGTAAATCAACAATTATGTAGCTGAAGTTAGAATAGTATGACAATAATTAGCTTTAAATAAAAGTCCATGTTTCCATTAGTATATGGTGAAAATAATTATAAATTGAGGTATAAAAGTCCATGTTTCCACATATATCTATATAATAAAACACAAAGAAAGCTATCAAGTGGCTCTCACTCAATCCCCCAAAATCAAAGGCCCAGATCTAACCTCACAAAACACATTTTTTCCCCAAAATTCAAATTCAAATCCCCAAAAATAACTTCTTTATTTCTTTAAATAACTCCTTTATTTCTTTATTTCTTTAATTCTCTCTCTCTCTCTCTCTCTCTCTCTCTCTCTCTCTCTCTCTCTCTCTCTCTATATATATATATATACAAATCCCCAAAAACATTCTGAAGCTACAAGTAATAAAGTCTTCATACTAAGGGGATATGAAACTTAGTGTTCAAAAAAGTTAAGTATGTACAGATTTTCGATAGTTAAATATTTTTCTTTTTTGGGAGAAACTCATAGTTAAATAGGAAACATCCCTCAGCTTCTTCCTCTAAAGTATTAGTACACGTACACAACACGCAAAGGATTTGACTTCCCAATTTTGATTTGATGCAATCAACAGGCATAAAAAAAACCCCATTAACAAAACTATTAGCAGTGATTGAAGCAAATCTCAAACAAAACAGAAACTAGGCTGCATATTACATGCATCATGCATGCTTATATGCATGTTTCATGTCCACATATCAATATTCCATATACTAGTACGAATATTATTTGTTATTCTAAAAATTATGAAGCATTCACAAATGCAACTTTACTGATCTTACAAGTTTCTGACATGGCTTAAATAAATTTCAAGAAATAAATGTATAGTTGTTAAAGAAATGAATGCATAATTTAAGGGATAAAAATATAACAACAAACTAGAAGCATTTCTAAAGGAAATAAAATTTGAAATTGAGCTGAGAAATCGAAACCCTTATTATGGTTTGGGTTTTCCGTCGGAGAGAGAGAACGAACTTGTGAGAGCTCTTCTTTGGTCGTGAGACGATAAGGGAGATAGGGGTTGATCGATTATACCCCTTTTACCCCTCGACAGATCTGAAGATAAGCGGCTGAAGATTTCGTTGGTCGTGGAGTTGGGTTTACACAAGTGACGAAAAAAGAGAGCGGGAGAGAGAGCTCCACTTTGGTGTTGATTAGGGTTTCGAAGAGAGGTGGATTAGGGTTTCGAAGATGGAGATCTGGAGAGAGAGCGTGAGAAGATAAGAGATAGGGATTAGGGTTTCGAAGAGAGCGGGATGATCTTCGAGAGCGGGAGAGAGAGCGCAAGAAGATAAGAGCTGGGATTAGGGTTTCATCGAGAGCCTCTCAAAGATAGAGAGCGGGAGAGAGGAGAGCGTGAGAAGATAAGAGATAGGGGGATTTCGATTATACCCCTTTTACCCCTGATCAAATCCATGTGTAAGCGGTTGGAGATCTCAGCCGTTTGATCGCGATCAAGATCGATCGGATGGCTGAAATCTCCAGCTCCCGATAAGGATTCCAGCTCCCCAGCTCTTAATAGACTTACTATATATATATATATATATATATATATATATATATATATATATATATATATAGAGTAAGTCTTCCGTTGTGCACCACCTATGGAGCACACGGCGTGTGTACTCGGCCTTCCCGCCTTCGTATCGACGATTTGAACCGTTCACATTGATCTACACATCTAAATTAGTCTAAATATGTAAAATCAAATTATTTGAAATTCATTTTCCCATCCAATGAAGTGTTATAAAATTGTATGGCTGAAAATCAATGTTTCTTATAATCACATGATGGATGGAAAAATGAATTTTAAATGATTTAATTTTACATATTTAGACTAATTTAGATGTGTAGATCAATGTGAACAGTTCGGATCGTCGATATGAAGACGGAAAGGCCGAGTGCACACGGAGGGGTGGTGCACAATGGAAGATTTTCATATATATATATATACACTTATGGAAACATGGACTTTCATTTACAACTAATTATTGTCATACTATTCAAACATGAGCTACATAATTGTTGATTTACTGTTTACAATGTTTTTCATACGATGTATCATTCTGAAGACGTGCCCACGGGCAAATGTTGTATATATATATAGTCGTTGTAACCAAAAAAACAACCTTATTCTGTATGTAACCAAAAAAATTTAATAAAAGTGATATGTAGGTTAGGGTTAGGGTTAACGTAAGGCCGTTGTTGAGAAAAACACTTGTACATACCTAGACCGTTGTTGAGAACAATGGCCAAGGTATGTTTTTTTGTTAAAAAAAACAACCTAGGCCGTTGTCTCAAACAACGGCCTAAGTACTTTTTTGGACAAAAAAAAAATCACGCCAAAAAAACGCTAAGTCCCAAACATTTTTTGGCGTGAATTGACGAAATTACCCCTCCGCTTTTCTCAGCGTTAGTGGGAGACCTTAGTGGGTTTCGATCACAGCCGCTGATCAAGATCAAGGGTGATCGGACGGCCTAGATGGGTGTTTTCCAACCCATTGAAAACGAACCTGTTTTCAATGGAGCAAAGCTCATATATATATATATATATATATATATATATAGAGAGAGAGAGAGAGAGAGAGAGAGAGAGAGAGAGAGAGAAAGAAAGAAAGAGATAGTTAAATAAATAAATGAGTTGTTTTGGGATATTTGAATTTGAGTTTTGGAGGGAAATGTGTTTTGTGATGTTAAATCAAGGCCTTTGATTTTGGGGGATTGAAGGAAAGCCACTTGATAGCTTTCTTTGTGTTTTATTATATAGACTAGATTTGCCCGTGGACACGTGCCGTAGGCACGTCTTCAGAACGATATATCATATAAAAAGCCTTGAAAACAGTTAAGCAACAATTATATAGCTCAAGTTTGAATAGTATGACAATAATTAGTTGTAAATAAAAGTCCATGTTTCCATTAGTATATGTTGAAAAATAATTATAAATGGGGTTCTAAAATCCAACTTCTTAGAACTTTGATGGTGGAAAGTGATGAAATTTAACTATTGAGGAGATATTTGCTATTTTCAATGTAACATGAGCAATTAAAAAACATAAAAAATCTGGAAATCTAAATTTTTGTGTAAATAGAGAGAGAATGAGAGAGAGAGAGAGAGAGAGAAATAATTAAATAAATAAAGGAGTTGTTTTGTGGGAAGGATTTGAATTTGAGTTTTGGGGGAAACTTTTGGGAGGGAAATGTGATTTGGGAGCTTAAATCTGGACCATTGATTTTCTTACTATTGAAGGAGAGCCACTTGATAGCTTTCTGTGTTTTATTAGATATACTATGTTTGCCCTTTGACACGTGCCTACGGCACGTCTTCGGAACGGTGCACATAGTTTGATTATATAAAATAGTTTTGGAGGTCCAGCAAATTAATTGAAGTAGCAAACATATTATATGAGGAAGCAGTATATCTACATTTAAGCTCAACCATTGCCTTCTTGATCATTAATTAGCTTGAACTTACCTGGAATGCATATAGTTTGTTAGAAACACTGCATATAATTTTTTTAAATTTTTTTAAATTTTTTTTATAATTTTTTCTAAGTTTTTTATTTTTATTTTTATTTTTATTTTTATTTTTATTTTTATTTTTTTAAAAATTTTTAAATTTTTTTAGTTTTATAATTTTTAATTTTTTAAAATTTTTTAAAATTTCTATTTTCTTAATTTTTTGAATAGAAGAGAGAGAGAGAGAGAGAGAGAAATAATTAAATAAATAAATGAGTTGTTTTGGGTGGGGGATTTGAATTTGAGTTTTGGGGGAACTTTTGAGGGGGAAATGTGTTTTGTGAGGTTAGATCTGGACCTTTGATTTTGGGGGGTTTGAAGGAGAGCCACTTGATAGCTTTCTTGATTTTTATTATATATACTAGATTTGCCCGTGGCCATGTGCCTACGGCACGTTTTCAGAACGATACAGCATATGAAAAGTCTTGTAAACAGTAAATCAACAATTATGTAGCTGAAGTTTGAATAGTATGAAAATAATTAGTTGTAAATAAAAGTTAATGTTTCCATTAGTATATAATGAAAAATAATTATAAATTGGGGTATAAAAGTCCATGTTTATATATATATATATATATATATATATATATATATATAGAGAGAGAGAGAGAGAGAGAGAGAGAGAGAGAGAGAGAGAGAGAGAGACAGAGAGAAATCTTCGGTTGCACACTACTTTGGTGAGCACTTCGTGAGCACTCACGAAATGGAGCACCTATGACAAATCTGAACCGCTCATATTGTTCTATATACCTAAGATAGCCTAACAATAAAAAATCAATTAATTTGAAATTCATTTGTCCATGATTTACATCATCACAAAATTGTATGGCTGAAAATTCTAGCAGCATGATGGATGGGCAAATGAACTTCAAATTACTTGATTTTTATTGCTAGGCTATCTAGGCATATAAAACAATATGAGCGGTTCGGATTTTTCATATGGTCTTTATTTCATGAGTACTTACGAAGTGCTCACCAAAAGTAGTGTGCAATCGAAGGGGACTATATATATATATATATATATATATATATATATATATATATATAGAGAGAGAGAGAGAGAGAGAGAGAGAGAGAGAGAGAGAGAGAGAGAGAGAGAGAGAAATAATTAAATAAAAAAAATGAGTTGTTTTTTTTTGTGAGGGGGGGGGGATTTGAATTATATATATATATATATATATATATATATATATATATATATATATATATATATATATATGGTGGCATTCCGTTGCGAACTCCATTGTGCGAACCCCTCGTACGAACTCCTCACTGGACTATTCGATCCAGAAAACTCAATTGAATGGCTGTGATTGAAGGCGATCTCTTCTCAGTTATCTTTGGGGGTAATTTGGTAATTTGATATAACAAGCCATATCCCTTCACTCTCTTTCGTTCTCCTCGAATCTCATATCGAAATCGAGCCCCTTCTCCCTCTCTTCGCGAAACCCTAACTCTTGTGTGCGAACTTTTCGTGTGAACTCCTCGTTCTCCTCGAATCTCAGATCGAAATCGAGGCCCTTCTCTCTCTTCGCGAAACCCTAACTCTTGTGTCCGAACTCCTCCTCCTTCTAAATCGGTAACCTCCCCCCCCCCTCCCCCCCCCCCCCCCAAACCAAAAATTTAAATAGAATGAATATATATATATATATATATATATATATATATATATATATATATATATATATATATATATATATATATATATATATATATGAGTCCCCTTCGGTTGCACACTACTTTTGGTGAGCACTCACGAACTAGAGACCCTATAAAAAATCCGAACCGCTCATACTGTTCTATATGCCTTAGATAGCCTAACAATAAAAAATCAAGTAATTTGAAGTTCATTTGCCCATCCATCATGCTGTTAGAATTTTCAGCCATACAATTTTGTGATGATGTAAATCATGGGCAAATGAACTATATAGAGAGAGAAATTTTCGGTTGCACACTACTTTGGTGAGCACTCCGTGAGCACTCATGAACTAGAGACCCTATGAAAAATCCGAACCGCTCATACTGTTCTATATGCCTTAGATAGTCTAACAATAAAAATTCAAGTAATTTGAAGTTCATTTGCCCATGATTTACATCATCACAAAATTGTATGGCTGAAAATTCTAACAGCATGATGGATGGGCAAATGAACTTCAAATTACTTGATTTTTTATTGTTAGGCTATCTAAGGCATATAGAACAGTATGAGCGGTTCGGATTTTTCATAGGGTCTCTAGTTCGTGAGTGCTCACGGAGTGCTCACCAAAAGTAGTGTGCAACCGAAGGGGACTCTATATATATATGCTCTATCTCACAAAATATATAGAGCAGGTCATTGTATTCGATTATCCAAAATATATCTTCTATATATATACTCACAAAATATATCTTCTATATATCTATATAATAAAACACAAAGAAAGCTATCAAGTGGCTCTCCTTCAATCCCAAAAAATTCAAAGACTTAGATCTAACCTCGCAAAACATATTTTTCCCCCAAAAGTTTCCTCCCAAAACTCAAATTCAAATCTCCCACCCAAAACAACTCCTATATTTATTTATTTATTTATTTCCTCTCTCTCTCTCTCCCTCCCTCTTCTATTTAAAAAATTAAGAAAATTAAAAATTAAAACACTAAAAAAATAAAACTTTAAAAACTTTAAAAATAATTCAAAAAAATCATATAATATGTTTTTTGCTCTATGTTTGCTACTTCAATTAATTTGCTGGCCCTCCAAAACTATTTTATATGATCAAACAAGGTACACCGTTCCGAAGACGTGTCGTAGGCACGTGTCCACGGGCAAACCTAGTATACTCATACTGTAGATCATTAATTGTATTCGATTATCCAGTCATTTGTTCTATCTCACAAAATATATGCAAACATTCTGAACAAATATCGAAGTGAGGCATATCAGTGAAGCGCATATTTACAAAAACATTTCGATAGTCCTAAAGAGGATCACCTTATATAATAGGCAGCTTAGTGATGCATCACTTTTCATAGACTAGGACAAAACCAACTAAAACTCTTCTTCTCATTAATTACTTTCATAATGCAAACAAACAAACAATCAAATGATTAGTCTGCAAAAAATGATTCAACCCTTGCAATAAAAATACCCTTAAACCAATTCTTAGGGTCCAACGACCAGCTCAGACTGGCACGCATCTCAAAGCGTACCCCTTATATTTTCTCTTTTGTTGCGAAATCAGTGACAACGGCATCCAACAGCTATCTGATGTGGTTATAGAAGGAGGAAAAAACCAGAGAGGGGGCACTCGCCAACAAATTGAGCACACCACTAATTATTAAAATCCTCAAACAAATCTTTTCTTGTACTATTAGTTGCACGAGAGAATAATAGTCTGACCTCTACCAATCACATTATCGATCGTCATTCTCTTCTAAAAACTAAGAGTATAAACTATTAGTAGTACAATTAGCACGCTTTGAATTACTCTTCTTCAGTATCTCACCCATTGCACTGGCCAGTGACATGGCTGGATTCATCCTCACCGTCTTGTTGAACTTCTTGCACACCTCCATGTGAGCCAGAATTGCCTCCTCTTTCATATTAACAATAATATCTCGTGGGAGGTTCAGCCCTAGTCTTTCGAGCTCCACCTTGACCGCTTCGGAACAGAGACCACAGAGCCATCGCCCGCATGATTGCCCCCGGACCTGCTTCTCATAGAACCTGGTGCAATCTTCATCCAGCCCACAGCATTCGCATTCGGCTTTGATCACTTCGTTCTGGAGCGTGTACTTTGAGATCACTGCAGCTTCAGATGATGAGTTGTCAGAAGAGGCTAATGATGATCTGGGCATCATGAAGTCAAGGGATAGCCGCCTTCTTCGAGCCATTGTTTCTGTTGTTGTTGTTGTCGTCGTTGTCGGTAGTAAGTCTGTACTGTGTATCTGCATTTGGAGGTAGTTGTGTGTGTGTGTATTTATAGGATGAAAACGAGCTTTATGTGAACAAGGTTTAGAATAGCCTTGCTAATGCTGGGAAATTACGTGAATAGCATTGCATTTAGGTGGAACTGAAAATGATGGGTTTAAATGCAAGTTTGTAGAACATACATCACTATTTTAAGTGGTTTAAATAAACAGTTTTTTAATGATAGAAAAAATTGGCACTATTCAATGCACGAATAAAAAGCCTTGATGGGTCTTTATTTTTTGTGCACGCATCTTATTACATTAGAAACATAATAAACTTTATGAATACTAGTATTATACACATGCTGTGCACGTGGGAAAAAATTGGGAGGAATGAAAAGGGCAAAAAAAAATTACCTGCACGTGCGCTGCACGGGTTGGGTTATGGACAAAGGCCTTCTCCCATTATAGTAGTAGAGATATATAAAGTTCCACTATATCTCTACTACTATAATGGGAGAAGGGGTTAGTGTAATTTGTCCTTCTACCAACCCGTGCAGTGCACGTGTTGGGTTGTGGACTAACTTTGGTAAATATTTTCGGCAGTAGACCAGTTTGGTAAATATTTCCAAAAGTGGATCATTTTGGAAAATATGTTCTTTTTACCCTTTTCATTATCCCTTCAATGGACTAACTTTGGTAAATATCTTCGGCAATGGATCAGTTTGATAAATATTTCCGAAAGTGGATCAGTTTGGAAATTATTTTCTTTTTTACCCTTTTCATTATTCCTTCAACTTTTCCACGTGCACGTGTGCACGTGTATAATACTAGTAAGTATAACTAATCTATTCGGAAAAAAAAATTTCTTTTACAAGTACGAGGTTATGTCTCCTCTTTGTTTTAACTTTTAAGGACTAATGGGTAAATTCAAGATATACAATCCACATAATCTCCTGGTTTAGGGTGCGTTTGGCCTAATTTTTTTTAGCTTTAAAGCTACTTCAGAAGGAGAAGCTAGAAAGTACAGCTTTGAAATTAAAAGCTGAAGCTGTTTGAATAGTCAGCTTTTTTTTTAACTTTAAAGTTACTTTTAAGGTAGAAGTTGTTTGGCATAAGATATCAATTGTAAGCTACTTTTATACTTAACTTAAGTTTTTGATTTTATTTAAGAATAAAATATAAGTTATCAAATTAAAAAAAAAATCTTTATATTTTTTAAGCTCAGAACAATCACTCTCAACAGATTTTGTAAAAAAAAATCTGTAAAAAAAATCTTAACAGTCATTGTCAACAATCTTTATACTTTTATATTTTGTAAAAAAAATCTTTACAAAAAAACTGAAGTATCAAAACCCATTTCTCCTTCCCCAACACATAATCAAATCCCACAATCACAAGAAGACCAACCGCAGCAGACGTTTTCACTTTCTCATCACTCTCAACAGCAATTTCGTCGTCGAAGAGGAGAGTGGCGGGAGGTGAGGAGGAGAAAGGGGCGAACTTTGGATCTCCACATTCTTGGTTTGAGATTCGGGACGAGGAGGAAGAAGGGAGAGGGAGAGAATGAGGAGGAAGACGGCAATGGCTGGGTTTTTGATGGATTGGGATCGAAGTTGTTATGAGGGGAAGGGGAAGGGGAAGGGGTAGGGGCAGATGAATTTTTTTGATATTTGGTTTTGGGTTAAAAAAAAAAGAAGAGAAGGAGAAGCCAGAAGCCAGAAGTAGATCTGGATGGCTTCTTTTCAAACTCCTTTTCTTAATAAAAAAATAAGTTACTTCTACTTTTTTTGGGCTTTTCAAAATATGTGTTTGGCCCAGCTTCTCCTTCTAAAGGAGAAGCTAAGCTAATTTTAAGCTGGGCCAAACACTACCTTAGCTACATTAGGTTAGGTTGTTAGGATTCATTTATTAGGGAGATCGTGTAATGCACATGACATTTGTTTAAGAGCCTACATGCAATTTTTTAATAATTATTATCATTAAAAGTGAGCGAGCTAGCTAGCTCTCCCCGCACTTCATTAAACAGAATTTTACGAAGTACAACTAACGGCGGAACGATACTTATACTAACTCAACATTCTGGATGCGTAAAACTATATATAAACTATAATCGATCAGAACGAAACTATAATTGAGTGAAGTAGATGTGTACTTAAAAGAATAATTTTAACTTGAAATTAATAGAATGTGGGAAAGATGATAACTGGTATTTTCTAATAAAGTGCTATATCATAGCCTGACCTTGAAGCCGAGCCCTCCCTCTACCCATCTTCCTCTACCCATATCAAACTCTGATAGCTATAAGTGGTATTTTGGTAAATATATGTCTAAGATTAGGTTGATGACCTAGTAGCCTATTTTGCTGAGGGGCTCAGTCAAGGGGTTCACGAGCTAAGAAGGGTAACCATGCACTCAAAATGAAAATGGTGGCTGTTAAAGTTGAGGCTATGATGCACTTAAGTGACTCAATCAGGAGTATCTACTAGCTAGCCAAGTAGGAAGGTAGCGGCCAGTATGGATTATTAGGGAGTACCATTTTCAATCAAGACAATGACAATTTTTAATTTTGGAGAGGGAGATGGAAAGTGATGCATGGGGAGAATTATAGGCATGTCATGCAAACCATGAGAATTTTTTCCTTTTTAATTACGTACATTTGTTATGACTTTGTAAACTAAAACAAAAGATATTTACCTGCAATATAAAAATAAATAAAATGATTTACCGATCTCAGGATTTAAATAAAATCATTTTATTTAAATGAGAGAATAAGAACTAGAAAAATGAGGGAATAAGAAAGAACCCACCAATCCAACCCTACCGCGACGCAATCTTCCAATTGCGTTACATCCGGCCTTCAACAATGGTCATTGTTCTAAACCGCTAAGCCGACGCTTCCGACGAACTTCGCTACCGTTGCAGCTCATCATTGGAGAAACAAGTATTAGAAATAATATTTCGTTATCTTATGTTACAGATAATATTTCGAAACAAGTATTACAAATAATATTTCCTTATCTTGTATTAATGAACAAGCTGGCAGTTTTCTATCTTATTATTTGGAAAAGAAAAAATCTTTTTTCTTCAACAAACCAACCAAACCTAAGAACAAGTTGGGACTAGATATTTCAAACCACCAAAGTTATCTATAATTGCAGCAGTTGGCTATGTCTGGAGTTCGTCAAGTCAATTGCCGTATTCAGGCTCCAGGTGCAAAAGGTCTAAATCAAGACTGTGAAGTGTGAACCCATCTCTCGGAAGCCACTCCACATTTCCTTATGGAAGATCGCACAATTTGCGAAGGATTCAGACTGAATTATCTAAGTCGTGAATCTTGATATAGACTTCTCGAACGTCCTTAAATTTGATGACTCCCGATATCCCTGACTCCTGAGTCCTGACCCTGAACTTAATACAAAGACAAGGTCTTGCAATTCTTTGACAATTTCAGAGTAAAGAAGCGGTATCATTTCATTTTTTCGGATATAATCACATTCTACGGGAGGAATAAGAAAGAAATTTGATTCTCCAATTGGGTAAGAAGTTCCAAGGTACCCTAGACCGAATACCCTTGAACAAATCGTGTAAGGTTTAACAATACAGCTCAAACTTACGTTGAATTGACACGATAACATTAATAAGCTGACCAGTAAGAACTACTACAGTAACAATGTAATGAAGCAATTGTACCTCTTCATATCAATGATTAGGAGAGAACCAACAACAAACACAGCCAGTGAGCAAGGAATAGTGGGATATCTATCAGTTACTGCACAAATTTTGTGCCATAGCCGACACCAGAACCAGAACTAGAACGCTTTGCTTAAACAAAAAGATCAGAGTGAACGAGAGGATTCCAGTACCTTGATGCCATTAAACACCATGAATGCAGTATGAAAGATATTAACTCTTTCTTCTGCTAATCCAGTTGCCAAATATATACTTATCTAGGAGAAGACAACAGCCTGCTGTTAACTGATATAAGGTTACATTCTGTTAGCAACAGTAATCTTGTTCTGAATATAATATTGATTTTGGTACAGAAGAGAAGGCAGAATATTATGAAAATTATTATACATAAATATACCGACAGGAATATATCCCCAAAAAGGATTACCTTCAGATACCTAGCTACATCACTAGTATTTACACAAGTTCTTTGTTCACAGAAGTGAGTATTTACTAGTCCAACCCTGGGACATCCGTATTGTTCTCTGCAGTACCCTCGCAAATATCCCCACGACATAATGGGCATACCCTGGAATAATACCCCGTAAGGTTGACATGTGGTGATCAATAATGCATGATGCATAAAATAAAAAAGAGAAGTATACATGTATAATTCCAGTAGATAATTATTCAAGCAAATCAAGAGTACGTGCATTTTCTGAATGCTTGATGAACTAGATTGAAGTTACCACAAATCATTCAAAAAAAATTAAATTAAATAAACTGGGTCAAATGTACATAAAATCAAGATGGATGATGTCGTTCATTGATTTGGATGGCCGGTTGGGCTAGCCAAGAGAATCTTAGCTCCCAATCTTATGTGAAAATCTATGATATAGAGAACATATTAACATATAGTGTTTATGAACTAGCAGCCCATCCCAGTAAATGAGCTATCTCAAGAAGTGCACCCCCACCCTCCAACACCCTTATTCTATGACATGCAAATCACTCTGAACAGTGTGGAGTGTGGATCATACCATTTGAGAGGAGATAAGTGAAATAAATCGAACTTATTTCACTTACCCAGCTAATGCAGGGATAAGACATGTTCAAATTTAATGTTATTTTATCCACTTATGTTTTCATGAAATGTTGATCCGTCTAAACAGTGTGGATCATGCATTTGAGAGGAGATAAGTGAACTCTGAGTGTGTGTGTGTGTGTGTGCGCGCGCGTGTGAGAGAGAGAGAGAGATTACCTGTGTATTTCTTTAAGCCACCTATCAACACATAATGTATGATACTCATGGTGACAAGGAAGAACTCTAATTTGATCACCATCCTCGTACTCAGCCAAGCAAATGTAACACCTGTTTTCAGAAGGATAAATCAAAACTTACAATTCAGAAGCATAAGCCAGATACAAACTGTCAGATTTTAACAGAAAAGGTTTCAAACAGTTCAATTCATAGCAATATTTCTCATCACACTAGAAGTCTAGTACAGAGAATTAATTCAAAAGGAAAGCTCAGGTTAGTGACAGCTCGATGAGAGAATTTGAAGAGACTTAGCCAAAGAAAGCGCCTCCATTTTCACAAGGAATATTATCGAAGATAAGTGAGACCAGACAGGTGAGTTTTATGTATTATTTTTGGGAAAGATAATGAGTGAATGCTTTAATGAAGTTCTAATAATTTAGTTCCTAAGTTCTTGTAGGATGACAGCAGTATCCTACAGTAAAATATATATATGACCTGTTGTATACACAAATCAAAGAACTTTGCATGCTGTGGATCTAGGCATAATCAATCCCTATTTTGCCACATTGCCTTAGCTCGTTACTAATATTCAAGAACAGCAGCATTGTTTTCCGGATGAAAATGGAATTTTAATAGAAAATTTGAAACAAGATGGTTAAAACAAACAACAACAACAACAAAGCCTTTTTCCCAACTAGTTGGGGTCGGCTACATGATGCTCACAATGGTTAAAAGATGCTTTGAATTAATTTTGCAGCAGGAACCTTGTGCGAGTAGTTACAGATATCCTATAAGTTTTTGCAAGGTTGAAAGCTAATTTTATCTGTTGAGGAATTCTAATTCTTAGAAATCATCTATTTCAGCTAGCATCTCACTTTGTATGTTGTATAAGCAAGTATTTTATATCCAAGACTGAATTATGTGACAACTACTATTCTGATGGAGACAATCATAAGAATAACTAAAGGAGTGATAATTTAACGAATTATTCATTAACAAGGACTATCTCAAATAGGGAAAATATGGATCAATGGAGGCAAGGTAACCTGGAAGAAGTGCATCTGGGCATTAAATACAACGGACAGATATTCAAATCCTCTTGCATCGTATTATAATGGAAGATAGTAAAACAAAACAGACAAAGAGGCTCACTGTTCGATGTCATCTACATTTCCAGCTCCAACATTCTTCATATGAGTCTTAACAGGCAACGCCTCAACAGCTGATTCTGGTGCTGGAAGTGAAACCATAGAAAGTGAAAGAGAAACAGGTTGGCGGTTGATTTCATCCAAGACCTGCAGACAAAATAATAAAAAATAAAAAACAATAAATTTCTGAGATAAATTGCGTAGTTTTCCAAAGGACACTAAATTAATTATTTCAGTAATAATCCCAAGGCAGCAGAAAATTACAAGAAACCTTAAAAGAGCTACAATATAGCTCATATATTCCATTACATAATGATACATTTCAACACTTTCTTGACAATCACAGTTATTCACAACAACAACAACAACAAAAAAAAAGTCCAAGATCATAACTACTGTTATAAGCCTTGCCAACAATCTTACAGGAAGGCCCATTAATCTGTCACTTTTCCTATCAAAACAACAATTCAGTGTTCAAAAAATAAGACTAATTTCAGATAAAGAAGGTTATCTTGATTTCTTTGTTTTGTGATCTTTTCAGCTTGCACAAATGGTGAATGCAGAAACATTATCTATTTTCAGAAGAGTTGGAGCCTTGTAGGTCCTTGCCTTCAAAAGGGTCACAAATGATAGTTGACCCAGTGTTTAAAATAGCGCGCTATTTACGCTATGCAGCGTAGCACAATGAATTCGCTACATAGCAGCATGTGCATAGCGCAAGTATAAAATAGCTTGACGCTATTTGCACATAGCGTACGCTATTTGCACTATGCTACGTAGCGCATATAGTGTACGGTATGTGAATTTTTTTAAAATTTCAAATTAAAAAACCCCTATTTAATCAAAACTCATCGCATTCCTATTCTATTTGGGGATTATGTCGCAGACTCGTAGGGCCTTCTAGAGTCTAGGGTTTTGGAAAGCGACGACAAGGCTTCCCACTCCAACGACGGTGATGGCAAGGCTCGATTCCCCTCCTTCCTTCTTCCTTCGTTGCTATTTGAAGATTTGGAATTTGGATTTGATTTTCTCTTCTTTTTCTTCTGCTTTGAGTTATTCAAACACATACCGACAAAAATTGCGAAGTGTAAACTTAGGCCCTCTTTCTGAATTGAAGAGTTGGATTATTTATCTTGTTAGTTGCCTTTTTCATGCCTAATTAATATATGTTAGAGGAGCCGAGTCTGACTGCCACCAAAAGATTTGTACCTAGGAGCTTGCTTAAATTAAAAATGCCTTTAAGCATCTCCCTAGACTTGCTCTTAGTACTTGTTCAGTTGTTTGTAGTATTACATGCATAATCAACTAATTTTAGACAAAATCCCTAGGGATGAATTAATGCATGGGATGTGAATTGTTGATGGGTTTACAGGATGAGCTTAGTTTGTGGCTAGGAAATCTTGAATACAAATATGGTCGTGGATATCTTGCTAGAGTAGGATTTTAGTCTCACGTTAGAAAAATCTGTAATGAATTAATTTTCAATTCTTTGTTATCGGATTTAATTTTCCTTTTTAAGGTATTAACATTGAATATGGATTATGAAGACCTCATTTTGGTGTAGTATTTAATATTAACCTTAAAATATATTTTTTCTCTACTGTAGTAAATTATTTAGAATTTATAAGAATTTTAGGTAATTAATTTTGATTTTTAAAATTAAAAAAATCAAAATTCTCCATAGTTTACGCTATTGCGTTACGTTATTTGAGCTATGCACTACCGGGGCCTAACACTACGTTATACGCTATTGTTATTTTCAACATTGAGTTCACCAATAAACATCAGTGGCATCCTTCAGATTCAGCTCCACCAGGGTTTTATCTCCTCTACAAACATGGCAAATACAGGTTATGTTCGCTGCCTCGCTTCAGGTTATTTTCGCTCCTCATCCTAGCAGCTATTTCAAATAAGAAATATTACACTAGGTAAGAAATGTTTACTCATAATATGTACAAACAAACATCTATGTTATATTCATACCATTCCCAACAACTTCCCATCATCATGAACGGAAACTACCGCTTAATTTTTATTACCACCTGAAATAATGTGACCCAATCGCCCAGCAACTTTGAAAACATTAGAGAAGAATGGTAAATATACAGAAAGAAAAGTCATGTCAAATACGCGTGTCAAAGCCCATGTGCGACACAGCACAGTTTCCAATAAAATTCTCTGCTTCAAACGTTATCAACACTTTCATGGAATCCAAATACTTTGGAGATGTGTACCCCACATAATAGGAAAGTAAAATTTTGCTACTTTATATGAGTTGAACTATCATTGCCTTGGTGATGCTAAATTTTGTTCTTTAGCTAAATGAATGAGATATAATATTCAAATAATCCAAAATATTGCAGCATCTTCCTTCAATACTTACATCCCCAAGCCTCAGTATTAGGCTCACATCTGGGATAATAAACTGAAAAAAATGCACTTTGAATTTAAACCTATAAACACTACAAAACCACTGAATAAATCATACCACGTTTGATGAGCCTCAAAGCAGAGATCTACCCAAAAAAGAATTTCATAAGCATTCATAAATGACACCCTTATAAACTGGGACACAACTTCGTCAAATTAAGTCAATACTTGATAAAGACTTACCTCGAATAAGGCTTCAGCCAGCATCACTATCCGTGAAAAACTTGCTCGAGCACTTGATTCCTCATGCATGAAGAGTGAATCACAAGAACATGTACCATCTGGGTGGAGCCCAGATGGACAAGAAGTAGTTTCCCTCCTGCTATTAGCAAAGCCACCACGGAAACGTTCCCTTATCTGCATAAATCAACTAAACAGGTTGAGCAACCTTACCAAAATCGAGGAGGAGGTGGAGGAGGAAACTATAAATGCAAGGATATTTAGAAGATAGAAGATTATCAGCTTTCCATTAGAAATACAGACTAAATTGACAGAAAAATTCACAGGAAGGAAAAGAACTGAAGTTAATGTATAAAAGAAAAATGTTCCCTCATCACCATAAAAGAAAAAATAAACTATGAAAGTGGATATGAATTAACCAAAATAATAGTAAGGCCATCAACAGAAAATGTGAATCAATAGCAGATAACTACAGTTCCAAGTAAAAAATAGTAAATATAGTCCTAGCTTACAAATAATGATTTTTCACAATATTAGTTGAAACTTTCCTTTGGAAAAAGAAAAAAAAAAGAAACTAACAAATTCAGAAACAGAGCTGATTTATCATTAAAAATGATATAACACTTCCAACTTAAGTGCAGTGTAATATGAAGGGTACAGATACTAACCTGTTAGAATTAATTAATATGCGTGCACAACTTGAAGAAATAAACTACATAAAGGATCACCTCAGATCTCGAATGCCATCTTCTTCCATTTGAATCTCGAATGCCACGGCTTCTACGGTGGAAGTACATTGAATCATGATCAAACCTATTCATGAAAAGATCATCACTAATATCAAGCAACCATCTGTCATGAGACCCTAAGCTGTCATCATCATCATAGTGCCTTCTACTACTATGCCTAGAGAAGGCATCCCAAAACATTCTTCTACTGTTCCTTCTTGTCTCATTAGCATTTAGTTCCCCCGTGACACCAGGAAAAATACTTGAAGATATACTCACCACATCAACATGAAGTACACTTCCGTTTCTCTCTCCTTCCTCTCCCAAAACATTTGCAATTGGAGATGAGAGGGGTACAGTAGAAGCAGGAGTTGAACCAGATGTATGGATCTCAGTTGTCGAGGTTCCGTTTACAAGAGTATCTCCTGGTTCCAATAGACTTGAATGCTGGGAACCAGAGCTATGCATGGAGTCAACAGCCTCAACAGCAGGAGCTGAGCTGGTGTCAACATTCATCAATAATGGTTCAAGATGCTCTGGTTTTGAGGAAGTACTTCCAATATTAAAAATTCTTTTGGAAGGTGTTATATCCAAACCAGAACTTGCACTTGATAAACTGGGGAGTTCCTTTCTTTCATTGAAGACGCTTGAAGAGCTACTTTCTGAAGAGACCAAAGGGGATTCCTTTACTGTACTTTGAAGATTAAAATCTGCCACGGAATCATGAATTCTTGCCGGTAAGTTTGATTTCTGCGATGGCCGGTCTTCCACCTGTAAGGAACTCCAATAACATAGTTTAGCCTATGTACATAATTATAAAGGGTATAATAATATGCTATGTTGTCTTTATGTAGAGCCAGAATATACTATCACATGGATTATTCATTTATCCCGGAAAAAAATATAAAGGAAGGGTTTTTTACAATTTAGCTTCTCAACTAATGGTATTTGCAATTTAGTCCCCCAAATCATAGTAATTGCAATTTAGTCTCCCAAATCATATAGAAATTGCGATTTAGTCCCCTAAATCATATAGTAAATGCAATTTAGTCCCCCAAATATTATAGCAATTGTGATTTAGTCACATATTAGACACATTCATCAATTTATTAGCCCCCTATGTTAGCTAAATCTAGAAAATTCTATTCAATTTAGTCTCCAACTAGAGTAAGTCATTTTCATTAAATTTTCAATTCATTACATTCAAGTGCATTAATACAACCCACATTAAATAATTTTCTCTAATTTGAGACTAAATTTTGTTGAATTTAGCAAATTCAGTTAAAGGTGGATGAATGAGTTCTAATTGGGGTACTAAATTGCACTTGTTATGATTTGGGGGACTAAATTGCAAAAACTCATTAATTGAGGAACTAAATTGCAAAAAACCAATATAGAAAATCTTTAGGCAACAAAATAGAGAAAACTACCAGACAAGAATACAGCAATTAAAGCACAATATACGTCTGCAAGTCAAAAACTCACACTCGATGCTGCACACTATTATTGAAGTATATGAGGGAGTATCAGAACTCTTTTTCATAGCAAAAGCTTAAATTTAACAGGACATAATCAGGACAGGCCAATAATGTGATCTCACATTGATATAAGAAGTCCATAAGAAAGATCAGTCGGCCTGCTGCAAGTCTAAACATTACTAGAGAAAAGAGGATGAGGCGAGAAGAAGAGGTGAAATGAGGTTTATCTCCTCTGTAACACTCTCTAGTAACAATCAAGTGTACAGAGGCAAGCATCACGCATTAAACGGACAAATTACAAGGTTGCACATGTAGTTCTTTGTCACAAAAACAAAGAAACTGTTAGAAGGAGCTAATGTAAGTAGCTAAGAGTCCCAACTCCTGCAATTTCACATAAAGCAACAATTTCGACCAATGCTAAGTAAATTCACCAGATTCATGTCAAATTGCTATATATATAACGCAGTACCCCCATTGTGGTCATTCCTGCCCCAAATTTGGTGATTCACATAAGTAGAATAATAAAGAATATCAATATCATTCAGTCCACAAGAGACTTGGCCAAATTTAAAGACCACGAAGATCACGGATAAGAATGGATTTTTTCTGCTAATTGTAAGAATGCTATTAGACATATCTATGAATTTGAAACCATAAGAAGTACTTTTGTCTTTCACTACCTTCACCTTAAGAATCTAAAATTATATTAAAATTCATAATCCTTAAATTTTTCCTTTAAAATTGCATGCACCAAAAGTTTGGTAACTATTAGATTCTTCAACACCTGGGTAGTAAATAGCCTTTACATGTTTTCTTCACTTTTCTGCCTAAAGTTAATAAATCAGACAAACAAGCTTGAACAAAATTTTAAGCTCGATTAAATAAATCCAAAACACAAGGCTCGATTCCATCAGCTCAAATAGAAATCTTATTAGGGCGGCGGTGACGAAGAAGCCATTCTTGTTCTTTTGTCTCAAAGTGAAATTACATGTAGGCCACGGTTGGATTTACTTGGTTAGTATAGTTGTATGTTTCCAGCTACGATCAAGACATTAACTACTCCGTTCTTCTCTAGTTACAATATTATTGGAGAATAGAGACACTACAATTAATATCAATCATTGATGTCCTTGAAATTTATTTCTAGGGTTTTTTCACATGTCTCTAACTTCAACACCACTTCATTCTCGAACATTTTTCTGACAATTTCAAGAAACATCAAGCAACAACCCTAACTCTACGTTTACTTTTCCCCCAAAATTTTAACCCTTTTCAAAAATTCGAACAGCAATCTAAACCTAAAAAAGAGATGAACAGGTCGATTAGTACGAATCGGTGAACCGAGAAAGACCTGACGAGGCGGAGAAGCGGGGGTGGAAGCGCCTCCGCATAAAAACGTGGCGAAGTTGAGCTTCGACGAGCGGTGATCCGACCGCGATCGCGGCCCCATGCGACTGCTTCCCGATCCCATTTTATTCGCGATTAATTCGTCGGAAAATCGAAAGGGGGAGAGAGATAATAAGGGAATGAGATGAAAAGAAGAGAGACAGAGACGAGACAGCGAAGAGCAGTTCGACTTTTTATTTTTTATTTGTTTATTAATTATTTATTCATTTATTATTTGTTTTGTTGTTGTTGTTTATTGGTGCCCCTATGAATTGCCGTTGTGGGGCTGGATGAGCGTAGCCTCAAAACTTCCAACAAGGGGGCCCACGCTGGCTTTACCACCTAATTGTGGGCGAATTTTCTATGCGGAGAGACCTACAGATGGTTTGGTGCGCATCTTAAAGTAGGGTTGAATGTTTTCGCCGTGATCTGGCGGTTGATGTGAAGGACGATCGTATGAGGATTTTGTGTAGGGTATATTTCCTGTGAGGATGAGGAGTCATGTTCGAAATTATTTGAGGCATTAGAATTTATTTATTTTAATTTGTTGATGATAAGATTGTGCGTGGGGCCCGTCTAGGAAAATGAATCTGAGGATTCGAGGAAAAAAATGTATCCCCCCAGAATAATTTTTACAAAAAAGCTATCACCGTGGCGGCAATTAGATTAGATGCAAAAAAGGGCTTCGCCAAGGGGATCCTCCATTCTCTCTTCTATTTACAATAATTGCGGACGGGTTGGCCGAAATAATAAAAAGAGTGCATGAGCACAACACCATCAAAGGGATCAAGATTAAGGGAATTGAACAGCCTATGTCGATACTACAATACGCAGATGACACTCTGCTCTTCGGAAGGGCAAATTTGCAAGAAGTGGTAGCCATTAAGGCGGTTCTACGATGCTTTCAGGGGTGGTCTGGGCTGAAGGTAAATTTTAACAAGACTAGCATCATCCCCATCTCCGATCAACTGTCTATGCCAGCTAAGGACATCTCGGAGATTCTACAATGCAAGGTGAGCGAATACCCAATTAAATACCTGGGAACGCCAATAAGACCCGGAGCTCTACGGAAAGATGATTGGTTACCCCTGATCGATAAGATCGAAAAGAAATTAACAGGATGGCAGTGCCGCTTTCTATCCCGCGGAGGAAGAATCATCTTGTTAAATTCCGTGCTCGCCGCGATACCGTTGTATCTCATGTCCATTTATGAACTACCGAAGTGGGTCATATACAGGATCGACAAAATTAGAAGAAGATTCCTTTGAAAGGGGACGGACAAGGGTAACAAAGGCCTCCCCCTGGTAAAATGGGGGAGAGTTTGTAAGAGAAGGGAGTTCGGAGGATTGGGAATCATGAACCTTCATGATATGAATAAAGCTCTGCTATGCAAGCGGTGGTGGAAGCTCACAAACAAGCACAAGGGTTGGTGGAGCTACTCTTTTGAACTTTGCCGCAAGAGAAGAAAATATTGTTATGGTGGCAGAAGCCCCTCAGCCAAGGTCTCCTTTCTATGGAAGGGTATTGCGAAGTATGGCGACATATTCCATACCAACACAAGCTGCAGAGTGGAAAATGACAAAAACACAAGATTCTGGAAAGATAAATGGTGTGGTGAAACTTCGCTGCAAAACCAATTCCCACTAGCTACGGAGGCAACGATGAACTTAGACCTTACAGTTGCAGATGTAAGGAAGAACGGCAATCTAAACTTCATAGTGTCGCACAACATCGATCAGAGGAGTTTATCTCAATTCGAAGACCTTAACAAACTTATTCGTGATGAAGGGGGTAGGCCAAATAGTTTTGATGACGATAGATGGTGGGATAGAGAAGCTTCAAAAGTTTTCTCCATCTCATCTATGTATAAATGGATCAAGGATGGAGGTTCGCGATGTAAGGATCAATCGGTCATTTGGGGGGCCCACGTGCCATTCAAGGTCAAAGTTTTTTGTTGGCTTGTACACAAAGATGCGATTCTGGCAAAAGTAAATCTGAGGAAGAGAAACTTGCAGATAGATGTTACTTGTGATAGGTGCCTTACCGCGGATGAGGATGTGACCCATATACTTTTCCAATGCCCCATAGCGCGGTTAACATGGGAGATAGTGTGTCGGGGTTTGGGGTTTAACCGGGTACCTAGGTCATCATCAGACATTTGGGGACCTTTAAGAGAGGTTAACATTAGACTAAAGAATAGAAAGGCTTGAGATATAACAGTAGCAGCTTCAATGTGGAACCTGTGGCTAAACCGAAATGATTACATTTTTCGCAACACTTCCTACTCTTTCAATAATTCTATGCATAAAATTTTTCGTTTTATTCATGAATAGGCACGTGCCGAGGAGGCGGCAAAAAGGAGGAGGATCAATGAAGTGGAATAGTCAAGATGGAGAGCACTCAAAGGGGGTGCCCTCAACTGGGGTAGGGCCGACTGCTCAGGTCTACTACCATGGGGGCTTTGGACAGGATTTTGCTGCTCTTGCTATTGTCATTAGATGTTTCCCTTCTTTTGGATGTTTTATCTATTTTGTTGTCGTATTTCAGTTTAGTAGGATTTTGGATTGATGTTGTTTATTGTACTACTATGTTTCCTTAATTATCATTAATGAACCGATGACTTTGGTCATCTTTTATCAAAAAAAAAATTAGTTTAGAGAGAAACTCTCCAAACAACCTTTATAAAAAAATTATAAAAAAACAAAAAACCCACAAACGAAATGTCGATCGGGGAGGGGAGAGGAGTCCCTCGCCACCTCCTCCTCCTTTTCCTTCCCCCCCCCCCATTCCCTCTACCGAAACGGTGTAGGTGTCATCGGAATTCCGACTATGGTTTCTTGATTTCAGATTTTGTAGAAGTGATTGGCGCATAGGAACTATCGACGCCAAGTGGCTGGCGTCAATGGTGGGTGGTGCATCGCTAGGGGAAGCGGAGGCGGCGTCGAGGCGGCTATGATGGCTGCCATCGGCGGGAGATGCTCTTTTCGGAGAGTGGAGGTGTTGACGACCGATGTGGAGCGTCGGGGTGTTGTCCACATCGAGGATCAGCTTTGAGGGCTGCCGGATGGTTCGACGGAGGAGATCGACGACAACTTCGGGCATGGAGAGAGTGGAGGGAGGGATAGAGATGAATATTTATTTTTGAATTTCAAATTGGGTTTTTGAAATTCAAATTTTGATCTGGGGGTGTATGAAGGGGGAAATTTGTGAAGTGATTTGAATTTCATACTAGATTGTTGAAATTCAAATCAAATTGGAGAAAGTGTGGAGAGGAAAATTTATGTTATTTGAATTCCAAATTAGGTTTTTTTTGGAAATTCAAATTAGATTCGGAGAGTGGTGAACGTGATCTCGGGTCGTGAGTTGGGTTCCTTATTGATTTCAAGGACTCATTTGGAGATGCCTTAGTAGCTCCTTATTATTGATCATTGGTGAAGGGAAGAATCTGCATTGAAGTGGTGTACGAGTTTGTCGACATCGTTAGGTTTGTTGTACGAGTCGTTGATTTGATGGTGGATGTACGAGCTGTGACTGTTGTGCTAGAGGTACTAGTCGTCGCCGATAGGGTTGATTGCACGAGTCGTCGCTAGTTCTGTAACACCCTGAATTCCAAATAAGACCGAATTCGAGATTTCACAGGATCTTTACACTTCACTTCGTACAATTTTATAAGAAAATTAAAACTTTTCAACATACATCAGAGTTCTTTACATTTTTGTTTACATAGCGGAAGAATAAAAGAAATACAACAATGAAATCAAATACAACTTATACAACTTTATCAATGTAAATCATCAACTGCATCATAACGTCTTTACTTCTTCATGGAAAAGTCCATTACCTGCATGTTAAGCTGTGGGCACGTCAGTCACTTACAACTGAAAATGTTATACTCGGTCATCCTCTCTATGCCGTACATATAACGATCTCAATATTTTAACAAATCACAAACTTGAATGAATATAAGGTGTCAAATGTGACTACGCTAAACATGTAAGTGTATGTGATACCTTAATGCCTAATGCACACTACTGAGATGACACTAATGCATACTTGTTCGGATTCTATGCATCCCATACTACATAGGTCCGAAGGCAAGACTTACGTACTCCACAATGAAAGGTTCGATCCCTCGCCATGACAACTACCCAGTAATAAGACAAAGTCAAGACGTTCCACGAGTACGGATCCCAGTCCCGGGGAACCGCCGTAACAAATCCCCCGCCCGACTGTTATACAGACTCCACGTCGTGCGAACCTCCCGTAAGTGCCCCTCTAACCCCGGTATACGTATATACATGGAGTGTGGCAAACTATCCGCCCGACTACACATAGTCCCGAATTTAAAATAAAAGCTTGTCTCCCACGAGGCAACCATAGTCCCGGAGAATCGCCGCAACAAATCCCTCGCCTGACTAGGTCTATAGTCCTGATAAACCGCTGCAACAAGCCCACCGCTCGACTATATAAAGTGCCCCACTTACGTTTGCCTAGGTCTTACTACATCTTTACTTATGTGCCTAATTCTTAAGTTCAAAACATGAACAAATTTCCAAACCTAGAATTAGTTTTACCTCCTACCAGACTTAATCAACAAAATACGAGATAGTTCCATAGCCATATCTAAAAATATATCTTAACTCTTTTCAATTTAATAGTGCCGGTACCCGAGGTCTCACTAACTCTAAACCACAATTTTTTCATACACAAGAATCCATGGATACACATACCCTTCAATAAACATGTCTTAAACATAGATATTTTCATCTTCAACTTATTCACAAAGTAATCATAGTCTTGTCACTATTCGTGATCTATTTATTCATTCATAATTTTTTATAAGCAATAATTCCTTTCAAGAACACAATTTCATCACATGAAGATTTATCAACAAATTCAAGCTCTTACAATGTCTCACTTCAAATCTTTCTTAAACAAAAATAAAAGTGTAATATCTTCAAGAGTAATCCCTTCACAAAATAATACTTTATTTTTCTTCACCACAAGTTCTACTCTTAAATTCCCAATTCTTTCATACTTAAAAATATACAAGAAAAATTCTACGACTCGTTTTAATCAACGTTATTTTATTTTATATAAATTCTGGTATTTTCTCCAAATTTTTATTCTTATTGAAACCCACTGAAAAATTGTCCAAAAATCAAGAAACATAAAAATTAAAAAAAATTTAAAAAAAACTGCAGCCCACGGGTTTCGAACCCAGGGCCGCACATTAGCTACAATGACGCCCAAAGACCCCCACCCGCTTACCATAAAGTCCACATGGACTCTGTGCTTCAAAGAGGCAACCAAAACCCCATATACAATGCTCTACGGTTTGGATTTAAAACAAAATCGAAAGTAAAAAGGAAAGGGTTTGCCGAGTTTCGAACTCGTGACCCAAGACAAGGGCGTGCTACAGCAATGGTTTTAAAGAGTCTCTGCTAACCAAGAAATCCGTATGCAGTTACTAATACAGAGTTATATTAATATGTTTTTGTTCAGTCTTTCTGTTATTCTATTATCTTCACAAAAACTCGATTTTTCTTTTGATCCAACCTTTCATTAAACTAAAATTTGTTCATCTATACTGAGTTTATTTTCTCACAGTAACTAATAATTTTATAAAGCATGTTTTAGACAAAATATCTAAATTACACATTTTATTTCTTCTCTTTTATGAATAAGCAATATATTTGTTCATTTTAAACAACTAGAAATTTCCATGAAAATAATAGTATCAAATTTATTTTACAAAAATTCATTTGCTTATCATAAAAGGAAATCTCAACAATTGTTCATATAATCACACATCTCTACATTCATGCATACTAGTTCATGACAATTTCATCAATTATTTTTTTTTCTCATTACCAACTAACATGATGTTAATTAATTTACCAATCATAACATGATTTACTATTATTCACACTACATCCAATAGTATAGATTTGTTCTACTTTAGTACATCAAAATTTCTATACTACTCATTCATTATTATTAGTATGCATTGTTCTATAATTAGAAAATATGAGAACACCCACTTCTAATGAAAGTTGAACAAAAGGTGGAAGCACAACTCCTATCTCCTAACAATTCCTTCTTCTCCTAGCAAGAACTCCTCCAAGCACAAAAACACTCTTACTCTCTTTCTTTTTCTTTCTCTTATTTCTTTTGCTCTTTAGTGTGTGAAATGAGAAGAGAAGAGGAGTATTTATAGGACAATGCTAGGGTCTAAAATGCAAAATTCTCAACCTAATAACTCATCATTTAAACTCTTCATCCCTTCACTTTCCTAACTCCTCCCTCAAACTCTCCGAATGCCCTAACTCCCAAACTCCCAACCTTTCTCCTCCCCACTATGCTATAACCCGGCCTCTCCCTAGGTCAAAACCGGCCAACATGGGTACAAGTGTACACATATAAATAAATACAATACTTATGGTTCTAAATGTGTAAAAAAAAATGTAACTTGTCATGTATTAGTCCAAGATCAACTTAAATTAGTTCTTAATGGGCTTGATTCATGGGCTCTCTTTTTATTCAACTACTTAATTTGTCTATTAGGCTAGAATTTATTTTTAGGTCCATCGGTCAAAAGAAGGCTAATTTAAAATTTGTGCATGCTAAAAATAGATAATGAGAGTAATAAAATGAGAATAAAAATTAGCACGTGCACCATACGTGCAAAAAATTTTAAAATGTATTTTTAATGTAAAATAAAAATGTGGGGTGTTACAAGTTTGAAAGTTTTAGCAAGTTAGTGCTATGGTAAGAGAGGTGTGAGCCGTTTCAGGTCTAGTCGATGACCGAGTCGTCACAGAGTTGGTGCTTGGGCTAGTTATCGTCGATGTCATGATCGGGGGGAAACTGCCATCATGGCAGTGATTGAGCTCATCGGTCCGGGTTAGAGAAGGGACAGGTCGTCATTGGAAGGGTGGACAGGCAAGTCGTTAGCAGAATAGGGATTAGGCGAGTCGTTTCACGGTGTGTCATAATGACAAGGCATCACCGAATGAGGGTCGAAAGCCGTCGCTAGTGTGGTGGTCAGGTGAATCGTCACTAGAAGGTGAATTAGTAAGTTGACACTAAGATTAGTGTTCGATGAGCTGTTAACTGATTGATCGATAGGAAACTGGAGGCGCGCCATCTGGTAGGTGAGAGAACATGTTGCAGGAATCTTTGTCTACACGTTAACCTTGGGGAGGGACAAGTTATTGTTGTAGGCATAGCTGTGTAATGTTTCTCTGTATTCTGTTTAGGAACAGTTAGTAGTAATTATTGTACTGCTTTGTTTCATTAATTTTTTATTAATGAATCAGTGACATGGTCACCTTTTACTCAAAAAAAATAATAAATAAATAAATAAAATAAAAAATCACATTATCTCTAATATTATAATGGGAGAGTTGGGGTTGTCATTTGTAGACATTCAATAAACTAATCTCTATCATCTCTACTATTTTAATAGGAGAGTTGGGGTTTGTAACAAACAAATCCTAACTTTATAACTATATAAACACGTATAATACACGTCCAAACTATATCCAACAAATATAAATATGCACCGCACGTGTAGCCCAAATCAAAACATTCAAATATAAACTATTTTTTTCTTACTCAGTATATATTTCATTTAATTTGATAACTTTACTATTTTTATACGTGCATCACACGTACATTATACTAGTTCTTTTTTAAGTGGGAGTTATATTAACAATTCATTTACTTAACTGTTGTTAGTTACCATAATAGCCTTAAAGTTCAAATTTATTTACGACATAATTATTTACAAATGTGATGCTCATATAAAATAAAAGTGTGTGCCACTATGAATAATTTGTAAAAAGTATGTGATGAGTAAACTGAGGTCTCAGGTTTGAGGCCAGATTAAGCCTTATTATTTACTATAAAAATTAAAAAAAATGTACATTGCACGTGCAGATTACTAGTTTAGATTAAAGGTTTGTTTATTCCTTCGAAGAAATTCAGCTTCCGTGTGTTATCTCAAAGAACAATATAATCAAATTTAAAACATGTAAGGGGTTAATTATTTTCAGTATCTATAAAATATATACAATTTCAAAAAGTTTGAAGTGATCAATTGTTATAAATATTTAAAAAGATACCCAAATTTTGTGTAGCGTGTTATATCATTTTCAAAACTTCATGGATCAATTGATCTTTTTTTCATAAGATGGATCCGTTCTTGTGTTTGGTGATGAGTTTGTGATCTAAATTCATCACCTCTAATTTCTGATCTCAATTTCTATTCATTGATCTCTAATCTCTATTAACAATTTGATAGTTAAATATTTAAGAAATATGTTTTTTTTTTTTTTGAGAAAGAGATGGTCACCGCCATCGTTTCATTAATGAACTATTAAGAAAACAAAGTAAGACATACATAAACAGTTACAAAATAAAGTAACAAGAACAACAAACAACATAAACATCAAGCTAGACATAACAATAAACTCCCAAAACAAGACCACAGGATCGCAGGTCTGAATACAAAAGCACCCCCACAATGCAGACCAGAATCTCCTTCAAGCATGAAAGAGCTTGACAGTACGCTCCAAACTCCGGCTGACTACTCTCCCTCCACAATCCTGATTCTCTTGTTTGCCTCCATGGCACCTGCCCAATCATGAATCAACATAAATAACTTATTCATAAAGTGAGGAAATCTGTAAGTAACATTGCGGAAAAGAAGATCGTTCCTTTGAAGCCATAAGGACCAAAGTAAAGCAGCTATCGCAATATCCCATGCCCTTCTATCATCTATTTTAATGAAACTATCTCTAAATGACCCCCAAATTTCCGTTGGTGAATTAGGACTGGTAACACCCAAACCCTCTACTGACAACCTCCCAGGCAAGTCTAGCTCTAGGACAGTGGAAGAATATGTGGTTGACGTCTTCTTCAGACGATAAACAGCTCCCGCAGATAGTATCAATATGCAACCCCCTCTTTTTAAGATTTGCTTTTGAGAGAATCGCGTTTTTGTTGACTAACCAGCAAAACACTTTGACCCTAAACGGAGCTTTTGCACCCCAAATGATCGATTGTGCCTGACATCTCATCCCGCCATCGTTGATCCAATTATACATGGATGATACTGAGAACCTCTTCGATTTGTCTCTGTCCCACCACCTCTCATCTTCTGTTGAGTTGGTCCCCTCTTCTGTCTGCATGATTAAAGCGTTTAAGGCCTCGAATTGCTCCACACTCTCAGGGGTGATATTCTGTGACACAACAAAGTTGAGTTTACCATTCCTTCTAACGTCTGCTACAGTGAGGTCTAAATTGATAGTAGCTTCAGCGGCCCGGGGGAATTGGTTTTGCAGGGTGGTCGATCCACACCACTTGTCTTTCCAGAACCTGGTGTTGTGCCCGTTACCTACTTTGCAGCTAGTGTTGGAATTAAACAATACTCCCTGCTTAGCTATGCCCTTCCACATTAGCGAAACTCTAGATGACGGACTTTTACCTCCGAATCGCACTTTGCGTCTCTTCCTGAATTGTTCAAACGAGAAACTCCACCACCCTCTGTGCTTATTATTGATTTTCCACCACCACTTGCTTAGTAATGCTTTGTTCATGTCTTGCAAGCACATGATCCCCAAACCTCCAAATTCCCTTCTTTTGCAAACTCTTCCCCAATTGACAAGATTGAGACCTTTGTTACCCTCGTCGGCACCTTTCCATAAAAACTTCCGCCTCAGCTTATCAATTCTATTGATGACCCACTTTGGCAACTCAAAGATCGACATAAGGTATAGCGGGATCGCGCTAATAACCGAGTTAAGTAGTATGATCCTTCCTCCGAGGAAAAGAAATCTACTCTGCCATCCGGATAGCTTCCTATTAATCTTATCGATAAGAGGATTCCAATCCTCTCTCAAGAGCGGCCCTGGTCTAATAGGGGTACCGAGGTATTTAATGGGATAAGCGCTAGTCTTGCATTGAAAGATATCCGCAATATCGGTAAACAGGGTGTTCGGAAGGTCAGTCATCGGGATGATGCTAGTTTTATTCAAATTCACTTTGAGACCTGACCACCCTTGGAAACAGGCCAGCACCGTCTTCATGGCCACAGCTTCTTCAACCGAGGCTTTCCCGAACAACATTGTGTCGTCTGCATATTGAAGAATCGTCATTGGAGCCAGGATTCCCTTGATCTGAATCCCCTTGATCATACTGTTATCCATAGCCCTTTTAATCATTTCTGCCAGTTCGTCTGCTACAATAGCGAAAAGCATAGACGAAAGAGGGTCCCCCTGTCGCAGTCCTCTCCTACAGAAGATCATTTTACCTTGCCATCCATTGACCATGATGTTCGATTTGCCTCCTCTGATGCACTTGCTCATCCATGATCGCCATTTAGGACCAAAGCCTTTAAGCGCAAGGACTTCCTCCACACAGTCCCACTCTACTGAGTCGTAAGCCTTTTGGAAATCAAGATTAAGAATGAAGCCTTCCGCTTTGGTATTGTGACCTCTATAAACAATCTCGTGGGCTCACGCGATGCTATCCATAATGTCCCTACCCCTAATGAACCCACTTTGTGATTGGGCTATAATCTCATTTAGATTCGGTGCCAGTCGTTGTGCCAAGACTTTCGTGATAATTTTGAACGATCTGTTCAGCAGGCTAATGGGTCTGAGATCTTCTTGTGATCTAACTTCACTTTTCTTCGGTACAAGAACGATGGAGGCGTAATTTAATCTATCCAAGTTTGCCGTACCCTCAAAAACCTCGTGAAAGATGCTCATTAAGTCCTTCTTGATTATATTCCAATAAGATAGGTAGAAGAAAATCGGCAATCCATCCGGTCCCGGCGCTTTGTCCTGTCCTAAGCTTTTGATAACATCTAAGACCTCTTTTTCCTCGAAGCACTTTTCAATGTCATTGCTCCCATCCAATCTGGAATGACTCCACATATCCTGAGCTAAAGAGCATCTAGCCTCCTGCTTACGCCCAAGCAAAGCGTGATAGACGTCATCCAGATGCTCCTTGACTTGTTCTTCGTCTTCGGACCAGCGTCCGTTAATCGATATGCCTGTAATGTGATTGTGTCTACGCCTACCGCTGGCCATCTTGTGAAAATATTTTGTGTTAGCATCTCCTTCCCTCAACCATTGAATCCTCGCTCTTTGTTGCCAATAGACTTCCTCCATCTTTGCTATATGTTGCAACTCTAGCCTTTTATTTGCTAGCACATCCTTCTCTGACTCCTGAAGGTCTGTAATCTCTAGAGTGGCTTCCAGACTAGCGATCCTGATTGCTAACTCATCCCTACGTGAGTTGATGTTCCGCGCTTTATCTCTAGCCCAAGATTTAAGGGATCTTCTTAGACGTCTAGTCTTTTCTACCCAAATACCCACTGCCGATGACTGAGTAGTACTTGCGCTCCAAGAATCCGCGATCAGTTGGCGAGAATCCTCACACAAAGTCCAAGCTTTCTCGAATTTGAATCCTGTGAATTTTTTCTTTTTGATGTCTCCACCGTCAATAACCAGGGGCAGATGGTCTGAGGTGTATCTAATAGACGTATTGACCTTAGCTCTTGGATGAACATTCTCCCAATCAAGAGAGACCAAAACTCGATCCAACTTTGTCAAAATCGGGTTCCGCTGCATGTTCGTCCTAGTGAATTTCCTGTCGGACATCTCTAGTTCCAATAATTCTAGATCGTCTATCGTCTCATTGAATAAGTCTTGCTCTGACTGACTGTGCCCTCTACCTCTATGCTCATCCCGAAATCTGGTAATATTAAAGTCGCCCCCCACAATCCAGGGCCCTCCCCATTTATTTCTGATAAGTCTAAGTTCCGCCCAGAAATCTTTGCGCAATCTACTGTCATACGGGCCGTAGACGCTTGTAATAGTCTGTGTCCAACAGTCGCATCTTCGTCTAATCTAATCGACACCGAATAGTTTCCGATGAGCTGGTCAACAATCTCGAAGGTTGTCGCACTAGCTCCTACCGCTATCCCCCCCGAAAAACCTCTAGCCGACTTAAATCTCCATTGGAAGTCTGCCATTCCCTTAAGAGAAGTGAAATCATCATCTGTTGGGGTTTCGATCCTAGTTTCTTGAATACCACAAATATCAGGGCGAATTTTGTTTAGCGTAACGCCAATAGCTCTCTTTTTCAGCTTTTGACGCATCCCTCTAACGTTCCAGAAGATGTATACCATTAAACCACAATAACGACGTCTAATACCGTACCCCCCACGCTACTGCTACCTAGTAGCTACAAACTAGTGATTCTGGTTTCTTCTCTAATGATAGCTAAATTAGCAAGTTGAATGTCCCTAGTGGTACCCATAGCTAACCCATACAAGCTAGCAAAGTAAATTAATGACTCGTCTGATAAAGAATTAAGCACAGAATAATTAGGATTTGAAGTACCTTCTGCTGTCGTGGTCTCCTCCTGTTGCTTTTTTCCTCTAATGGCCCAACCACCAAGTTCACTATTCTGCCTCTCTGAGCTGATCATCTGTCTTTTTCCTTTCCTTTGATATTCTGTGATTTTTTTGGTTGAAGTACTACCTACGCTGCCTCTGACATCCCTCTCTTCGCCTTCCGTATCCGCCGCAGAGACCATATTATCCTCACGAATCCCATCTAAAGCTCCAATAATGTCGTTCCCTGATGCTTGGCCCGATGAGAGAGGATTGTTGTCTACCTGACTCTGCTGATAGATAGGGTCAATCCCTGTATGCACCTCCACTGGTTTGATACTGCCAACCGGGTTAACAGGACTGCAAGGCTGCGCATCTGGGAGGCCGTTGAGCTCAGGCCCACTTACTGTAGCGACCTTGGATTGAAGCAAAGCTGTGACAGCGTTTTTAACAGATAATTCAATATCTGCCTTAGTGAAACCCATCCAAGGCTCACATAAAAAGCCCATAGTCTTAGCGAAGTCAGGGCCCATTGCTGATGGCGATTTCAAAATCCCAATATTCCCGTGCCCCTTCACGTGAGACAGACCAGCTGTCTTAGGAGGAAAGTCTCCTTTCCCTGTCACATCGCCGCACTCATTCACGTCATGAACAGTGGAGGAGTCAAATCCCACTGTCAAGCTCTTTTCCCTGTGTAGCTGATGTGCTGTTGGAGGGTCCCTACGCCAACTGTTAGGCACCACATATGGACCGGTCTCTAGCTTGGACGGATGGGATCTAAGCTTGCAATTGGAGTTTGAATTTTGACCCTGTCTCTCAGCATCTACCGGTCTAAGCATACTACCATCTTTCCCCGGCACAGATCCCGAGCCTAGCACATTTCTTCTATCCCACGGTTGAGCTTCATCGTCCTCCTCTGCCTTGCATTTTCCACCATTGAAGCTATTCTCTATAGCCGGCGCAAGCTCTCGAAATGAAACATTTTTTTGCACTTCGACGATAACTCTAACTTCGTAGATGATGTTGTCGAACTCAACGAGTATTTTAGATGGGATATCAGATTTGTTCGCCACCCCGACTTTCAATCTAGCGAATTTTCTTGCCGATAATGTAAGCGTCTGGCGGTCGATATCAATCAACATCCCGAACGGCCGTACAACATTTTGGAAGCCCGAATGCACCCAACAGTGGAACGGTAGGTTGAAAAGACGAATCCACACCGGTGGATAATTTTCCGCTTTCAGCGCTCCGAACTCCCTACTCCACCATTTGAATGTTACGAAGAATTCTAACCCCTGAGAATCCCTCCCCTCTAACCCTTTAACCCTAACAGTCTCTTTGGCTATCTCCTCATTGTTGTAGTGGGCATAGAACACATTCGAACTGATTTCTTGGACGATCCAGATAGGGGGTGTAGTAGCGACCAATGCTGCCAACAGCAGCTCCGAAATATCACTGGATGTAGGCGAGCCCGTCTGTGCTTTGATCACAATCCCTCCATTGAACCTTCGCTCAAAGTCAGCCATCAACGGGGTTGGGGCTACAGTAGCTTGAACCACTCGGCATTCCCCAGCCACACTCTCTTGAGTCTTGCTTTCCACCGACACCACGGGGATCGTCTCCATGTGAGCTTTCGAGTTGGACGCTGAGCCTTTGGCGCGCTTAGGACACGCGGTTGAGATGTGTCCCGAGCTCCTACAGAAGTAGCAAAACCAATCGTGTGGGCACTTGCTAATCGTATGGCCGGGGCGAGCGCATTTGTGACAGTTTTGCCGTCCATCGATGCGGGAAGCTTCCGACCCACTGCTGCTCTTGATGGATTTCCTATGCCTCCTAGACTTTACGAGTACCCACTCATCGTCTTCCTCCCCTCTGGCAACTCGTCGTGGCTCCTCTGGAGTGAGGGAACGTCGGCGAGCTCTATGCTCGTCGACGTTGGCTGCTGGCTGCCTTACCTCTGGTCACGTCGGTGTAGGTCCAGCTTCTTTTGTTGCTCCCGTCGATGCGTGGGCTTGGGTGGTCGATCCTGATCGAACTCTTCGTTGTCGTTAGTCTGTCTTCAGCCTCGCGGTGGAACTCGCGACGTGAAGCTCTTCCCCTAACGTACTCCTCGCGCTCCGGCCTCTCTCTGCGGGGCGATGAAACCCTGCGAACCTCTCTGGTGGGTCCCTGCCGTCTGCTACGCTCGCCCTCGCGGTGGTGAGCCTCTCCTTCCTCTCGACTACGCTTGGTCATCGTTGAGGAGTAGCGTCTGTCCCGGATGTTTGGTTGAGGTGAGGCTGAGGAGTGATGGGTAGGTTTTGGGTTGGGAGTTCTCATCTCTCTCTTTTCCTTGGCAATTTAAGAAATATGTTGCTTTATATGTTACACAGCAAATATTACAATAATTTTCTTGAATTGACATCAAATGTCAAAAGTAACAGGTTAATGTAAAAATATATGTGTACAAAAAATTTGAATATATGGTTAAATAAATGTAACATGTAAGTAATTTCATTAAAAATATGTACTTTCTATCATTTTGATGAGGTCGATGACTTAAAAAATAGTTGCCCATGTATCAACATATCCAACAAAAAATTGGCCATGCATCAACATGATTTGACTGCCTTCTTATTTTTAGTTAAATTTATGCTCTTCTTTCTTAGTGTAAGTTATCTTAGAACGACAAATACTGAAGATAATTTTTATGATATAGCATATGAAATATGCAAATTAAATAAATAAATTGAACATTTTAATCAGCATCAAAAAAAATGTGTATATAATTAAACATGGTTGATGTGGTTTGTTTTTGGGGTGTGGCTGCAACAGGTGTGAGTTCTCTTAATTTGTATAGTGAAAGTCGCGGTACTGGCTATACATCCGACTCTCGGCTGAGAGAGTGGCTTGGGAGTAGCAGGAGTGAGGTGAAAGACGGATGCTCGGCTCGGATCTGGCAGGCTCGGCTCGGTCTCGTGTACCAGCACTCTGCTTTGAAACACCGGGAGAGATCCCGGTGACAGGCCCTCCGACGATCTAGTCAGCTATTGGAAAGTAACAAGAGCTAAGGTTTTAGAGGGAAAAGATTGATTACCTGTGATTAGTGTTCTAAAAAGCGGCCTAGGCGGCCGCCTAGGCGCTAGGCGGCCCTCCAACGCCTCGCATAGGGGTTAGGCATTTAAGAAAATCGGTTAATGGTTCTAGACAGTTAAAAGTGGATCTAGGCGGCGCGTAATCGGTGTAAGCGGGTCTAGGTGGGCTAGACCCGCTTAGGACTTAATTATTAAAAAAAAAGGGACCCGACTTATTCCAACCCGACCCGCTCTAATACACTCAAACCCCTAAAACTTCTCTTTCTCCTCTAAATCCCTCGTAAAAAAACCCTCAAATCAATTCTATTCTCTAAATCTCTAATTCCTCTTCTTTAAAACCCCCAAATCACCTCCTCTGCCTCCCTCCTCGCAGTCGGAGGCTTGCAGCTCGCAACGTGCTTCAATTTCGACCTCCTCCGCCTTCCTCCTCCTTCTCCTTCCTCCTCGCAGTCGTTGCTTACAGCCGTCAACACAACCTCCTCTGCGTCCCTCCTCGTAGTCGCAGCTCTCACTCACTTTGTCACTCAGTCGTCAAAACCTCATCCACCTCCCACCTTGCAGTCGCAGCTCGCTTCAACTTCAACTTCAATCAACGTCAACACAATCTCTATCTCCTCTCTTCAGCTTCAAAGTCAAGTCGTTCACAACCGCACACTGCCTCCTGCCTTGCTTCGCCTCCGACGTCAACACTACATCCTCTTCTTCTCTCTCAAACTTCTCCTGACACAACCCTCCCCCATCCCCGACTCAAGCCTCCCGTTTCCCCACACTGTTTGCTCCTTGGACTGGAACAGCCGAACAGGTAATCTCTATTACTTATCTTCGTCATAGATTAATACTAGTCTAATAGATGAGTATAGGACTATACAAAAAAAGAAAAAGACTAATAATAATACACCGATTCAATTTTGTAAAGCTCATCCTGCAATTGTAAGGTGAAATATCAACAGTAAGAATTGGTAACAACAAAACAAAATAAAATGATAAAATATATAAATAAAATATATACATAAATAAATATAAATAAATATATAATATATAAATAAAACCGCCTAGCGCCTAGTCGCTTAAGCTCTGCTTACAAGGCCTAGGCGCTAGGCACCCATTGGCCGTCCGACTACCGCCTAGCGACTTTTAGAACATTGCCTGTGAAATGAAGGAGGGGGCCTGGTATTTATAGACAGAGCAAACGGGTCTGAGATCCTACTGGGCCGGGTTTGGACTCGTTTGCTCGTGGGTCTGACGTGGCAGAAGCCCATGGGGCTTTGGGTTGATTTGATGATCAGGGGAGAGCGGGTTTTGAGGAGATCTTGTGGCCCAGAAGGGGCCACGTCATCTGACCCATATCAATGGTTCATGTAAAATACTTGAGAATCATGCATACTTTGCTTGCAAGTTTCTTTGTATGAGATTGGTTCATATTCTCTATTAGCTATTGAGCTTTCATTTGTATATGTGATTTTTTTTTGTTCAATACAGTATGATGTTTTCTCGGTTCCAACATGATTACGTATTATTAATTCATCAAAACATTAAAAAATATAACAATGCTAAGTATCTCAGTCACCGCATACACACCTGCCTACTTTTACCTTTATCGAAACCCTAATCAAACTACTCATCCACAAATAGAAACTGTAAATGTCAAGTAATAAGGGAAAAATCATAAAAAATGTCACAAGCCGGTAAAACTCTAAATTGAAACTGTAAATTTCACACAACTTATATCCGCACCAATCGCATAAAATCCGATATTTCCAATTAAAATCGTAACAATGTATAATGTTATTGCCCTGAATCCCACCGATTATAACAATCAAACAAGACAAAATAGATCAAATCATTCAAGATGATATCAAGATTAATAACATCTCTAATACTATAAATCAACAAAGTATCCAACATCGCCATGAAATTCTTCGTGAGCATATCATCAACCACCTTATGAGCATTAACAAATTTAATCACAACTACTTTGCAATTAAATTTAGATTGTATTATTCGTAATACCACTGTTTCGGAGAATGATCAATAATTAAAAATGAATAAATTTTCAAGTGAGCAATGAAATTTAATTAAGGTGCGGTATTACCTATAATATAATCAATTTCAGCTGCACCATGTTCTAAAAAACTTGTTATAATTTATTGTTGATTGTAACATAAAAAAATCTTATAAATAGAGTCTAAAATACGAAATTGCATGTCTAAAATATTTGAATTTCATAAAAGACAACTTTTTTATTCACCATATTATCTTCCATCTCAACTTAGATGCCAAAATAACTATAACATTCCCATATACATTTCATCAAAAAGATAACATGCAAGAAAATTATCTATGCTTTAAAAAAACAATGAATTGTGAACTTTGGCGAAACATAGTGATAGTAACTAATTCATTTATGTCTTAATTATAGAGTTATGAAGCTCGAATATATTTATTGTTTCTTAGTATGCTTTTAGGAGTAACCATATTTTGGAGTAGAAATATATATTCGGATTGAAAGTTATCTTCAACCGGGGGGGGGGGGGGGGGGTGCACAAAAGTGCTAACTTGTACTAATAAGTTTGAATTTAGTGTGTCAGATTTTCAGGATCAATTAACATAAAAAAAGAGATCCGAGAGAGATTCACAAATATACAAACAAGGAAAGTAATAAAGAAAGATTGCATATACGAGCAAAAAAGGAAGTTATTCAAAAGGAGTTCACAATTAATTGGTCTCCAAGCAATCTATCAAGACGGGATTTTTAGTAATATTTTCGTGAGATATTTATTGTAAATGATTGGTTAAAGATTGATTAGTTTATGGTAAGAAAACAAAGTGGATTCATTTTATACAGCCTGAGACCGGTCGACCGTACAAAAGGTCGGTCGACCGTCACAGTCGACTGCAACTTCAGTTGATTAAGAAAGCGGTCGACCTTTCATCTCTCTAGCTACATCAGAGAGCTGAACGGTCGACCGCAACTTAGGCTGTATACCTTTTTTAGAATGTATCGTTTATACTTTTGATCGATACACTTCATCTTCTACTTAATAGAACGAATCCACTGTGTCTCCCCTACCGATTCCTACTGAGAAAAATACTTTGAACTAATCTCTTGATAATCAATCCGAGTGTAAGCGTTAAATTGGTTGTATTCTTTAGTCAAGATCTCAAGCGATCTTGAGTTTTCTTTTCTTTCTTTTCCACTTCGATGAGATTGACATGACTTGGATTAGAAGTCCTGTGGGTGTAATAGGTTTCTCGGCCTGAATCCGAGAATCACTGTACTAAGGGTTTTGAGTATAGTGGAACGCTTGTCGCGAAGAATTGCTACAAGTAAGTGGTGTGGACGTAGGCCTGGGGGTTAAACCACGTTATATTGCTGCGTCATCTGTGTTTGCTTTTTTTGTCTCTCTTGCATTTACTTTACTTTACTTTACTTTATTTCTTTAATTTTTAATTCCGCACGATCACTCTATTCACCCCCCTAAGGGTGATTCACAGAGAGGGAGGGGGGGGCATGAATAGAATCAGAGATGTAGTGTTTAATTATGGAATTGAATGTCTATATTTATTCTACACGTGCAATGCACGTTTATAAATCTGAGTGTACATTGCACGAGTTTGTTGAAACAACAAATTTGTGAATCGCTAGCAAAGTATGATGATCACTTGAAAGAGATTCAGGAGAAATCTGTCTATATTGCCAAGCTCACAAATGACTTAGACGAATGTAAAAGGAAATTCGATGAAGTAGTGGAAGGATGTAATGAAGCCCTTAATCAAAATAGGATTCTTGATGCCACACTAGATACTCCTCGTTGGAACACAAAAGACGATGAGATAACTAGAAAAAGATTGTGTAAAAAAGTCATTGAGCTCGAAAAAATTACTGAAAAGCATGAAGGGCCCAATTACTTTATTACAAATAATTCAAGATCCTATTAGGATAATAGAGGGCTTGGTTACGAAGAGCCAATACCTCATCAAAAACCATTATGTCATACATACTTGTATAAAAATCAACACAATCACAAAACAAAAATAAATCATACAAGTGTGCATAACCCAAGGCATAGTCGAATCACATGTAATTTTTGCTGTAGACTAGGGCATATTTCTTATAACTGTTCACTAAAAAGAAATACTAATCTTGTGTGATTGAGAAATGATACAAATGCAGGTTCAAAACAAACTTGGGTACGCAAAGTTATACCTGCTAATCTTGGTGTAGGTACCCCAACGTATCAAGACTAAAGATTGGTGGTACCTTAATAGTGGTTGTTCAAATTACAAGACTGGTGACAGCATATACTTTTCATCACTATCAAGGGAAAAGGGGAAGGACATCATCTTTGGAGACAATAGCACTGGTCAAAACATTGGTAAAGGTAAAATTAGCTTTGGTTCCTCATGCTTCATTGAGGATGTCCTATTGGTAAGATATCTAAAGCACAACTTAATTAGTGTTAGTCAACTATGTGATAAAGGGTATATTGTCACTTTTGATAAAAACACTTGCACTGTATTAGATAACAATAAAAATTGTTTACTTCTTGCCAACAGATGCAATAATGTATATGTCATAAACTCAAATGAATTAGCACAGGAAAGTATAAGATGCTTTGTCGCACAGAATGAGAATGGATGGCTATGGCATCGTAGGCTTGGTCACACGCACATGAACAACCTCAACAAACTTGTAAGCAAGGAGCTTGTGAGAGGAATCCCTAAAATTAAGTTCGAAAATGACAGACCATGTGAGTCATACCAATTCGGTAAGCAAACAAAAAGTTCTTACAAACCAAAGAAAATGGTATCAACTTCTAGACCTTTTGAACTTTTGCACATGGTTCTTTTTGGTCCATCACGAACACGTAGTAATGGTGGTGCACGATATGCATTTGTCATTGTTGATGACTATAGTAGATTTACTTGGGTTGCCTTCTTGCCACAAAAAGATGAGACAATACATGTATTTCAAAAATTCTGTCGTAGAGTGGAAAATGAGAAAAGCCTCACAATTGTTACTATTCGTAGTGATCATGGTGGGGAATTTCAAAACGAACTCTTCACATCATTTTGTCACAAAATGGAATAAAACATGAGTTCGCATGTCCTCGCACTCCCCAACAAAATGGGGTTGTTGAAATGAAGAATCGATCTCTTCAAGAAATGGTCTGTACAATGCTTAGTGAAAAAGATTTACCTAAGTCATTTTGGGCAGAGGCTGTCAATACAGTATGTTATACCATAAACCAAGTAATCATCGGAAAGTATCTTGAGAAAATCCCTTTTGAACTATACTATGACAATACTTCCAACCTAAGCTACCTTCGTGTCTTCGGATGCAAAGTATTCATTTTAAATACTCTTGATAATTTGGGGAAGTTTGATCGTAAAAGTGATGAAGGTATTTTTCTAGGATACTCTCTTAATAGCAAAGTATATTGTGTATTCAACAAAAGAAGATGCACTACTCAAGAACCTATTGATGTTATTTTTGATGAAACTAACCCCTACTCCAAAGAAATATTATATGTTGTTGATGATAATGAGGCAGGGATTCGTGTTGAAAAGAAACATGTTCATATTGAAGAAGAACCACAAGCAAATGATCAAAATCAAATGATGCTTCAAGACAAAGATGAACCTAAAAACCAAATTGATGAGATACCTACAGAACAAATTGATGCTATGGAAGATGAAAATACACAACATCAAGACTCCACAAGTGAGAAACGTCTTGCATGGAAAATCATGTCTAGCCATCCTCCATCTTTTATACAGAGTGATATGTCTAAAGGGATAACTACTCGTACTCAAGCTCATAATTTTATGTATTTTACTGCTTTCATTTCCATACTTGAACCTAAGAACATTAAGGAGGCCTTGCAAGACAATGAGTGGATCATTGCCATGCAAGAAGAACTTAATCAATTTGAACGGAATCAAGTATGGAGACTTGTTTCTCGATCTCACAATAGGACCATCCTTGGTATTAAGTGGGTGTTTAGGAACAAGTTAGACGAATCCGGTTCAATAACTAGGAATAAGGCCCGTCTTGTTGCTTAAGGTTATAATCAACAAAAGGGTGAAGATTTTGATGAAACTTTTGCACCAGTTGCTAGGCTAGAAGCTATTCGTATTTTGCTTGCTCTTGCTGCATACATGGATTTCACACTATTTCAAATGGATGTCAAAAGTATTTTTTTAAATGGCTTTATTTCTGAAGAAGTTTATGTGGCACAACCACCGGGATTCACTGACCACACACACCCAAACCATGTTTTTCGGCTTGATAAAGCTCTTTATGGTTTGAAGCAAGCCCCTCATGCTTGATATGAACGGCTGAGTTCGTTTCTTCTTCACATGGGTTTTTCTAAAGGAAAAGTAGACACTACACTTTTCATAAAGCATGTTTTTAAAGACATTTTTGATTGTACAAAATTATGTTGATGATATCATATTTGGGTCTACAAATGAAAATCTTTGCAAGAAGTTTTCAAAGCAAATGCAGGATGAGTTCAAAATGAGTATGATGGGCAAACTAACCTATTTCCTTGGACTTCAAATACAACAAAGAAAAGATGGAATATTCATAAATCAATCTAAGTACGCCAAAGAACTTGTCAAGAAATTCGGACTTGAAAATGCAAATGCCTACAAAACTCCAATGGCCACTACCACTAAGCTATCTAAAGACAAAACTGGTAATAACGTTGATATTTCTACTTACAGAGGTATGATTGGTAGTTTGTTTTATATTACTGCATTGCGTCCTGATATTATGTTTAGTGTCTGTCTATGTGCACGTTTTCGATCGTGTCCCAAAGAATCACATTTGGTTGCCGTTAGCATATCATTCGATATCTTAAAGGCACACCAAATACTGGTCTTTGGTACCCGAAATTTCTCTCTTGTAGGATACTCCGATGCAGATTATGCTCGGAGCTTAACCGATAGAAAGAGCACTAGTGGTACATGTCCCTTCTTGGGCAACTGTCTTGTTTCGTGGGCATCCAAGAAGCAAAATTCCGTTACTCTTTCAACTGCCGAAGCTGAATACATTGCGACAGGATCCTGTTGTGCGCAGGTATTATGGATGAAACATACTCTTGAGGATTATAAGGTATTCTTTGATCACATCCCCATAAAATGACTAAAAATTCTGACCAACACAGTCGCACAAAACACATTGAGATTAGATATCATTTTATTAATGATCACTTTCAAAAAGGAGATATTTTACTTGAGTATATTTCTACTGATTCACAACTTGCAGATATTTTTACAAAACCTTTAGACGAAAAACGTTTTTACTTTTTGAGAGGGGCATTAAATGTTATTGATTTTTCACCCTAAAAGTTGTTTTGTGTGAGTCGGTCGACCAGATCAGTCTCGGGTTTTTGACTACTTGCCGTTTCTTAAAATTATGTCTATTGCAGTCGACTGTACGGTCGACCGGCTCGTCCTCTAGCGGCCTCTGTTGGTTTTGCGGTGGACCTTGCAATCAACCGGTTTGCTCTCTGGAAATTTTCTTTTGAAAAAACCCAGGTGGCGATCGACCGGTATGCTCTCTGGATAGTTTTTGCAAAATTGTGTTTTGCGGTTGACCGTAAGGTCGGCCGACTCCCTCTCTGGTCTTGTTTTTCAAAACTTTATAAAATCAATGATTCCTTTCTCCATTTCTTGATTTCTTTGTTGCTTTCATGTGTATTGGAAAGAATCTCAAATCTATGATATTATGTAGAGCCCTCACTGTACATCAAAGAGTCTCGTTATCAGCGGTATCATGTAAGAAGATTTTATTCCATGTTTCTCTAAGTTGGTATTCATTGTAATATCCTCGAATGTGTCTCTTCGTGATTTTAATTGATGATTGGTTTTTCGAACTTTCCAAGAATTATTTTACTTATGTCTCCTCTATCTATCCCCTCTTGGTGTGTTCCAAAAAGGGGGAGAATGTTTTCAAATGATTTTCAAATTCATGAATTTTTTTAGAATGTTTTCAAACGATTTTCAAATCATTTCATGAATTAATAATCTCATTCCACTCTTATAATTGTTTATTAAGTTCTGTATTACAGGTGATATTATATTAAGGGGGAGTATTCACTCTTTTAAAAGCTTTTTCTATATGAAAATCTGTTTTACAGGATGTACTAAATTCAGGGAGAGTATTTACATACTTTGTTTTAATTTTCAAACATTCATGCATGTTTTGTTCACACAAAAAGGGGGAGATTGTTAACTCTTAGTTTGGTGTGCACAAAACGTGCTAACTTGTACTAATAAGTTTGAATTTAGTGTGTTAGATTTTCAGGATCAATTAACATCAAAAAAGAGATCCAAGAGAGATTCACAAATATATAAACAGGGAAAGTAATAAAGGAAGATTGCATATACGAGCAAAAGAGGGAGTTATTCAAAAGGAGTTCACAATTAATTGATCTCCAAGCAATCTATCAAGACTGGATTTTTAGTAATATTTTCGTGAGATATTTATTGTAAACGATTGGTTAAAGATTGATTAGTTTATGGTAAGAAAACAAAGTGGATTCATTTTATACAGCCTGAGACCGATCGACCGTACATAAGGTCGGTCGACCGTCGCAGTCGACCACAACTTCAGTTGATTAAGAAAGCGGTCGACATTTCATCTCTCTAGCTATGCAAGAGAGTTGAACGGTCGACCGCACACTTTTACTGGTTGACCGCAACTTAGGCTGTATACCTTTTTTGGAATGTATCGTTTCTACTTTTGATCGATACACTTCCTCTTCTACTTAATAGAACGAACCCACTGTGTCTTTCCTACCGATTCCTACTGAGAAAAATACTTTGAACTAATCTCTTGATAATCAATCCGAGTGTGAGCGTTAAATTTATTGTATTCTTTAGTCAAGATCTTAAGCGATTTTGAGTTTTCTTTTCTTTTCTTTTCTACTTCGGTGAGATTGACAAGACTTGAATTAGAAGTCCAGTGGGTGTAATAGGTCTCTCGGTCTGAATCCGAGAATCACTGTACTAAGGGTTTTGAGTATAGTGGAACGCTTGTGGTGGAGAATTGCTACAAGTAGGTGGAAACGACGTAGACCTGGGGGTCGAACCACGTTATATCGCTGCATCATCTGTGTTTGCTTTTCTTGTCTCTCTTGCATTTACTTACTTTACTTTACTTTATTTCTTTATTTTAATTCCGCACGACCACCCTATTCACCCCCCCCCCCCCAAGGGTGATTTACGGGGGGGGGGGGGGGGCATGAATAGAATGAGAGATGTAGCATTTATTTTTGGAATTGAATGTTTATATTTATTCTACACGTGTAATGCATGTTTATAAATCTGAGTGCACGTTGCACGAGTTTGTTGGGTTATAATGCCCGTATTTTGTTTGATTACACAACCCCAATTCTTTCAATATAATATTAGAGGTTAGAGATTAGAGATTAAAAATTAAAGATAAAGAAATGGGGTAAATTATGCGTGTGGCGACGACCTTGTTCCACACAAAAAATACAAAGTTGGACATTAACTAATGTTTTGGAAAATGCTTGATTCAATTGTGTCTTTCGGCGAGTCATTGAACGTTGCTTCAAACTCTTTTTTGTTTGTGTGCTAATCAGCACAATAAGTAGTAACACCCTACGCCAACAATTGGGCCACACCTATTGCATAGCTACTAGCAACAAATCTAACTTTGATTCAATAGAAGAAATTCCTACTATGATATCAATCTCCAGTTCGCTAACAAACCAACACAAGAGTTTGTTTCTCTATGTTAAGATTATTGGATGAGAATAATTCTTTATTGATTGATTTCTTATTGATTGAATAAACTGAATACAATTGGCTCCAATATATAGGAGAGAAGGGAAGACTAAATTTACATTGGTTCAAGCAACACGAGTTTGAAATACTAACGATGTTCATGTGGAAGGAACGACAAACTGTGATGTAGAAATGGCGCTTGATTGTGCATGTGATGGAAACTGAGAAATAGAGTGTTGCGGAAGGAAGTAGTGGTGGCCCACTGTTGAGATCTCACTCCCGAACAGTGGCATGATCTCCATATCCCGATCTGTGATGGGATCTCACCCCTGACTTGAGACATAGTCGATGATGGGACCTCACCCCTAACTTGAGAATTGTCGATGATGGGATCTCATCCCTGACCTGAGAATAGGATGCTGATAACACCCCCTCTCAAACTCACGATCGATCAACCAGAGTGAGTTGACGATCTGGATGTAGAAGCACAAGAAACGATTGATCAACCAGAGTGAGTTGATGATCACGATTGATCAACCGGAGTAAGTTGACGATCTGGATGTAGAAGCACAAAAAATGATCGATCAACCAGAGTGAGTTGATGATCTGGATGTAGAAGCACAATAACCTGCAAGAAAGTTTTTTTTAATTTATTTAGTATTATTTAATTTTAAATTAAGAAAACAACAGTCTGCAATGGCAGAACAACAAACGACAAAGCACCAGGAGGCAAACACCAAATGGAAAAACAACGGCTCATCACAGCAGCATACAACAAATCTCGGCCAAACAGTAACGAGCAATATCAACCACGTCGGCGATAAAAAGAAATTCAACATTGTGTAAACCTCCGAACCCCTAAGATTCTTAATCTTCCTAACACACAAACAGACCAACTCAGCCTGATTCTGTTCGACCAACTTCTCCACCAAATTGAAACTATTCAAGTTCCCAACAACTCCCTTTAGAATTAAGCTTCTCAGGACATCCCAAAGGACGAAAAAGGAGGCAACTTTCGGCGAGTAGGCTGGAGACATCGCGGCTGAGAAAGAAGCCGTGCTGGTCGATGGCAGCGAGGGTCAAGTTGGGAACCGAAGGAAGGGGGTGCGCACTTTGAGGGAGGCCTTGTTGAAGAAGGAGTTTAGGAGGGAGATGAAGTCATAATTGGTAAAGGTGGTTTTTTTTTAGCCGGGATTTGAGGGAGAGGGCGAGGTCGGAGGAGAGGGAGTTGAGCTCGGAGTCGAGCATAGGGATGGACCAACCGGATGCGGGTTAGATTAGGGTTTGGGATCTGATTGGGATTTGGGCGGAGGATTGGAGTACGGTGGGAAAGGAGGCGACGGACAGCGATGGGGCTCGATAGGAAGAGGAGAACAGATGGGTTCTGAGAAACATAGGGGAGAGGGAGAAAGATGATGACGAGGAGAGAGAAAGACATGGAAGAGAGAGGGAGACGGCTGGGAAGATAGATTAAGAGTTAATTAGGGTTAGGGTTTTGGAGATTTGTTGTTTGATGATGGCTATGGTTTTGGAGATTTTGTTGTTGATGACGGCTAAGGTTTTTGGAGATTTATGGGGCATTTGGTACACGGATTGGAAAATTCTTAGGAATGAAAGGATTTCCAGGAATGTGAGGGTGGGAATGAAGATTCCCAGGAATGTTGTATTATTGTGTTTGGTATAGTACATTACATTCCCGAGTATCCTTTATTATTGAAATTTTTTTCCTCTAGTTTTTTGGGTTTTTTTATTGTTTGTTATGGAAATCACATGAGAATGCTCAAATCCCATGATTTTAGGGAAGAATATATTCTTTTATTCTAGTTTTTTGGATTATTTTTATTGTTTGTTATGAAAATCTCATGTGAATCCTCAAATCCCATGGTTTTGGGGGGGGAATGAAAATCCTTCCCAACAAAGAATTTTGATTCCCTTGAGAATTTATCATTCATTCCAAAACTATGCTTGCCACATACCAAACAAGGTAATCTAAGAGGGAATATGAGATTTCCTTGCACATTCCCACGTACCAAACACCCTCTTAGGGTTTTGGGATTTGATTGGGAGTTTTTTTGAAATTTGATAGGGAGAGGGATGTTGGGAGGTGGAGTGATTCCGATGAAGATGAGAGAATCACTCAACCTCCATAACGAGGATTAAATTAGTATAGGCCTTATAGGATTATAAGCTCATGAAGTCTGGGGTTTTGGATATTTTGTTGTTGATGACGGCTAGGATTTTGGAGATTTAATCGGGAGAGAGATGTTGGGAGGTGGAGTGATTCCGCTGAAGACAAGAATCACTCACCTCGATAACGAAAATCGTGAATAATTCATGTTAAGATCATTGGATGAGAATAATTCTTTATTGATTGATTTCTTATTGATTGAATAAACCGAACACAATTGGCTTCTATATATAGGAGAGAAGAGAAGACTAAACTGATACATGACCAATATGGTACTAAACCAACACAATATCTAACATTATAAAATTGCATGAACTTGGAGACCTCTGATAGAAGTATCATAACGTCAAATGGATGTATAGTTATTTTTCCAATCACTATTAAGCACTTGATTGACAATAATAGCAGCATCCCTTAGCTTCTATCCACCCAGTAACATTCCAAATTCTGACTTTGTAATGGGCCCTCTTGCGATAATTTTATCGGACTCATACCCGCCCCGCCCCAAAACAACGAAATTTTTTGCTGTAATAGGTCACTTTTTAAAAATATTTGCAATTATGGGCCAGTTTCGAAACTATTAGCGCTTTTGGACTACTTTGTGTTACATCAACAGTGATCACTAATCTCATTAGCGACCTCTTTATTTTGAAAGTCGCTAATGAAAATAGCGGCCTATGTTTTAAAATATTTAAATTTTTTTGTTTATCGTCGCTATTCCCACTAGCGACCTTGGTATATATGAGATCGCTAATAGGACTAACGCCCTCAAATGATTGTATTTAGACACTTAGAAATTTCTTTAGAGCTTTTGCTCTTTTGGATTTTAAAAAAAAAACTGGGGTCGCTATTGGGATTAGTGACCTTGGTATACTTTGGCCGTTATTCGCAATAGCGGTCTCAGTAAGAAACTCAATCTCTTTGTTCTTTGTAAAATTTCAAAAATAGCCACACGACTAAGGTCTCTATTCGGAATAAGGACCTTACTACAAAAAATGTCTATATTCCAAATAACGACCTTTGTACAATTAAGATAACTATTCTGAATGACGACCTCAGTTTCAAAAATAAATTGATTGTTATTTTTTCAGAAAGCAAAAACTCTCTAGATTTTGCTAAGTATTGGAATGCAGTTCATTGAAGGTCTCTAATTCCATCAGCGATTTCATATATGCTTTGGTCGCTAATAGAAATAGCGACAACAAGCAAAAATTTCCAAATATTTTAAAACAGAGGCCGTTATTTTCATTAGCGACTTTCAAAATGAAGACGTCGCTAATGAGAATAGCGACCGTTGCTGACATGGTACAAAATAGCGCACGAGCACTATATAGTTTCGAAACTGGCCCATAATCGCAATTTTTTTTTTAAAAAGTGGCCTATTACGGCAAAAAATTCAAAACAACGCCCTAATGCAACCATCCTCGTATTCTTAAAAAGAAATTGTAGTCGTTCAAACCCAAATTTTGGGTATTTGGCATATAGGAAATGATTTTTTGGGTTTGCCCTGCAGTCGTTCAAACCCAAATTTTGGGTTTTTAATAATTCAGATGATAGATAATTTCTCGTCTCCCCCAAAAAAATTAATTAGAAATGGAACTGATGATGTATGATTTCTCGTCTGTTGAATCATTATTATTTTTCAAATAATCGAACAGACAGGAAATGATTTCCCGTTCGTCGATTTTTTTTTTGTTTAAAAAAAAATTCGAAGGGATGGGTAATCATTTACAAATGATGAAATTGAAAAAAAAAAGAAATTAATCGAATGGACGGGAAATATTTTCCCGCCCGTCGAATTGTTTTATTATAAACCAATCAGGAAATTATTTTCCGTCTGTTCGATTTTTATTATTTTTAATATGTGGGTGCGTAATCATCTATCGTCCCTCATTTTTTTTTTATTTAATTTGTGGAACACGTAATCATTTTTCGTCCCTGAATTGTTTTTGATTTAATTTGTGGGATACGTAATCATTTTTCGTCCGATTGATTTTATAAATAAAAAATCCATTGGGACGAGAAATGATTCCCGTCCAATATTTTTTGATAAAACAAATACAGCGTCTGATTGAACGAACGAAAGATTATCTTTTGTGGCTATTTCTTCCAAATTCCTATATTTAACACATGCTGTTCACACTAAACTAAAAGTTTGGGTTTATAATTAGCGACTGAACTGAAATTTTTCTAATTTTTTTTTAAAAAAATTGGGTATATCATATTTTTTTTTTTGAGTATATAGCCCACGACTACATCTCTACTACTATAATGGGAGAGCCCCTTAGTCAGTAACCCAAGTCAGTAACCCAAACGCACGGGTTGGGTTACTTTGGTAAATATTTTCGAAAGTGGACCTGTTTGGTAAATATTTTCGAAAAGTGGATCGGTTTGGAAATTATTTTCTTTTTCATTATGGACTAACTTTGGTAAATATTTTAGAAAGTGGACCTGTTTTGTAAATATTTTCGAAAGTGGATCGATTTGGAAATTATTTTCTTCTTATCCTTTCCATTATCCTTCAATTTTTTCCACGTGCACGTGTGCACGTGTCTGATACTAGTATGCTCTAATCAACCCTCCTCGTTATCTTAAAAAAAAAAAAATTATTCTCTTTTAAAACCCTCAAACCCTCGCTAAAATTTCAAGAAAATTCACTCAATAATGGTGACTCTCTCTCTCTCTACCCTTCTCATATTCTACGTCTATCAAACCCAACATAATCTCCTCCTTTCTCTTTCCAGGACTCATCATCTTCCTCCTCTCTCAACGACATTCTCAAGCTCCTCAAGGGCGAACGCGACGAACAGAAGCTCGCCGGCCTCCTCCTCGCCTCCATAGTCTGCAAAGGCGACGACAGCTCCTCCATCCTCAAAGTCTACACTGCCGTCGGCTCCAAATTCCTCGATCGCCTCTTAATGACCGGTAATTTTTAATTTCTCAGATTATTTCCATTTAAGTCCTCCCTAATTTCTTAGGGTTTAGTAGTTTGTAATTTTGTGATTGTTTAGGGATGGGGAAAGGAGAGGGAGGTAGTGTGAAGAGTGGGGAGGATCGGGAGGCGTATCTGAAACTGTCGGTTACGGTTCTTGCGGGGTTCTGTAGGGTGCCGGAGATTGCTGCTTCCAAGGAGAAGGTGTCGAAAGCCAGAACTGTGGTTGAAATTATATCGAAATCGTAAGTTTTTTTATAGGAATTTTGTAACTCTAGTTACTAGTTTATCAGGATTTGCAGTGCATGTAGTTTTATTGTAAGTCCATTTTGTAATGATAGTTACTAGGACATTTGTCTGTTTGTTCCCTCAATGTTTGAAAATCGCCATAAAATTATAGCCCTGTTTGGATACAAACTAAGGTAGGAATGTAGGATAATTTTTATGTGGAGGTAGAGGACTGCAACTCATATGTTGCATACCCGTACATCCGTTTGTGGCATAAAAGGTGAACTTAGCTAGGTCAGAGTTTAGGTACCTATAGTAACATAGATTTAAAATATGATCCAAATGGTCCATGGATCAAAGTCTAGACAACTGTAGGTACCTCCACTCACATCTACTAACCTCTATATCAAAACAGGGCCTTTAATGTTGTTTAGAATTAAACAAATAGAGATGAAAGGGCATGTGCATCACACATTTAAGTAGTATGGAAATTTGTATTTATTAAGTGGAGGTAGAGGCATGCTACCAAATAATTTTTAGGCGGGGGGTAGATGCAGGTACTGATGATAAGATGCAATTATTTTCATTGGCGTAGCTAGGATTTTCATCCAGAGGGTGCAACACTTTTTATTAAAAAATATATAATAAATGAAATGCATCTCACATTGTGCGATGTGGATAAGTGTGTTTGACTTCAAATTAGAACGTCATGGTTTAACTCCCAGTGTCGCCAAATAAACATTTAATTTTGTCATTTTGAAAAGAAATTGAAATTTCAAATAACAGTAAAAATATTCAATTTTTATTTGTGTTATTTTGAAAAGAAATTTCAATTTCAGATAAAAGTAAAAAAAATCCTGTTGGTGGGATTTGAACCCTAGTCTCTTAGAAGAGAGTCCAATATCCTAACCAATTATACTACAATACTTTGGTGTAAATGAACAATTAGGTTAATTATTTATATGATTGCTCATGTTATTGTACATGCAAATTTCAAGTCATTACTAAATTTAATGGGCGCAACCGAAACCGAGGGGGCGTAGCTCGGGACTAGGTAGCTATGCCCCTGATTATTTTCATGTGTGGATGAATGTGTTTTTAATTTTTAAATTTTAACCAATGTCAATTATCATAGAGAAATGATTACTATTATTCAAATAAATATGTATCATAGCGAGATGATTAGCTTTCATTAACTTTGAGAATTTACTGATTATTCACAAAGTCTCAATATATACTTGAGTTGAGTGTACATGTACTGACCTTCTAGGTGGGGTTCATACGCATCGTGAAGATGGCCCTAACTTCATAACCCTTCTTTAGTTATAGTGTTGAAAAAATATAACTGGAGTTATCTTAATTCTGCATATAAATAGGCCCCAATGTCAACATGAAGTCTGTTTTTCTACATACAAAGAGATCTTTGTTTGATTATTTTCCTTTTCCTCCATAATTATTGGCTTAGTGCTACATACTTTTTCTGTAAATAATTAGTCTGGTCTATATCTTGATTTCATTGTCTGCATATGATGTAAAACTAACCCTATAGAGAATTTCCAAGAATATTAAAGGATTAATTTTAGCAACATGTAAGTGCGGATCAAAGTTGGGAATTTTAACAGTTAACAGGTTTGATGGGTTTTCAAGAATTGAATCAAGTTTAACAGTCCCAATTAATAATTCAATCCTACAATCAATAAGTAAATCCCTAAGTGTTTTAGTAAGTAATAGGTTCAATATTGATTCGTACTCTACTCAAGCATGTGGAACACTCGATCTCAGTTATTTTTGTGGACGACAGACAAATCAGATAATAGGACAGTAGAACACAAATATTTAATAATGGAAAGAGTATACCGAATGCGAAGAAACCAGCGTAGATCTCGGAGTTGGACAGCAACTAAGAACACAGCACTCCAAGGGATAGCAATGGCACACAGTAACTTCAAGAGCAAGACCACGGTGGTCGGCGGCGTCACTGGTTGACGTCGATGACGGCAGTGGACTGCGCAAGCGACGGTGGCGACGTTGTCGGGAGGCGGGGCAAACGGGGCGCACCGGGTGAGAGATGGTAGTCGAGATTGTTGGAGTTCTGTGGGATTAGGGTTTTGATTTGATGGGTTGCGGAAGGATTCGGGGTTGATTTGGGGTGAGGATCTTGGTCGGGGTCGGGAGAAGAAGGAAGGAGACGAGGGGATGGAGGGTTGTTGTGGTGGTGATGGGTCGACGGAGAGAGGGTTGCGGGATGGAGAACTGGGGAGGACGAGGAGTTGGGTTTCTTTGGATCGGGATTGGGATAGGGATAGGGAAAGAAGGTGAAGAAGGGGGATGGCGGCAGATATTGTAATAGTGGAGTAGGGTTGTATTCGGGATTAGGAAAATTAAGGTTTTGGAATAGGTTTTATTTGGGGATGTTAATTTGGGGTAGATTTTAGAGTTAATCACTAACCCTAAAATTGTATTAGGATTTATCACAAACCCTAATAATCTAGATCTCAGTTGTATCACACAAAGGAGAGAGAGGAAGAGCAAAAACTCAAACACAATTTTTTAAAAATCAAGAATAGCATATCTTTCTCATTAATCTCAAGGCCTATAAATAGGCTCAAAATACATCTTGATACAAATCTCAAAATATTCTCAAAATCTAAAAAATACAAAAAGATTATATATGGCTATAATTGCCAGAAACAAATATGGTAATGAAATAAAATCTAAACAGAATAGATGTCCTCATCAGCATAACTACTAAACAACCTTTTGTAATTGACAATTTGTTGCATAGTTTTTTTATATTAAGTGTATAAGTGTGCTGACTTTGTTTCTCTCTCATTAATGTATATGGTGCTGATTCTTTTGATTTCGGAATTCCATCAACCTTTATTCATTATCTGTGTATAGCTTTGCATAGAAAGGAACAGTATTTTTTGTGGTGTTATTGTTGGAAAAAATAATAGTAAGTAGCAGCTTATTAATACTAGTAGTTTACACGTGCAATTCACGTTTTAATAAATATAAATTTTTTTAAAGTAAAAATTCAGATTTGATCTAAAATCTCATTTACAATAGTTATGCACGTGCGTTACACGGATTGGTAGAAGGACAAATTACACTAAGGCCTTCTCCCATTATAGTAGTAGAGATAGAGATGTTACTGGCAATAGTTTCGCAAAAAAAAATGAGTTACTGGAAACCTGTTATTGCATTGCTCTGTATTTTATTTAACACTTGAATTATTTTTATCCTTCTTACCAGTTGAAGACTCTACCTTCCGAGTAAGAGGTTTTTGTCAAAATCTATTACTTATACTGTCTTATCACGCATAATTTCTCTTGTTAACAGTAGTTTAGTTTTGCTGATATTCATGGGTGTTCAATTTCTTCCTCATTGTCTCGTCTATGGTCTTTTTCTTTATATTGATATGTTTCCTTCTACATTCATGCAGGTGGGATCAATCCATTTTTGAGGAATGCTATGAATTCTTATTGTTAGTTGCTGCAGCTTCTGAACATGGAAAAG